>JAVJIX010000172.1:625000-1012500 GCA_036785185.1 Paratrypauchen microcephalus
GTGTACACTGGTGTGTGAATGGGTGAGTGGTTCCTTGTTGTAAAGCACCTTGAAGGTGGAAAAGTGCTATATAAAGATGTGACCATTTACACACACACACACACACACACACACACACAATACATTGCTGATTAGAGTCAAGGACAGAAGTGTAGTACTGTAAGTTTAGTCCAGGTTTACTAATGATATTAGTAGTGAATACTTTTCAGATCCCATATTTTTAATCCTACTTGAGTAATATATTGTAGTACTCAGTACTTTTACTAGTAGTAAGTACTAGTAAGTAAAATATTTGGTTACAGTGAGTAAGCCCACAAGTAACAAAAGATGTATGTTCCATATGAACTGTGTGTGAACTTTGTGTTTCTTGCTTGCTTCAGATATAATTTAGTTTGTCTCATTTTGTGGAGAACAACTGTGGCTATTTCTTTTCTATTTGTGCTCCTTACATCGTCGAGTTGTGCCACTTTGTCCTGCAGGTCCATTCTGGCCGTATACTCCTCCTCCCATCTGAAACACATGAGAGAAATACAGTTACTCAAACACATTCAAATGAATCAAACCAGTCACATCTTTTAATATGAATTCCATTATAATTCATAAACTCGCAGCAGTGGATTATGGGACTATATTTGTGAGATAAATGATGGTTTCTATTCCTGCTGCAGCTCCTCTGTCCTCCACTGTGTGTTACGTAACAGAGACAGACTCTGAGCAGAGATCACCTTCTGTGTCCCAGAGGCTCACTATTATCACATGATTGTTTTCCAGATGACACCTGAGAGACTGACGTATGTATTAAAGAAATTCATGGTTTAAATGTGCACTATGGAAGTAGGTAAGTCCATATTATTATATATTATATAAATTATTGAAATACGATTTGCCGATTGAATACGTTTTTCTTAATTTCAAGTGCTGCATCTTTTTTTGTTTGTTAATTAAATAAAAATGCTTGTCTTTTTCCTATATTTAAGAAACACATATTTTATGATTGTTGTAAGATTAAGATTAAGCCTTTATTTGGTCTCACACACAGTGACACACGGGAGACATTTGACTTCTGCATTTGACCCATCCTTTTCCAGTCCATCTTTTTCGGCGCCCGGGGGGCAGTACCGTGAAGGGTCTTGCCCAAGGACCCACACTGGCTTGCTCATTGCCGGGGAGGGGGGGGGACTCAGGTCCCCCCCCGGGGAGAGTCAGTGACTTACCAGTTGAGCTAACCAGCCGGTTGTAGTGTGAAAAAGTATAAATTAAGTGCTAGTATCTATTTATATTTAAAGCACTTAACTTATCTTATTTAAGACTTAAGTAATTTTTCCCAGAAGGATGTTACTGCTTTGCCATGAATGTTCCATGATATGGCATTAAGAGGAGTTAATATGATTGACTGAGATTCAGGAGCAGGACTACGCCTCAACCTCCTCCTTCTCCTGTCCAGTCAACCACAGCTCAGCTCAACCACACCTTCAGTGACCCAGAAGCCCTATTTATCCAGGTCGATCCCGACAACACCGTCTGTCTCTGCTCTTCTGACCCCTTCCCTCTCATCCTCCACCCAGCCACCACATCTATGCATATCATCAATAAATATCTTTACCATTTATTTCTATACCATTGTTGTTGCATGGTCCTTGCTAGTGAAACTAACTAGACATTTCAATGTGGGTGATTTTATTGCTCAGAATACCTTAACAGTTCATTTTTATTACACAATATGGTATAATTCTGGCCCTGTTTTCATTTCACTATAGATTTCCAACTAGTATTTCAAAGTATTCCTTACATCTTTGTTATTTTCAAAGTCATATAATTCAAAGACTTTAACTCAACTTTAAAGTTCATTTACAGAACATAAAGTCAATCAATAGATACATAATTCCATATTTTTGGATCTGCACCATGATCGGTGAATGTGTTTTAGAGGAAGAGTTTTAAAAGATTACACTGCAGAAACAATGGGCTGTGATGCAAATGGTGACATCATCGTGACGCTGCAAAGGCTCATGGGAAATGTAGGATTACAAAGACGGGTCGAAGAGGAGATTTTAAAAAGGTACAGAGGGAGGAGTGACAATAAAGTGACATCAGTGTCAGTGTGAGGGCTGTGCTGTGGCGCAATGCAGTGACTCAGGAGATAGAAGAGAGGGAGGAGGGGAGACGGGGCAAGAGGAGGAGAGGAGGAGAGAGCAAGGGAAGAGAAAAGGAGAGGGGAGGGACAGAGAGGAGGATGAGAGGAGAGAAAGGAGAGGGGAGAGAAGAGTGTGTGGGAATGAGAGAGAGAGAAAGGAGAGGCAGGAGGAAGAAGGGTAGGTGGACGAGAAGAGAGAGGAGGAGGAAAAGAGGGAAGAGGAATTGATTAGTTATTTGATGTAGCCAAATGAGCTAAATTAAAAGAACTGTATGTACGCACTCTTAACATTTGTATAATATTACTACAACAACTGAACCTGTGTCACCAGAGCCTTAACCTACAGATTAGGGATGCAAATTATCGATTAATTCATTAATCTATAGTTGATTGACCTTATCGATCGACTTAGGATTAACTGATAAGCGGCGTTTTTCACCTGAATTTTAGTGTTTCAATAGGGTCTTTAAGAATATAAGCTATAGTATACATAACACTGAGTCAAAAATATATCATAGTATTATTATATTGTATATTCCTCAATGAATTATTCCTTAGTAAAAAGCAGACAAATGTATTGATGCTGAATAACCAAATACATTCTTTATTGAAAATAAATTGAGGACTGGCTCAGTTGTTGCACTTGCAGCATGGAAATCTTGAAATTAAAAGGAACAGAAGAAATTAAATAACAGAATGTTATTTAGTCTACATATTATGATGAAACCAGTGAATCCAGGCTATTTTTAGGACATTCTCAACATTTATTTTGAACTAAGGCATCAACAATATTTCTCTCCCTTAATCTGTGAAGGGTTACAGTACAAAATATACATTTCACAGGGCCCCTGGACATAGCATAAAACATTACAGGGCCTCAAACCAGAACAATCAAGAAATTATAAAAGCATGTAAGTTACATGCTTTTATCATTTCAAAAATATATGGTTCTAGGTCCAGCTCTACTGTGAGTTGTATGGCAACATCCAGAGAGGAAAGGGTTACATGATGTAACGCTATGGTCTTTCTCGCGAGTTGGTTCGCATCTCGTGTTCACATTCCAGAGTAGCGCCCTCTAGCGATTAGTTACAATTAATGCATTTTGTTCGGCCAACGTCTTGATCGACAATTAATTGTAAGTCGATTAATTGTTGACATCCCTACTACAGATGTAGGATACATCCAGGTTTGTCTCATTCTCAGTATATGGACAAGTCATGTCTCATGTGAAGCTCAGAACCTCCAGAATTCCCTCATGTTTGGCTGCAGGGGCCCAGGGGTGTGGGGTTCAGGTAGTGACCATTCAGATCAGAGAGGCATTTTAAAACAACTGGATTTCAGTATTGAAACAGGCAATTGGATAGTTAGTTTAACATAAACAACTTGTCCATCATGTCCAATGTTTTTGTAATTAAGAATAAAGTAGCATTACAATTGTTATCATTCAAAACAGGTCCACCTTGTATCAAGAGAAACAGATAGGTCAAATTTATGAAATGTGAAATCAAAATCTTACGCATGATTTATTTGAAAGGTATAGAGGAGATATACAAGTCATAGGACTCCATGCATGTACTGAGAGGACACACTATGTCTAAGAATAAAGGCCTTAGAAAAGTCTCAGTAGAACCTCCTGACTCCACATAGAGACTCAGAACCGGAGCTCATTCTTGAGTACTAAATCACTCCCCTCAGAATAAATGAGAGTCCAGTGGCCCAGATGAATGGGCTCATAAAGAAGAGAGTCTTTAATTCCCTACAGACCAGAGGCTGCACATAATCAACGAACATCAAGTCTACAATTATCACTCAGAAGAAATCAGTAATGTAACTTAACAGAACTACAGGAGGGAATAGTTAAAGTTCTTTTCAATTCTTTCTTCATTATTGTGCCCTTAAGCATTGCGTTTCACATTTTACAATTGTTTCAGATTTGCAAATCAGGATTGTGTAGACAATAGGGTTGTCAAAAGTATTGAAAATCTCTAGTATTGAAACTAGATACTCATTTGAGCTGGTATCAATACTGAAAAAAATAATTCCTAGTATAAGACCAAATGGTACAATGAACAAATATCATTACTGTCTAAAAAAAGAGCTTTAAAAAATGATCCTTTGGGTATCAAAATCGGCACTGAAATCTCATCTTCCAGTGCCACCGCTTGTGTCCATTCAAACTGCGATAGACCCCTTTACCGTTAGTAAACAGACGTGACGTCACCGGCATGTGCGCGCATTGTTGACCCAGAATCAACCATGGCGGACCATAGCAGAGTATCTGAACGATCGGGAGAGCTACATTCAAAAGCTCATTGAGCTACATTCAAAAGCACATTCGAACCCCGTTGAGCAACGGGGTTCGACTACCAGATCCTTATGTGATCACGGAGTGGCAGTACGACCGCAGAAAGTGGCCAGATTTACAGTGGACAGATATCCACTGTTATTTAGTGGAGAAGCCCAGCGTGTATACAAGAGAGAAAGTGCGCGCATACAAATCCATGGATGCCTACCAGTTTGCCGTGTGTGGCCATGTACAGGAGGTAAAATACCACGATATCGATGGGGAGTTTTGCGTGTTGGCATCTGATGTTCTCCCCAGTCAAAGACATGGCCACAAGATGACCATGTACAATGCTTGGGCTATCGTCAACAAGCGCGAGAACTACGTTTTGACTGCCAACTGCACTTGCGTTGTGGGGTAAGTAACATACTACGACTTAATTCACGAGTCACAGATGTGATCTCAGTCATGTCAAATGCCATTTATGATGGTCATGCGAAAACTTATCATGCATTTTAACAAAGTTATTCGTGTTCGTTTACATGTGTCTGTCGTAGAGGTTAATATGTCTGTGAGCTTTGCGGTGTCCTGTGCTTGCTAGTTAATCAGCATGATTAAACACCATTGAATACCTGGGCAAATGACCCTAAACAAGCAGCAGGTGTTCACTTGTGTGTATGTCAGTTGAATGATATGAAATATCATTTCTTCCATCTGTTTCTCTTTATTCGAGTTCTTCTCTTCTATATCTTCGCTGGGGGTTTTATGGCAGCAGTGGCTTTGTTTTGAGTCAACACTGCGCGCGCATTCAGTGATGACGTAGCTTTGAAACTGGTCTATTTTGATTTGTTTGTGATTATTCTTGCAGTCCTAAAGCGCAATGTCACTTTTCTGGTGTAGGTGTCAATTGCAGTATACTGGGCAGCTCTAACTCCAGCTATATGTTGATGAAGAAATGAACAGGGTTAGAGCTTTAAAAATGAGCATAAAATAGTCCATTTAACCTTATCTCATCCTAAATTTGCTACATGTTGTACCCTCTCCCCCCACACTGCCAGGACTTTGCCTCTCTCTCCCCTGTCTCACTCTCTCTCTCCATCTCTTCCCCTCTTCTCCCCTCTCTCTCCCTCTCTTTCTTCTGGGTGTGATTCATTGATCCATGTGAAGGTTAGACTCAGCGTTTCAGTGGGAGCTCAGGGCCGTGTGCATAAATCTCTACTACACTGTGATACTGTGATAATGGTTTATCTCAGGCGCTAAAACATCAATGACAACGTACAGGAGGGGGAGTCAACATCTGTGTACAAATACTGCTACTGCAAAAAGATGTTACAAGAGTAGAAGGCAAATTATTGGCTGTTTACTAAATGGCAATATTTTGTCTACTGTATTTTTGTGCTCTACTGCTCACAGGGTTAAATTAATCACAAATATTTGAGTTTGGGCTGAGGCGTAGAAAGGGAGGTTCAAATCAGACTGAGAGATCTTCTGTATAGAACAGGGGTGTCAAACATGCGGCCCGGGGGCCAGATCCGGCCCTCCAAGACCTTTAATCTGGCCCTTGGCTGATTTTCTATTAAAATATTTTAATTTTATTTTAATTTTCTATTAAAATATTGGTAATTTTCGGCGCCTCTTTTCTGCGCAGTTTAGCACAGCAGCGTCTCCAGCGCCTCTGTGCGTGGCCCCTCCCAGGACCATCGTTTTGACTGTCGACCGTGACACCCTTATCAGCAAAATGTCAAAAATGAGAAAAGTGGACGCCGAGTGCAGGATTTTCCATGAAAAATTTACTAATTCCTATTTGTTTACGGAGGTGAATGGGAAACCTGTACGCACGGTGTGTTTGCAACAAGCGGTGGTGCTCAAGGAATATAATCTTAAACGCCACTACGAGACATGGCATTTCGAACAATGCAATAATTTGAACGGAGAATTGAGAAGACAGAAGATAAATGAATTATTGCTGCGACTTTAGAAACAGCAGTCTGTAATAGATTTGTGTTTCTCTGCACAAATATTTGGACTTATTGCTATTTTTGGGGTATATTTGCCATGAGTTTTCTGATCCTGCCCCTTTGGGATCAAAGTGGGTTGGATACGGCCCCCGGACCAAAATGAGTTTGACACCCCTGGTATAGAATAAGAAACATGATTTGTGAAGTGTCTTGCGCAAGAACTGGAGAAAACGGGGTTCTAACCAATACACACAGCACTACTGATGTTTCTACTACAACTACTATTCCACCAAGTTAAAATATACAAGTTTATGACTCAAATGACTCTTTTAATTTGAGAGTCATACTGTAGGTCTAGTTTAAAAAAAGTACAGTTACATTCTACTTCTGCACACAGAGAAAGCAACTGACAAAAAGTTCAAGGAGAATTAACGTTTTTTACAATCTGAGCCTTATTTCGGTAATAAAACAAGTTGTTTTACTCACCCATAGCACTTTGGTGTCATATGGAGCACTTCCAGAGATGTTTTAGATTAGCGATATCCATAATGCGAGTTCTAGCGGCATATAATATATGCCCCGAGCGGTCTCCAAATAACACAAACTTTAGCACTTTTCAAATCATAGAAGCTCAATGTCTTAGTCTACGCTTTCGTTTGAGTCAAAAGTGGCCTGTAATCTGAGATTTATCCATAATTTACAGCTTTGCGTTTCATGTTTGGGTCCCGGGAGCTGAGAGTGAAATAAACTGTGACTCCGCACATGTGCACTGGCCTCCTCATCTACTCGAAACTATGGATAAATCTCGGATTACAGGCCACTTTTGACTGAAACGAAAGCGTAGACTAAGACATCGAGCTTCTATGATTTGAAAAGTGCTAAAGTTTGTATTATTTGGAGACCGCAAACATGTGCCCCGAGAACTCACATTACGGAGATCGCAAATCTAAAACATCTCTGGAAGTGCTCCATAAGACACCAAAGTGCTATGGGTGAGTAAAACAACTTGTTTTATTACCGAAATAAGGCTCAGATCGTAAAAAAACGTTAATTCTCCTTTAATAATAGGTGTGTTTAAGATGGTGAAATACTCGTCTGGATTGGTGAGACCAGGCGGTTGCGGAGGAAAAGGCTCAAATCAGCTCCGCAAGTCCGAGAAAAGCCAGGTGGCCTCAAATCACGCAGAGGTTCGCCAACAGATCTCGCGTTCATTTGAAGCACCACAGACTGACCCCACATCACCAAAGCAAAGAACACAGCGCTCACAATAAAGTGTATAAGTTTCTTAGCCTGATCTGTGGTGAAAATTACATTTAGCTCATCAAGATCATACATCAATCATGTGTCTCTGTTGTACAACACCCGAGCCCTTTTCTGTTTCATTTGAAGCATCTGTGTTGATATACAAGTAGACAGATGTGAGATGAAGAGAGGAGAAGTACGGCATCACATTTCATCAAATCACATCAGGTCCAATCAGCTGTCAGTCAGCCGTGAGTGCACACGTTTGACAGCACCGCATTTCCCATCATACGTTTGGGCTTTGTAGTCCATGAAGGCAGGTGAAGGCAGCTGCAGTTGCCTTTTTTTCACCTTCACCCGCCTTCACTCACCTTCACCCGCCTACAGTACATAGCGGTGTCGTAGGGTGGTTCGCTTTCAGCCGCTTTCATTACCTTGCTCATCTTAAAGGTCCCATGGCATGAAATTTTCACTTTCTGAGGTTTTTGAACGTTAATGTGAGCTCCCCTATCCTGTTTAGGCCCCCCCCATGGTTAAAAGTTGCGAAATGTCTAAACTGAGCATTTGCGATCCTTTTCTGCGTTACAAAAAATCGGAGCTCAAATGGGCGATTTTGAACAAGGCACCTTATTTACGTCAGATCGAAAAAAGAAATCAAAATGCAGTTCCACCCCCGCCTGTCTGTACTCAGCGTCTCTGTAAATCACGAGAATTTGGACCGCGAATGCGCTAGTCAATGCGAAATGCGTTTTTTTATTTGCCTGGAGGCACGTCCGAGTGTTTCTAGGCTCGGAAGTCCTTTATCTGAGCCTCTGGACCTTTGAACAGCAGTGGTTTAATTTTATTTTCTGTGGAAATGTGTTTATTTTTCAATGGAACGTTTCAAATCTCTCCCCCCCTGCAAAAACACGGAAATGGATCAGCTGAGAGCTAGAGCGGAGAGCGGAGAGTTTGGCCACGCCCCCACCCTCTACTATTGGCCATCTCTTTTCTCCTCATTTGCATTCAAGCAACAACACATTATATATATAACCCATTATGGCCTGTTTAGAGAGAGAAAAATTACTCTCTCATCTTATCCCTGTTTCTCATGCACTGAGTGTTGATTTTGAAGAAGGATTCATTTACAGTATTAGGGAACCATTAAGGAGCCATATAAAAGCATCAAGAAGTACCATGTCATGGGATCTTTAAACACACCTAATTGCAAGAAATAGTCAAGCAATATCTAGCGTTAAAGGGATAGTGCGGTTCTTTTTTTACGTTTTATGTTTTTTTTATTATCAGCCTGTTCACCTTCAGCGGATGTCTACAAGTGAACAGGCTGATAGAGTTAACATGGGCGTAGTGATAAGAGTGGAGAGAGACAATAAGCAAATGCGAAATACGCTGCTGGATGTTTCGTGGACAACCGTTTCGGACGCAAATATATCACCTTTCTAACAAATGTTTTGTTTTGAGAAGAAAAACAAGCTTTATTTCATGTTCCAGGGAAGTTACCGGACCTACTTAGGTAAGCTCCAGAAAGCGAGCTGAACCGGGATCAGCTGAGACTGTTAGAGGTAAGCCGGTGTCAACACACCATAACTTTTAGAAGGAAACCCATACAGATTAACATAAAAAAAAACGCACTATCCCTTTAAGTATCTTTCTCCCTAACAATGTTCTTGTAGGCTCCACTTCTGAGAGGAAAGCAGATTTACAAAACCATAAACACCGCTCCAAAAGTCAATACGAGGATTTATCAGATTACAGTGAGAGACGCCATAGATTGTACTGAGCAAAATGATGTTTCTATCAGAGAGATACAAAATGGAACTGCTATTGAGTTTTAAACATGTGTGAATGAAACAAAACACAACTCCAGGTCTGTGATGAGGAAACAACATTAGAACAGAGATCAGGAAACGGCGCAATACAGGCCCTCGAATATTATCATTTTCATCTGAGCGCAACTGAAAAAGGAATAATCTAAATTTAAAGGTGCACTATGTAACTTTTGTGGTTCAGGGCTTCCAGGCAGGTTTTAGCTTCCATCTTCAAGGGGACAAGCAAGTGTCATCATTAGGCCAAGGTGCAGATCAGATCTGAGGAATGTAGACCCTACTCACAGTAAACTATAAATGTTTTTTTATTTTTCAAAGTAGTTGCCAAAATGTTCCACTGTATGACATTAAACTAGGGATGCAAATTATCGATTAATTCATGAATCTATAGTTGATTGACCTTATCGATCGACTTATGATTAACTGATAAGCGGCGTTTTTCACCTGAATTTTAGTTTCAATAGGGTCTTTAAGAATATAAGCTATAGTATACATAACACTGAGTCATAAATATATCATAGTATTATATTGTATATTCCTCAATTAATTATTCCTTAGTAAAAAGCAGACAAATGTATTGATGCTGAATAACAAAATACATTCTTTATTGAAAATAAATTGAGGACTGGGGCTCAGTTGTTGCACTTGCAGCATGGAAATCTTGAAATTAAAAGGAAGAGAAGAAATTAAATAACAGAATGTTATTTAGTCTACATATTATGATGAAACCAGTGAATCCAGGCTATTTTTAGGAGATTCTCAACATTTATTTTGAACTAAGGCATCAACAATATTTCTCTCCCTTAATCTGTGAAGGGTTACAGTACAAAATATACATTTCACAGGGCCCCTGGACACAGCATAAAACATTACAGGGCCTCAAACCAGAACAATCAAGAAATTATAAAAGCATGTAAGTTACATGCTTTTATAATTTCAAAAATATATGGTTCTAGGTCCAGCTCTACTGTGAGTTGTACGGCAACATCCAGAGAGGAAAGGGTTACATGATGTAACGCTATGGTCTTTCTCGCGAGTGGGTTCACATCTCGTGTTCACATTCCAGAGTAGCGCCCTCTAGCGATTAGTTACAATTAATGCATTTTGTTCGGCCTACGTCTTGATCGACAATTAATTGCAAGTCGATTAATTGTTGACATCCCTACATTAAACTCATCAATCTTGCTTTTTCTCGATTACAGGTGGTTTATTGCAAAAAGAAAACATTGAAAAGCATGCATTCTTATTGTCAGTGGGCTTGCCTCTCCACAGATTTGACCAGTAACTTGCCCTAGTTGTGTATATGGAGTTTGAATAGTATTATCTACTGTTTCTAGACTTTTTTTTTTGTTTTTTTGGGCAATTTTAGTACAAATTTGCAGCTTTCATTTAAATGTGCTGCCTCCAGTGGCCTCTGGATGTAGTTGGTGACATCACACAAGACTGCCCCGATACCTGCGGATACCCGTTAGACCAATCACTGTTCTTTATACCTCCCGACCTCCTCCCACGAACCCCCCCTCACCTCCTCCTCCCTCACTCTCCCCTTTAGGCCTTCATTGTTAAGTTAATGCCACACTATGACGTTTCAGGCAAAGCCGTAACATCTCCACAGAGACAACCAGGTGGCGGATTATCAGAAAAGTTACACAGTGCACCTTTTATGGTCTATTATTATTTACAATATATGAAATAAATTATTCAAAATCTTACCTCTTCTTGTATTCGTCCCTCTCTCTCTTCACTTTGGCGAGCACGTTGTACAGCGCCCTGATCTCCGGTGTGATAGTGTCAATCTGCACCCCCACTCCATCGGGACAGGCCCACGGAAGACCGGGCCCAAGACTAGACCCGAGTCCAGACCCTGAAATCCCGGTCGAGTCCCTGCTGAACCTCCTACTATGGTTAAAAGACCACATAGTCCCTGGCAAGAACCGCGGAGGAGGGGGTAAGGGACATTTCTCATTCATATTGCTACCAGGACTTTGCAAGGGACTTGTAAGATTCAAATTGCTGTCTGTAGATAAGTATCGGTTTGATTCTAGCAAAGGAGGAGGGTTCAAAGTTGGAGACAGGATACCCCCGGGTAAGTAGGCGGGGTTATTGGCATTTTGTAGTGGAATATACCCTGGTCGCGATGGGATGGGGCTAATAAAACCAGTCTGGACGCCCATGTCTTTACTAAGCAACTTCTGCATGTTTTCAATTTTGTTATTGTCTAGAGCTTGTTGCAACTGCTTTTCCAACAGTTTATTTCGACGTTCCAACTCGTGAACTTTGGCCAAGAAGCATCTGAAGCGCAAATTTAAAGTTTTGAGAACGCTAATATTCGAACCCAAATCGTTTCGTAGCGCAGTAGCAGCAGGGGGCGCTCTATGCAAAGGGCTGTTAAAATGCAGATAGGCTGGGGGAAGCGAATTCAAATCTATACCGGATAAATATTCAGGGGCAAAGCTAGAATTATCCCCCAGAAAGGAGCTTGCATCTGGGCTAGAGGAGTCAGGTTGTCCTGGTAGGGCGTGGTAGTGCAATGGAGGTGGAGGGATGAAGAAGTTGTTCTCCCCCAAAATAGGATTCATGTTTGAGTAGGAAAATCGGAAGTGCTCAAAATCCGGCATGAACCCTGAGGATTGTGTCTTCTGCTCCTGACAAGTAAAAAGTGGAGAGGGTATTTTGTTTGGAATAAAGAAAATAAGATGGGAATTGTTCAGCAGCTTTTTGGAGTTTTAGGGGCGAGGGCTGAGCTGAGGTGCTGGTTTGAAGACCTACAAAGAAGATGACAACATTGGGTTATTTAATGTGTGCAGTAGAGTCAGGCCTGTCGACAGAAATGTGGGGGCCCACGGCAGAAAGCCTTACACGGGCCCCTCTCTAATATAAAGTAATAGGGAAATGGTCCAATTCTGGGCCTCTAAAGCCCTGGGACAACAGACCCCTTTGTCTATGTAAAATGTCTACACACATCTGACCCTCTCCTTCTCATCCTCTACTCCATCTGACCCTCTCCTCCTCATCCTCTACTCCATCTGACCCTCTCCTCCTCATCCTCTACTCCATCTGACCCTCTCCTCCTCATCCTCTACTCCATCTGACCCTCTCCTCCTCATCCTCTACTCCATCTGACCCTCTCCTTCATCTGACCCTCTCCTTCTCATCCTCTACTCCATCGGACCCTCTCCTCCTCATCCTCTACTCCATCTGACCCTCTCCTCCTCATCCTCTACTCCATCTGACCCTCTCCTTCTCATCCTCTACTCCATCTGACCCTCTCCTCAGCCTCCTGTGCTTTTTCACACCAACTAATTTCATATCTTCTTTCAATACATCCACAAATCTCCTCTTTGGTCTTCCTTTAAGCCTCCTCTTTCCTGCACCTCTAACTTCATCTTTCTACTATCCAGATTGTATTCTCTGTCCCTACTCTGTACCATATAAATCACTCTGCTACCGTTATACCTCAAGTAAAACATGTTATTTCATTCATATATTTAACACCTGGTTTTGAAAAGCAATGCCGTTTCAAACCTACATTTAAGCAAGTTTAAATCTCAAATTCTATATGTCCAAGTCACATCCTCTTTCCTGTCTACAGCTCATTTCAAATGATGACTTGATTTTATTACCAATAAAAAATTGCCTCTCTACTTTATCCATTAGCCATGCACTCAGGAATCCCCAGCTTTTTACGTTGTCTCGTTACATTATTCCTTTTGCAATGAAATAAGTATGCAATATTATATATATATATATATATATATATATAGACATAGACATATAGACACACACGCTAATGCCTGATAATGTTATTGTAATGTGACCCCAGCTAGCAATGTGTTGCGGTAAATACCAAGAAATTAGACCCCTGTGCAGCAAAGAAATGTATTATTTTTGCAACAACATAATAATCAGTATTTCTGCTATAGTAGGCTACTTTGAATAACTTCGCAGCAGCATATTCTGTTAAAAGGCAAGCCATTTCTGTCTACATATTGTAAAAGTCTACTTTTATGCATATTATAGTGGTGCAAAATAAAAAATAATCCATGTTAGAGAATACATTAATATGAATTTATCAAACGCAAATGACCACACGATTTCAATAGGCTACGTCAAGGTGACTTCATAAAATCGTGCGTAGTTCTTTGTCGATGTCTTACGCATTGATAGAAACGTGGCTCATATTTGTAAAGAAAATAGAAAATGCGCAGTTTACCTGCAATTTTTCCGGGAAAGGCTGAAGTTTTGCGGGAGAAACGTGGTGCTCTCTGGAGGCTCCAGCAGCAGCAGTGCAGCACTGAGGCTCCAGCAGCAGCAGCTGCTCTGGGGCAGAAACACTGCGGCTTTTGCGCTGCCGTAAACACCGGAGCAGAGGCGCACTCACATTACACACGTAATGACGGCAGGAGAAACGCAATTAGATTTTGGATAAAGACTAGAATAGGTGGCAATAAATCTTCAGTTGTCAATTTAAGCAACGTTTTCATTTCACTAGCCTACATAAAGGTTGCACCCCTAATTATAACTTGCTTAAGTTTAACATCTAAGAATTTTGTGTCTTTATACACACACACACACACACTTATTAGCCCCCCTACAAAAGTCATTGTTTTAAAAGTATTTAAAAAGTGCTTTTAACCAGAGCAAAAAAAAAAAAGCTTTTTTTTTTTTTAGACATCCTAGTTTTATTTGGGTGCTTACATTTTATTTTCCACACAGAAATAAAAAAAAAAAAAAAAACTACGGTCAAAATTTTTAGCCCTCCACATTCTAATCAGTTGTGTACCCTTTTTGCTGGATAACCGCCTACAGTAGTTTGTTGTAATCTTCAACAAATCTGACACTTCATTTGAGGAATCCAAAGTATTTTGGTCCTTCTAACGAAAAACAGTATGCTCAGAAATGCTGTGTTAAAAAAAATCCTTGTTCTGTTAAATAGGTACTTGGGAAAATCTTGGGGAAAACTTAAAATTTCATAGCGGGGCTAATAATTTCGTCCTCAAGTGTATATACACAAATAATTCAAATCATACAAATACATATTGTTAGAAAAAAAAAATTAATAATTTCTGGACTTTTAGCATCTCTCACAGTGGACATGCACCCATGATGAAAATTTCAGACCCCTCCATGATTTCCAAGTGGGAGAACTTGCAAAATTGCAGGGTGTTCAAATACTTATTTTCCACCCCCACCCACACCCACCCCCCCACACACACACACATCATTTAAAAAAAAAAAAAAACTACATTGATGGCTCATTTCTGTACTGCTTAAGAGATTTGTATTGAAACACTGCTTCAAATAAAGATGCTTATACAGAAGGTTCCCTTATTCTCAAATTATGCAGGGACTATTAGTGCGTTTGTGTTTAAGAGCACTTTCCTTTTAACATCTTCCTACATACTGGGACTGAATTAAAAATAAGAGGTGCATCAACTTTGAATTTAAATTAGCTCAATGAATATTTTTTATGGCATTACAAATACCATCAATTCACCATTTAGAAATGTATTGAAGTGGTTTAGACATTGCAATTTCGATCAAAGATCCCACAAGTAAATTTGTCTCCATTTAACCCATGCTTCAAGGTCTTGGAAAAACTTGTCAGTGGGACCCATCTCTAGTTAAGGTAGTTCTGTTCAAGACTAGTTCAAGAGCTGGATTTGACCCATTTGGAGTGCTCATAGGAAACCCACCCAGACACCAAGAGAACATGCAAACCTTCAAGAGCAGTTGACAATAGCCATAGCAACAAGACGCAGATCCAGATATGGTACTTTTACAAAGTGGACTTTATTCAAGTGCAAATCTACAGTTTTAGACTGTTGAACATTACAGTAGACTGAACCATCAAGAACTTTGGAAGTTAAAAGAATAACGTTTACAATCTGAACCTTATTTCGGTAATAAAACGTGATTAACTCACTCATAGTACTTTGGTGTCATTTGGAGCATTTCCAGAGATTTTGTAGTTTAGCGATATCCGTAACGCGAGTTACACGGAGACAGTTTGAGGAGCAGCACAGAGAAGAGCAAGCGACGGCCCGTCTACGAAAAGACAGTACCTGGTGGCGTTTATGTGGACATTGCATGTCGATGGCAACAGAAAAAAATGCCTTTGCTGTCTCAAGTGTGATTTGCGGCCAGAAGATGAACGTCTGGGTGATAACAAATCTGTGTCCGTCAACGCTGGAAGATAAACCGTGGTGTAATAGAAACATTTTTTCGTGGATATCGGATTACAGGCCGCTTTTGACTCAAGCGAAACTGTAGACCAAAACATTGAGCTTCTGTAATTTGAAAAGTGCTAAAGTTTGTGTCATTTGGAGACTGCAAACGTATGCCCCGAGAACTCACGTTACGGATATCGCTAAACTACAAAATCTCAGGAAATGCTCCAAATGACACCAAAGTACAATGGGTGAGTTAATCACGTCGTTTTATTACCGAAATAAGGTTCAAATTGTAAAAAAACGTTACCATTCCTTTAAGTGCTTTATTTTGAGTTCTTGAATAGCAGAGATGTCCTCGTTTTCACTCCTTTGAGGCCATGTGGACCACCAGGTCGCACACACGGTTACTGTAGCCAAATTCATTATCATACCTGTGGACAGGAATTAAAAACCAAATCAGTATAGAGAAGACAAGTTTGTAGACTTGCCACTTTGTTTTAGAATAGTTACCATGAGACGAGTTTGACAAAGTGGTCGTTGAGGGCGATTCCAGCTCCAGCGTCAAAGGTGGAGGAGTGAGGGTCAGTGTTGAAGTCTGTGGACACAACCTGACCAGAAAGACCAAGTTTAATAATGCCACTTAGAATTAAGGAAAGAATGAATTTCCCCAATTCAAAAATGTGCCTGTACACGTCTTAAGGTGCACCATGCAAATTTTTGCTTGAGGGTCTGACGCCTGCTCATTTCCATGGATATGTCATTGCTCTGCCTGGAATGTTCCACAGTATGACATTAAATTACAGGTGGTTTTTATAGCTCAATACCTCGGAGGGGAAAAAAAAAAAAAAAAAAGTGACTATGTGCAGGGTTGCCTCTCCATAGAGCTGACCTGTAACGGTTTCTGTTTTGATCTCCTTGAAGATAAAGGTTTAATACCATATTGTGAAGCATTCCAGACAAAGCAATAACATCTCCATGGAGAAGCATTTGACAGACCCACCAGAAAACTTGCACAATGCAGCTTTAAAGAGTGTTGCAGTATTTTCTATAAAACTACATGTCGCCATTACACTGCAGGTTTCATCTAACCTGGGAAATCCCAGGCTGCTTTCGTTCCGATCTGAAAGACAGCCTGGCAACTATGGCAAGCGAGCTCTCCAGATTCTGGGAACCAATCAGAGAGCGGGGAGGGGTGGCAAGACGGTGACGCGTACTACGTGACAAACGGAACCTTGTAGTTTGAACTGACAACATTGGCTATGGGCTACGTATACGCCAAATGATAGACATTCCTAACGCCCAATAAACGTAAACCACACCTCCGCTACGAGACATTTCGAAGGTGGCTCCCAGACCATATATCACTTGTGATATGGTCAGGCGTAAACCAGGCAAGGTTTCATCCGCTCCCGCAGGACTATTTGCAAATTTTACATTTTAGGCCATTTATATTTATCAAACCAAAAACTTTTACATTGCCCTCCAGACTTAGTTTCTAAAAAAAGGTTTAAAGCAGACAGTTCAATTTGTAGTGAAAGGATGGCATGTTAATAGCTTCTATAAAGTTAAATAGAATTTATTACCATTTAACATCTTTATTAAATCATAAACCTTTATTTTCCTTACAAGAGTAGCTTTTAGCTTTAGTAAAATGTCAAACCCACTGATTTAGACTTGAACACAATAAGTCAAGTCAGTCCCAAATTCTTTGACAAATTTAGAAAATATCTCAACACCTACACTCAAGCTTTGCCCACATCTTTTGGTTGGTGAATGAAGTACTGACCTGGTCTTCTGTGTATCCCAGGATTCCCTTCATGGGGCCCTCAGAAGCAGCCTTCATCACCTTCTTGATGTCATCATACTTTGCCTGAAACAATTTAGGAGAATTCATAAAAAAGCAAAAAGAAAGCTCTCAAAAGATTTGATCTGATTCTTACGGGCTTTTCCAGGCGCACGGTGAGGTCGACCACAGACACATTGGGAGTGGGAACACGGAAAGCCATTCCAGTCAGTTTACTGCAGGACAAAAGAAATTAGAGCGTTGGAATATTTGAGCCTCAATCACTGGCATTTTGAGTCATTTACCCATTGAGTTCTGGGATGACTTTGCCCACAGCTTTGGCAGCTCCAGTTGAAGCGGGGATGATGTTCTGAGAGGCTCCTCGTCCGTCTCTCCACTGTTTGCCTGAAGGTCCATCCACAGTCTTCTGAGTGGCTGTGATTGCGTGCACTGTGCTCTGCAAGAGAAACTGCAATGAATCTAGGTGCTCTGATCAGAAATTAGTTTTAGATTTATCCATCGTCAGTGAACAAAATAAACTAGGAATGCGTTTGGGTGGCAAGATGAAACAAAACTAGTAAAATACAAGATAATAATCATCCATCGATCAGTGACTTCATAGGTCACTGGTAGGCCTGTTTAGAGGAGAGTTCGCACATTTCCTTGTGTCCGAGTGCAGGCATTTCAAATTTTGGGACAAGGTGGAAAATATTCTAATTTTGCACATCTTTAAAAAAAAGGTACACCAAGATTTTTACCCGTTAATTACTGAAATTGAAGATACCCATTCAAAAATAGTGTTTTCCAAGCCTTTTCACTTCCATCATGAAATCAAAGTATTCTGTTGAACTTGTAGTCGATTTCACCTGGATAAAAGGGGGATCTTCCCCATGTAGCAGCATCCATTTTAATTACGAGAGCCGCAGAAGGACATACTGCATTTTGGGCTCCGGATTCGCCGTTTTCTTTATAGCTGTCGGCACTGGCCCGTGGATTTCACGCAAGATAGTATGCGTTTGGATAAACGACAAGCATGTTGCCGGATCACACTTACTCTGCACATACATCGCATACAACGCTAGAAATAACAAATGAGGCTCCAATTGAAAAAAAAAAAAAGTGTACATTATAGCCGAAATGTAATACAAGTCTGTGGATATGAAACTGGAGCAACATTTCGGACCTAGCAGCTAGTCAGGTCCCAAACGTCTGTGGCTGCAGTTCCATATCACAAACTTCTTGTAGTACTTTTTGGCTACAATATACACTTTCGCGATTATAGCCATGTGAGCCTCGCGTTGCTTGCGCATACCGCCACCTACTGCTTCCTGGGAGATTCTGCTACTTATTACTGTTCTGTATGACCCTCAAAGTCTGCCGTAACTAGAACCGTTATTGCAATACCCACCGTCCACCAATGCGCCACCATCCTACACAGTGTACCTTTAAATCTCAAGTATTTTCTAATAAATAAAATGGGCTTAAAAAAAGAACTAATTTTACCCAGCCTATTGTGAAACTACAAGTAGCAGATTCCTGTATTTGAGGGTTTAAAAAATTTCCCACTCACCATGAGCCCCTCTACAATGCCAAAGTTGTCATTGATGACTTTGGCCAGGGGAGCCAGGCAGTTGGTTGTGCAGGAGGCGTTACTATGGAGACCAGAGGAAAGCATTAGAAAGAACCATTATAAACGCTACCCCACTTTGAATGCATGACCTCTCACCTGACGACTTTCATGGAATTGTCGTACTTTTCATGGTTCACTCCCATCACAAACATTGGAGCGTCAGCGCTGGGGGCAGAGATGACCACACGCTTAGCGCCGCCCTTCAGGTGAGCCTAGGAAACAGGATAGGTCAAGCATTTAAATATTGGGGTGCAAAATGATCTTGCCCAACATTAAAGGAGAATTAACATTTTTTAAAATATGAGCCTTATTTTGGTAATAAAACAAGTTGTTTTACTCACCCATAGCACTCTGGTGTCATATGGAGCACTTCCAGAGATCCTTTAGATTTGCGATAGCCGTAACGCGAGTTCCCGGGGCTTATAATACATGCCCCGAGCGGTCTCCAAATAACACAAACTTTAGCACTTTTCAAATCATAGAAGCTCAATGTCTTAGTTTACACTTTCGTTTGAGTCAAAAGTGGCCTGTAATCCAAGATTTAGCCATAATTTACAGCTTTGCGTTTCATGTTTGGGTCCCGGGAGCTGAGAGTGAAATAAACTGACTCCGCACATGCGCACTGGCCTCCTCATCTACTCGAACTATGGATAAATCTCAGATTAGAGGCCACTTTTGACTCAAACGAAAGCGTAGACTAAGACATTGAGCTTTTATGATTTGAAAAGTGCTAAAGTTTGTGTTATTTTGAAACCGCAAACATTTGCCCCGAGAACTCACATTAAGGAGATCGCAAATCTAAAACATCTCCGGAAGTGCTCCATATGACACCAAAGTGCTATGGGGGAGTAAAACAACTTGTTTTATTACTGAAATAAGGCTCAGATTGTAAAAAACGTTCATTCTCCTTTAAGGGCTGAACCTCCCCGTGACAAAGCAGGTAGGAGCTCTGACTTTCATTTTAGAAAAAGGGCCTGCGCCAGCTTTTTACACAATTTAGTACAAATCTGTTGTGCCCCAGTATGTTTAATAAAAGCAACTCTTCAGGTGAAAATGAGACTTGTGTCCTGTCTGCATCCAACTAGTTTTACTGTCTGAATCAGAAGTGTGCCATCAGTCATTAGAATTATTTGAAATTGGGATGCTTTAAAGGCAAAGTAACGTTATTTTACAATCTGAGCCTTCTTTCGGTAATAAAACAAGTCGTTTGACTCACCCATATCACGTTCGTGTCATTTGGAGCCGTTTGAAGAAAGTTATGTTGTAGCGTATCTGTTAGCATTTGTTATCGGGGCATTACTTTGCGGTCTCCAAATAACACAAACTTTAGCACTTTTCAAATCATAGAAGCTCAATGTCTTAATGAAAGATTTCGTTTGAAGCAAAAGTGGCCTGTAATTCGAGATTTATCCATAGTTTTCAGCTTTGCGTTTCATGTTTGGGTCCCGGGAGCAGTCCGCGCATGCGCACTGGCATCCTCATCTACTCGAAACTATGGCTAAATCTCGGATTACAGGCCACTTTTGCTTCTAACGAAATCTTTCATTAAGACATCGGGCTTCTATGATTTGAAAAGTGCTAAAGTTTGTGTTATTTGGACACCGCAAAGTAATGCCCCGAGCAAATGATACAACACCATGTTAAGGATACGGGATCATTACTAGAACAGAACGGCTCAACATAAGTTCTGCTCCAATTGACAGAAAAATGCTATGGGTGAGTAAAACTACTTGTTTTATTGCCGAAAGAAGGCTCAGATTGTAAAAAAACGTTAATTTGCCTTTAAATTAATCAGGAATGCGAAGAATAACTCTGAACATTTTCCATATTCAGGGTTTTGTGTTAGCTCAAAGGGAAAAATGTACATGCTCTTACATTTATATTCAGCCTGACACTGGACTTACAGAGGCCTTGTCGATGGTGGTGAAAACTCCAGTCGACTCCACAACATATTCTGCTCCAGCCTCTCCCCATTTGATGTTCGCTGGGTCCCTCCTGTGGAAAAGGGAAAACACTGCATGCAGCCTTACTGTGGACTTTTCCCATTGGTGTAGTTCTCTCGGGAGGTGGATAGCCAAAGATTCTACATTGCTCATGTTAATAAAATTACTCAAGTACAAAGCAGTGGTCCAAGAAAAGATTCTTGTAAGGGGTTTGTGGAAATTACTGCTAGTAAAGCAATTCTTAGAGCAACTACCAGGAAGTGGCATGTGATTTATAATGCATCATTTGGTTTATAATACAAGTTAATCTAACTGGAAGGACAAAACCTTAATTAGGGGCAAAGCACCGTAGGTGCTAGGCACCCTACAGTGTTTGCTCTGCATTGCCTAGCGATGTTGCCTAGCAACCCTTTGATGTGTCTGGTCTCCTGATTGTTGTTATTCTTTATTCCTTTCACCATGGGAGTCTATGGCAGCCCCTAGAACCATCTGGTAAAAAGTTGTGAAATTTGGCATGCACATTCCAGCCAGTCTCATTACCCACAGCGATTTATAGGCCCCCAGCCCCAACCGTCTAGTGGCACCAGCAGGTCAAAGTTGCAGGAATTTGTCAATTGCCTAGCAACGCACCTAGCAACCTTTGATCTGTCTTTGATGTGTCTGTTCTGACAGGGTCTAAACCCTGTCAGAACAGACCCTGTCAGACCCTGCATGCGGCCTACATGAACCTTCGGTGCTTGGCCCCACATTGCTGCTTGCAGCTATATTTCCATTTATTTTTTAAACCCCAGACCTCTAAAATGACAACTGAATGACATAAAGAGCAAGAAACATTCAGTTTAATATAGTCATAGTTTTGTCAAATATAAATTTTAATAACCAACATTTTGTGAATACTGTTCCTCCAAATATTCAAGTCAAGTATACAGTGAACACCACCACCAGTACTTCCAACTATTTATATTATACCATTTATATTAAACTTACTCTTGGAAGACTGAGATGATCATCTTCCCAATGACCAGTTTTCCATTCTCGGCCTTCACCTCGCCTTTCCAGGTGCCGTGAGTAGAGTCATACTTGAACATGTACACCTAAGAAACAAGGTCAAGTCATTAGCTTACAACATAATTCAATGTTTAAAAAGGTGCAATTCTTATAAATGTATGACCCAGGAAAGACTTTTTGAACACCAGCAAAGAGAAAATGGGGCAATCCACAGGATTTACTCAAATTTTAGGAGATTCTAAGACTGTAAAACAGCATCAATATATTTGGACTGAGCCCGTCCTCACCATGTAGTCCAGACTGATGAAGGGGTCGTTGATGGCCACCACCTTAATCTTTCCTCCGCCCACAGCAGCCCGGGTCACCAGACGACCAATACGGCCAAAACTGAGAAAAGACAAAAAAGGGGTTATTAAAATGAACTTTACATGTAATATCAAGTTTTATATTATGCAGGAGACGGACAACTTATCCCAACATTAAGAAAAAGCCGTTTGACCAGAATACAGGCCTTTGAGAAAAAGCTCCAAGAAGGGCTTATTGGGGGAATTTTTTTTTTTTTTTTTTTTGTGTTTTAATTGTATTGTTATTTTACGCTTCACTATGAGAAATATTGGTCATGTATATTCAAAAGGTTGAATTTTTTTTCTAAAAGTTCTGTGGTCCATAGACATAGGCTGACAAACTGCCAACCTTTGGATCAGTAGACAAACGCTCCACTGAACTACTGCCAGTGGATGCATAATTTAAGGATGACTGAAGATGAGTCTGTATAAAAAGGTGACCATTTACCACCAACAAGCAGTGTTGCTGAGAGTTCAGCAGATGGCAGTACACAACCACATTTGTTCCGGTCTAGTTTAGCACATCCACAGAGCACATTGAAGGTCTGAGGGAGAACGGTGTCCGGCAGTAGAGTTCAAACCAAATATGGACCAGGAAATGAGACGCAGCGCACAGGGTCATTTTCAGGGCTTTGTTTAGAGTTATGTGAAGACAGACTAAAACTCTGAAACCTTTAGAAAAAGGAAAAGTTATAGGAAACGTTATGCGAGAGGAAAGGTCTAGGGTTTGAAACAATGATCACTTTAGGGTTACAAAGTAGGAACCAGTCACATTGGATCCCACTTCCTGTCAGTTTTTGTAACACTTCCCCGTTCTCTTCCCTCATGTTAAGCCCCGCCTCCTCATTATTCTATTGGGAGCAGAGCCTGAGGCCTCCAGGTTACACATGCGCAAAAATGTTCCAAGTTTTTTTCCCTGTGTCTGTTTAACTAGCACAGACCCCAACTTGTATCAGCACTGAGCCAACCTTAAATGGCCAGTTCCCATTGAACTGCACATGTATTAACAAATGTAAAACATGCGTAGCTACATTACATTTTGGAGGTAGAGTGATGGAAGTGAGGCTGCCAAACTGCGCCATGACTGCCATCACCCTATCCGATCATCACCAACCACTCGCACGTAGGCAAAGTGTCTAGCCCAAGCACACAACAGTATACTGGTCTGAGCCTGGGTCAAACAGACGTAACAAAGTAAACCACAAACTTCAGGTCAATTTGCATCTTTCCTATGACCCTGAATGACCTTTGAGTGTGACCTGCATCTTTAAAAAAGGTTGTGTACAGGTTTACAAGTAAAATGGGCAGCATCAGAGGCACCTTTTATTTTCAACTAAACCATTTTGCCTTCCAAGTAAAATGTGTAATTTTACAAGGTTCTCTGTAGCCTCAGCTCCATGGAGACATAGTCTAGAGTTTCAGAGTATAACATTAAACTCCTGTATAGAGGCACACAGGTAATGTCACCAGGTCAAGTTACTGGCGAGGTGTGTAGAGGCGACTCTGCTCACCAAAAAAAAAAAAAAAAAATCAGTACAATCACCTTTTGTTTAAAAATATAAAGTTAAACTAGTTGAATGCTGTGGAACATTCCAGGAAAAGCAAGTGGCTGGCAAACCTTCAAAAGTTCCAGTGCATTGCTAATTTCAAAACCAATTTAGTTTGTCGTGGTTAGTCTAGCTCTTCTGCCAAACCGTTTAATCTCATTTAAAATGGCTGCTTCAGCGCTGCATGTGAACAGAGCCCCGGACAATCTCTCAGAATTCAACATGTTGGAGTAAAAATAGAACAGGAATGTGGCAGCTGAAGAGACAAGAGGGATGAGAGGACCTGACAGAACCCAGGTGTGAATACACTACACACTGTTGGCACAATGATGCTTAAACAAGTTGGACTTAAAATTTTCTAGTAAATTGAGGGTGAAAAAAAAATTCTGAGCTGGTAGTCTACAGGCCACTGCAAAGTTGAAGGTCTTATTACACAAAACTCTTCAGAGCTTTATGCCACATTATGTTGTTCCCTTTGCAAAAACATACTAGAGTTGCTTTGTTTCATTCACATGTCTCTACATTTCCAATGCTCAAAATACTCCACCTTGTGATGTCACAAAGCAGTAGTCCAAGTTTACCTTTAGTTCAGTAAAGATGGGCAATTCCAGGGCTGAAATTATCCTAATGATTCTTGTGAAGGTCTACGAACTTTAAAAGCACAGTGGAGCACAAGGACATCACAAGGTGGAAGAGAATGGTTTGAGAGAAGAACCAAATGTGCAGCTTTTGTTAAAGTGTGTAAATGAAACCAAGATGTGTGAAGAGTCCCTCAGTCGTCCAGGTAGAATCCATGATTGAATTTCTCCTTTTATCATAAATGAAACTAAACAACTCCAGGTACGTTTCTGATGCAAAAACAAGTCAGAAAATTATAGTATCCACCTACCATGTTGAAGATGAAGTTATTTCACATTGCAACCTCAAAAGTTGGGCAAGTTTCAAGTCTTTTCCTCAAGAGGCTCATTGCCAACACTGCTTTTTTCAACAGTTGCTTAATAAAATTTTCCAGAAGTCATTGAAAGTCAAACAAGATCATCCAAATTCTACAGCAGTACAACTCTTGGCATACTAGAGGCAATTTAATTATAATTTCTTTGCTATAGGATTTTTTTTTTAATGTTCTATGGGGTCTACGTTAACTTTGCATTAAGGAGAACCAATACATTTCTGTAGCATAAACAGACGTAAATTTATATTCTTATGGATCATAATTTAAGAGCTTCACTGACATTTACTGCAGCTCAGGTTTCACAATATACTTTGTTAATTTGAAATGGGTGTATAGGGAAAGTCCTTGAAGGATTTATTGAGTCAGTGGAATATAGTAGTTTGCTTTCAATGTGAGTCACAAAGACGTTTTCAACAGAGCCGTGCGATTCATCACGTCTTCATCCAGTTTGACTCACCTCAAACGTTTAGTAAAAGCACGTGGACTCAAGCTCCAACTTAAAGAAGAATTAACGTTTTTTACAATCTGAGCCTTATTTCGGTAATAAAACAAGTCGTTTTACTCACCCATAGCACTTTGGTGTCATATGGAGCACTTCCAGAGATGTTTTAGATTTGCGATCTCTGTAATGGGAGTTCTCGGGGCACACGTTTGCGGTCTCCAAATAACACAAACTTTAGCACTTTTCAAATCATAGAAGCTCAATGTCCTAGTCTACACTTTCATTTTTAGTCAAAAGTGGCCTGTAATCCGAGATTTATCCATAGTTTCGGGTAGGGATGGGCATAATTAATCGATTAACCGATAATTGATCATTAAGAACCGATTTTAAAAAACAAAAACAAAAAACAAACAAACAGAAAAACAATCGCCTCAGTTGATGTATGCGAGCTTCCGTAGGTCAATGGCCAAAACATGAAGAGGTCCCGGCGAAGTGTTGTGTGGGACCACTTTAATTTAGAAAAATGACCAAGCACACTGCAAGCACTGCAATGCAGCATACAAATATACCTCATCGACAACACAAATGATTTATCATTTGAACACCCATGTTTCGAGTTTCGAACATCCCTAGTTTCGAGTAGATGAGGAGGCCAGTGCGCATGTGCGGAGTCACAGTTTATTTTACTCTCAGCTGCCGGGACCCAAACATGAAACGCAAAGCTGTAAATTATGGATAAATCTCGGATTACAGGCCACTTTTGACTCAAACGAAAGCGTAGACTAAAACATTGAGCTTCTATGATTTGAAAAGTGCTAAAGTTTGTGTTATTTGGAGACCGCACCGGGCATATATTATAAGCCCCGCTATCGCTAATCTAAAACATCTCTGGAAATGCTCCACATGACACCAAAGTGCTATGAGTAAAACAACTTGTTTTATTACCGAAATAAGGCTCAGACTGTAAAAAACGTTAATTCTCCTTTAAGTGCACATGACCAGTTAAACTACCAATTTCACATTTAGATTTAACTAAGAAAAACTTGCCTAGTTTTATCTAGTTTAACAATTTTGGCTCAGTTCCTTGCTTCCTCTTTAGAGTTGCAGAGGTGAGGAAACCTAGCAACCAGTCCATTCATTCTATACACAAGGGACAACAGACACTAGAATGCCTGCCAAACTCACACAATAGTTACTTGATAAATATTAAACGCCTTATTTAGTTGAATATTTTAACAATAGAAAACTTTGGATGTAATTTTTGTCTGAAATCTGCAGGAAATTCCGCATCCTGTTTCATCAGGTTAATAGAACGCAACTTCCTGTCTTATTCAACCTCATTTTTGCCAACTTTTGTCACAAACTGCCACCAATCTGGTAGCAAAAAACTGATCTAGTATATTTCAACCAAGGCGCAAATGATCCAACAACATGAATCCACATGACAAGGTTTCCTGCTAGTGGAAAGTTGATTTAAAAATTTATCTTAAAAATGAAGGGCCTAAAAGCCTGAAGCACATGAATACAAACTTTATACACAGTTAAAGTTTGAAAAGGCAACTTCACAAGCTCTTAGCCAGCACCTCAAAATACAAACTAAGGAAAAATAGATGTGTTTTGGTATAGACATGTTTGTTGTCAATTAAGAAATGCAATCACAAAACTGGAAATTCGGGATGTGATTTGGGAAGGTCACAGACAATTAAAAATGCAGCCTAAAAATTGCATGATTGATAAAAGACATCAGTTTTTGTTAACGATTGTGCCAAATTTAGAAGATCTGAGAGTAATAACGACTTTAAAACAACTTTAGATTTGAATACGTGCACTGCAAGTCTGCATTGATGGCAAAAAGTGATGCTAAGAACAAGCCTGTGGGTAGTGACGTATTTATTTATTCATTTTTTTTATTTTTTTCTGTAAAACTGGTTGACAAATAAGAGTTTTACTTACCCATTAATTCCAATATTCACCATTTTGTCAGATGAGATTTGTCCTGTGAAAAAAGAAAACCAGAATATCTCCTTTTAAACTAATCCCTTTCAAAACCCGGAAATTGAAGAGATGCAAAGAGCACGAGGCTTCACTCAATCATCGCCATGCGCGATATCTAACGACGCACGTAGCCTTTACTTCTGTCCAACTTTATCCAAAGATCAAGGTAAATGTAGAAAAAGTGTTAAAAAGTACCGTGTATTGAAGGCACGTCGGTGCGCTGGTCCTGTCCGGAGGAGGAGGAGACGTGAGCGGGGGGAGAGCGGAGCAGACGGCGGCTTTTAAACGCTCTGGAGTCGGACGGGTCACGCCTCTCAAGGCCCCGAGCTCAAGGTCGGAAGAGCTGCTGCTACCGAGTTCAGGAAGAGGCACAACGACTCTATTAAAAGAGGTTAATCATCTCTAAATGAAATATTAAGCAACGCAAACAACTTCGAATAGTAGAAAACACGTTGTAATGTATGCAAGTTACTTTATTGTACTTTTTGTAGACTTTTTATGTCTGTTTCCGCATCAGCGTGCCCCCTGGTGGCGCTGAAGTGGTGCTACACGGATGCCCTTCCTAGTTAGAAGCTGCAGTCAATTAAACAAATCTCACAGCTACACCACAGAACTGCAGTAGTACAACACAGAACTGCAGTAGTACCTCATATACCTGCTCTCCCTCCCCCAATCACACTCAAAGATCAAAGATCAAGGTCCAAAAGATCAAAGTCGGCTTTATTGTCAATTCTGCGATATGCGTGAAAAGTCCCTCATATTCTGCGATATGTTTTCAACATACAGTGTTGTTTAAATGACACAATTTGAGCTTTATTACACTACACATTGTGTGTTTAACTATTTGTATCATATCCTCCTGTCCTTTATAGTGGACATCGAGTTAACCAGTCTGTCTTTTAAGTGTTTTGAGACTCTAGTTTGTGGCTGCACTATGATTAAAAAAAAAAAAAAAAAAGTAATAAATAAATGATACATTAAAAAAATAACTATGTAAATAAATACTCAAATAAATAAAAAATAAATAATACGTAATATATAAAAAATAAATAAATGAAAAGGGAGTCTAAAAACTTTTTGAGGTGACAGTAGAAGCTTGTTAGAGATGTTGTTAGGTTGTTAACTTCACGTGGATTTAACACCAAAATGTCCCCGGCGTCCATTACAGAGGACATGTTACAACATTATGAATAAAAATAAAATGAACAAAATGTAAATGCTGTGTTAATTTACCTCCAAATAGAAAATTAAAATAATAATAATAATCATTTAGATACACTTTTTTTCTTCAGGTCCCAGGAGAATAAGTTTACTGTACTTTTGCTACGTGTATATGTGATGTTTTAGTCATGGTGTTTATTGTCTTGTTTGTCAGATGTTCACTGTGAGCCTAGGGAGGACTGCAATTTCAAATCATGTGTGCAACCTGTACATACGTTTTTTGACAATAAAGCCGACTTTGAACTATTATCATGTGTTCATGCGTTCAGGTTTGGTTCATGTTCTGCTAAACCTTTTTGAAACATTCCCTCATCCAAAACATATCTGGTAGAGTTTTGTTGTATAAATTCATGCTTGTTTGAGTATCTCTGTATTCCTTAAATTGTGTTTGTATTCTCAAAATCAAATTTGAAAATATTTTACCTATTTTCAAGTTGAAAATATTTTACCTACTATACATCAGGTTATATAAAACATACACTATTATGGCTTTGGTGAAAAATGTTGATTAAAGCATAATATAGGCCCTTAAAGGTGCATTAAATAACATTTCTGATGGAAGATTCACTGTATGCATGTCTATTTGGGGATGTTATTTCTTTGCCCGAATGTTATTAAACTTTTATACCTCCCTGAAGAAGAGCAGGTGACGCCACCAGCCAGGCGAGGTTAAGAGAGGTGACCCCCCCCCCCCCCCCCCCCTCCTTATAATAATGCAAACAAATAAACACGTGTAATTGAATAAATGCAAGATAAATCAGTTAAATGAAAAACTGTGGAACGTTCCAGGAAAATCAATAACAAAACTGGACAAAAGGAAGAAAAAAAATACACAGTACACATTTAAATATGCGCTGCCATCAGGTTGTGTAACGTTATGTGTTTATGTGTGTTTGAATAAATATAGAATAATATAGTTGTTTTGGTTTAGTGGACCTAGAATAAGACCAGTGATGTGCAATGTTGAATATATGGACTGCCTATTTTCTCATTTCGCTATCGCAAAACACCTGCTCTTTTGTCTATAGTCTCACAATATATTTAGTAATCAGTAGCACCTTCACTCATTTTATATGGAGCCAGGAGAGTACAGTTTTTGTTGAATGAGTGACGGTCAGTCCAAGTTGTCCCTGGTCCCTGGTTTTCCACAGTCTCCACAAAGCAGAGCAGAGCAGATTAGATAAAACGTCTCTTTTGTGTAAGTTTGTGAGTATTATTGTGAAACTCATATTCAGACTGACTGGTGCGTGCCCTATCAGACTCTGCAGAGATGGGGAAACCTCTGTATTCGCTGCAATGTTTATTTAAGTGACATTTGACTAATATTACATAACAGCTGTAGAGCAATTTATGAAGTCAATTAATATGAACTCACTGGTGTAAGTTTAGAATTAGACAGTACAGTGTGTTAGAGCCATAATGGGAAATTGCTAAATATTATTTAATGTTGTATTACGTAATGTTTAGTTTTCATATTTGTAAATATTTCCTGCTGATTATTTAGTAATGTTATTTTCGCACGTTTAATATTGCTTGATTTTATTAAGATATGTATGACGTCACTCTTAAAATATAAAAACTGTTCGGGTGACGAGGAAGGTCAGAGCGCAGCAGTCTTTGACCGAGGCAAGACCGAGACGAGACCGAGACGAGAAATTATTAAGATGAAGTTACTTTCAGTTTGATTTTTATTTCTGTAATGACAATGATTTTTTTAAGTAAACAGTTTAAACTTTACAAAGAGTCTCATGGACTTAAGCTCAAAGAACTGGTCATAAAACACGAATTTAAGAAACTGCACTTACACAGTGAACAGCTGTACTCACTGCTCATGAACAATAAGCAGTCTTTTTATTATTGTAAAAGACACTCTCCATTCATGTCATTGCTATCCCTGGAATGTTCCACAGTACAGTAATAAATACATTTCCATGGAGAGAAGAAATTGAAGGCCAAGTTACAGGTCAGATCTGGGAGCGATTAAATAAATATACATGTTTCCAAGATAAAAACAAACTAAACAAAACAAACAAAAAAAGACTTAAATAATAATAAATGTATGTTGAATGTAATACAGTGGTACCTCACCTTACGAAAGACCCAACAAACGAAAATTTCAAGTTACGAAACGCCTTCACGGTAAATTTTGGTCTCTAGATACGAAAGAAAATTCAAGTTACGAAACGTGAAATCTCAAAAATTCAAATAATGCGCGCTCAGCCACACACATTATACGCTTTTCTCAGACTGGATTTAAACTTCTCACATTTATCTCTCGTTTAAACACTCAAACTTTCATAGATTTCAACAAAATGTATTAATAATGAAGTGTGGGGGGAAGGAGGAGGGGAGAAGACTGCGCTCTGACACGTGTGATAGCGGCATGTGTGACAGCTGACCCGGCGCGGGGACTGCCAGCAGGTCTAGACCTGGACTAAACCTGGACTAAACCTGGACTAAACCTGGACTAAACCTGGACTAGACCAGGACTAGACCAGGACTAGACCAGGTGGATTAAAGCGCCGCGCGTGGGTCTATTTCCTGGTTTCGTTTTGAGTCACAGCTGAGGCGAGCAGCTGCTCGCATGCAAGAGCTGCGGTGGTCTAGACCTGCTCTCCAGGGCCCCTCCAGGCGCGGAGCCCCAGACATCCAGGGACCCAGGGGGACACTGCCAGCCCGCCTTAAGAGCTCCCTAAGCGGGCATGGGTCCGGGGATTGTCCCGGTCACCGGCCTGGAGGTCTTGAAGAGGCCAACCTCACGGTTCTATCCAGGCTGCTCTGTGAGCACCTTACGCGGGCAGGTCTAGAGCAGCTCTTGCATGCGCTTCAGCTGTGACTCGAAACGAAACCAGGTTTAGTCCAGGTTTAGTCCAGGTTTAGTCCAGGTTTAGTCCAGGTTTAGTCCAGGTTTAGTCCAGGTTTAGTCCAGGTCTAGACCTGCTGACAGTCCCCGCGCCGGGTCAGCTGTCACACATGCCGCTATCACACACGTGTCTTCTCCCCCCTCCTCCTTCCCCCCACACTTCATTATTAATACATTTTGTTGAAATCTATGAAAGTTTGAGTGTTTAAACGAGAGACAAATGTGAGAAAAGTTTAAATCCAGTCTGAGAAACCAATCAGAACACAATGTTACACTATAAAAAAAGTTACACTATAAAAAAAAAACTTGGAACGGATCAGGCTTTTTCCATTGAAATAGCTACTCAACTTACGAATTTTTCACGTTATGAAACCACATCTGTAACGAATTAATTTCGTAAGGTGAGGTACCACTGTACTGTGGAGCAAAGCAATAACATACCCATAAGAAAAGTTACATAGTGTATCTTTAAGCTGCACAACTTGTTCTTGCTTTGGAATCTGGATGACAGGGATGTACAGACATTTGGCATGTGGTAACAGCCCACACTTGCATGGGATTGTTACATTACAGAGGGTTGTGGCAGAATATCTTTCTATTTTTTTCTACATTCAATTAAATACAGAAATACATAATGCCTATAAGATCCTCCTCATTTGTCAACCAATATTTCCACTAATATCTGGTTTAAACTCTACATGTTTTACTGTAACCTTTCTATGGCTGACAGTCACTGTGGCATTTCTGACTTCAGCTCTCTGCAGTGCCTGTGATGAGATCCGAGACTGGGATCAAAGGTCAAGAGATGATTTAAAACAAAGGTGAGTGGAGGTGGAATTGAGAATGGTGAAGAGGGTTATCAAGATCGGATTCAGGATCTGAACTCAGCTTATAGAACATTTTAAAGTCTTTAGTTGTAAAATGAGTTCTCAGAAATGTATTAAGTATTCATTAATATTAAAAATTTTAAGAGTACTCTAAGGCAGTCATATGAACCAAGTTTTAAACTTGTGTTTACTTTCATCCAGAAGTTTCCCTGTCTCAGCGAGTCTCAACAGGTTCATAAAACACACCCCCAAATGAACAATCAGAGTTATGTGGCATTCAGTTCACTGTGGAGAAGAGTGCAGAGAACAATCTGGCAACATAACAACCACTGTACGAAAGAATGTACCATCACTGTAGAGTTACAGCAGGACACTGCAGCCTGTGATCAGGCAGATAACGTTTCCAATACACTCAATAGGTTCAGCAAGTATAAATCTACAGTCAATATAGAACACAGTGCTATGGCACCCTCTAGTGGGAAAGATGTCAATACTGAAAACAGCACGATATAATTGCCAACATTATGCCTAATTCATAGCGTTTCGTAATTCTCTTTCAATGTGCATTTAAATTATAGGCTGTATGTTTGATAATAGGTTAATATGTTACTTCAATATGTTTATTATTTTTGCTCAAGTCTTGCAAAGTGGCAGTGTCCTGGGTCAGACCTGTTTAGTTTATTTATTTATTGTTAATTTGAAAAGGAACAGATATAACAAACCTAGATTAACAATTAAGTAATCCGATGTGGGTAGCATAGGCTCATTTGCAACACCAATTCCCCGAAGGGCTTTTAAACTGTTTGGGTTTCAAAAATTAATACAGTGAGTGAATTTGTTAAGAGATTAGTAAAAAGCTTCAGTCCAAGCAGGTTTAGAGTCAATTTTTTGTTTTGATTTCATTTTAGTCACTGGGCTGTGCGCAAATGATACTGAACAGCAGGGATGTGCACAGGAGTTTTGAGGGGCAGTTGCTCTGACCTGAAGAAAGGGCAAACCAACCCCCCCCCCCCCCCCCCCTCATCTTAAATGTAATGTAATTATGAGAAATTGCCAGTAGTAGGCTAAAATATGAGTCTGATTAATCAATTAGCCTACACACATCTTTATCACAATGCAACATTTCTGTCTCACCTGCTGGTTGGCTTTTTCTTAGCCACCCCTGCAGTGATGTGCTAACCTTTGCTGCCTCCCTGAGGGTTTTCTCTCTCTCCTGCAACCGCCTCTTTTCTGTGGGCATCACTTAACATAACACACATTACCCAAAATAATGATAAGATTTAGTAATTTAACCATTTTGAACAAATTCATGTGAGGCATTACTTCCATCATTCATTCTGCTTGCTAATACAAAATGTTAGAAACTGCAGACATGTAGCTTAGTCATTTGTTATACATCTCAATCTCACCTTTTACGACAACCGCAACAAACTCTTTCCACATGCAGGTTCAGGTCAGGTGCCAGTCACGTGTATTATCAGTGGGCACTGATCCCATGGCCCCGGGAAGCGGCGAAGAGGCGAAGTCCGGGCGGGAGGCGCTGTGAAGCACGCAGTCGGGGCGGTGTGCCACCTTCGCCTCGAGCCTTTCCTGGCCAACCCAGAGACGGTCGCGGAGGAAGTGCGCTCGGCGGGGGCTGGCGACACCCAGGGAGAGGTCCCGCCAGGGGATCCTCCCGCAACGGGCGGCCGTCCCTTGCCCACTGAATCCCCTGGGCGGACCGCATGGACCCCACCCGTTTACCTCTAAACAATTTCACGTCCTCTTGAACTCTCTCTTCAAAGCTCTTTTCTTTCCGGTGTACGCGTGGCCTCACGCCGGTGGTGCACGTGCACTTCTCCAAGGGGTTGGTGCGCGTCGCGTCCCAGGACGTGGCAGTGCCGTTGAATGAGCGCGGTGCGCCTTGCTCGTCCCTCTGTGCCCACACTGTGTTTGAATGAGAAGCAGTCCGAGCTGCACCGGGCTCCGGGGCCGGATGCACGAGGAGCGGAGACATGAGTCACTGGATCCGTAGGAAGTCCAGGTCTAAACCAGGTCTAAACCTGGACTAAACCAAGACTAGACCAGGTCTAAACCAGAATTGCGGCTCTTTCCCTTGTTTCTTGACCATGAGTGCGCGTGTCCGCGCGCACCCCCCACCCCCACGCGTCACTATTAATACATTTTGTTGAAAATCTACAAAGGTTTGAGTGTTTAAACAAGAGAGAAATGTGAGAAAATGTTAATTCCAGTCTGAGAAAAGTGTGTAATGTGTGTGGTGAGGCATCTACAGCCTTAAAACATGTAGAATAATTGTAAAATATAAAGTTGTCCTACTTCGCGGATTTCACGTATTGCGGGTTATTTCTGGAACCTAACCCCCGCGATAAACAAGGGACCACTGTATTGTATTTAAAGCTCACATGCCTTCTTCCTCTCTTCAGATTTCTCATTGTGATTGTGTCATTTTTATCAAAAAGGGGAGCCCACGCCCTTGTCTTGTCCCCTGGGACCCACTGGCCTCCACAGCCGCAGGAAAGCATCATGGGAGATCTAGCAAGGGCTCAGGTGAGTCTATGAGAGAGATGAGAACAGAGACAGAGACTGAGGGGGGCCAGTCCATTCATTATTCATTCACTCTGACGCCCTTTCATTCACAAAGAGAAAGAGGTTTAGAAACACAGGGACGCAGCACTATGATTTAATGTTTGTTATCTAAAGAAGTAGTGTTTTTTGTTATCATTGTGGTATTGGAATCAGAATATTAAGTATTGAGAAGCTAAAAATAATCAGTTAAGACAAAGCTGACAGAGTTCTTTATAATTTTTTTTTATTTTTTTATTCTGTAATTGAGTAGCCCTATGCTTAAAGCTGCAATGTGTAACTTTTTTAGAGAAATATCTGCTACCCGCTTGTCTCCATGTATTTTTATGCTTTCTTTGTCTGGAATATTTCACAATATGTCCTTTAACATGGCATTTTTCATTGAGACAAGCAGTTGACGGTGAGCCAAGTCAAAAGTCACATCTGTCACGAGGCATGAAGAAATCATTATGACAACAAAAATCTGGTAAATGCTGCATTTGCTCTCTGTGTCACTCCCCCTTCAGAACGTTATCACAACACAATCAGCGTGCGTCCTGCTAATGACATCGCATCAGGTTTGTCAAGTTGCCATGTATAGTTTTGTATCATGTTTTTGTATATTTATGGAGCATTGTCGTGTGTATTCAAACATGCATGGATGACATCTCCATGATGGAGATGTCATCCATGCATGTTTGAATACACACAACAAAAACCTCTACAGGCAAGTTTTTGATGAGGGAACAACGTTATAACACGGCAGAAAGTCCCAAAAGTCTCATAGTTGTTAGGATACCCTCCATATAAAAGAACAGCCTATGATCTGAATGTGCTCCCCTCTCCATCATTTCACCGTGTTCCTGGCAGAGAAATGCTAAAATAAAGAAGTCTTAAAAATAAAACGGGCCCAGAAGACTAGAGGAGACAAGAGGAGATGGCGCGATGAAGAAAAGAAAGTCTGAGTCATGAGTCCAGCAAATTTATGGGGATAGGACACAGCCGAGGAAGAATAAAAGGTATTAGTATGCAGCCCGCAAGGAAGGAAGGAGGAGGAGAGGAGACAAGGAAGAGAGGAGACGAGGAGCAGATCTGACAGAGGGAGGAAAGGTGCAGGGACGTATGGAGAGACAGAGACTATTTTTATACCCCATGAGTGAAGGATAAAACTGGAGACTACATGGTTTGTGGGTCAGGACTAGTCATTCAAAATTATATTATTAAATTATGGTGAGCTTTAAGCCAAGTTTTAATGTCATTACTTCATCAAAAACATACCTGGAGTTGTGTTTTGTGTGTTTTGTAGAGGTAGTTTTCAAGTGAACAGCTACCTTTTACCTTAAGATCAGAGATGAGCTATTCCAGGGCTGAAATTATCAACAAGATTCTCGTGAAGGTGTATGGAGTTAAAAAAAAAAAACAAGAAAAAAAGTGGAGTACTTCCTGTATTACCACATGACATCACAAGGTGGAGCTGAGTGTTTTCAGTTTGACAGAAGAACACGGTAAGCGACTGATTTTAATCAATGTCTAGGGTTGGAAAAGGCTTAAAGATGCGCTATGTAACATTTCTGGTGGGGGCAAGCAAAAATATCTCCATGGAGTTTTATGCAGTCCCCATGAAAATAATGGTCATGTTGGCAGAGAATGAAAGACGTGAAATTGAGATCGAAAGGCATTTTTATTGCCTGTGCTCTTACAATTACTACAGTCACAACTGAACCTTTGTCTCCAGAGCCTTAACCTGTAAATAGAGCATACGTACACATTTGTCTCATTATCAGTATATGGACATGCCTCATGTGAAAACTCAGAACCTGCAGAATTCCCTCCCTGAGGCCGCACTAGTCTGTCCATCATATCCATTGTTTCCGTTGTTATAAATCAGCATTACAATTGGTACCAATTGATTTATAACAAGCTATATTTCATTTGAACATGTCTGTGTCTATGTCATGTTTTTGGAATTTAAAATAAAAAATCTAAGCAGCGACTCCCAGACTTCCTTCACCCCAGACACTTCCTCCAGCTCTTTCGGGAGGACCCCAAGGCGTTCCCAGGCCAGCCGGGACACATAGTCCCTCCAGCGTGTCCTCGGTCTTCCCCGGGGCCTCCTTCCGGTGGGACATGCTCGGAACACCTCCCGAAGGAGGCGTCCAGGAGGCATCCGGATCAGATGCCCGAGCCACCTCAGCTGGCTCCTCTCAACGTGGAGAAGCAGCAGCTGTCCTCCGAGCCCCTCCCGTGTGACTGAGCTCCTCACCCTATCTCTAAGGGTGCGCCCAGCCACTCTGCGGAGGAAACTCATTTCGGCCGCTTGTATTCGCGATCTTGTCCTTTCGGTCATTACCCAGAGCTCATGACCATAGGTGAGGGTAGGAACGTAGATTGACCGGTAAATTGAGAGCTTTGCCTTTCGGCTCAGCTCCCTCTTCACCACAACGGTCCGGTACAGCGACCGCATCACTGCCGATGCTGCACTGATCCGCCTGTCAATCTCACGCTCCATCCTCCCCTCACTCGTGAACAAGACCCCGAGATACTTGAACTCCTCCACTTGAGGCAAGGGCTCTCCACCCACCCGGAGAGGGCAAGCCACCTTTTTCCGGTCGAGAACCATGGCCTCGGATTTGGAAAAGCTGATCCTCATCCCAGCCGCTTCACACTCGGCTGCAAACCGCCCCAGTGCACATTGGAGGTCCCGGTACGATGAAGCCATCAGGACAACATCATCTGCAAACAGCAGAGATGAGATCCTGTGGTTCCCAAACCGGATCCCCTCTGGCCCCTGACTGCGCCTAGAAATTCTGTCCATAAATATAATGAACAGAACTGGTGACAAAGGGCAGCCCTGGCGTCCAACATGCACCGACAACATGTCCGACTTACTACCGGCAATGCGAACACAGCTCCTGCTCCAGTCATACAGGGACCGAACAGCCCTTATCAAAGGGCCCTGAACCCCGTACTCTCAGAGCACTCTCCACAGGACCCCACGAGGGACACGGTAGAATGCCTTCTCCAGATCCATAAAGCACATGTGTTGGGCAAACATGCACCCTTGACTATCGGTCAAATTCTCCTCTCCAGCACACTGGAATAGACTTTACCGGGAAGGCTGAGGAGTGTGATTCCCCGATAGTTGGAACACAACCTCTGGTCCCCCTTCTTAAACAGAGGGACCACCGGTCTGTCAGTCCAGAGGTACTGTTCCCGACTGCCACGCGTTGTTGCAGAGATGTGTCAGCCAAGACAGCCCCACAACATCCAGAGACTTGAGATACTCAGGACGGATCTCATCCACCCCCAGGGCCTTGCCACTGAGGAGCTTTCCAACCACCTCAGTAACTTCATCCAGGGTGATGAACGAGTCCGTCTTGGAGTCCCCAGCCTCTGCTTCCTCCTCAGAAGACGGTGGGATTGAGGAGATCCTCAAAGTATTCCTTCCACCGTCCGATAACATCCCCAGTCGAGGTCAACAGCTCCCCACCCGCACTGTAAACAGTGTTGGTGAAGCACTGTTTCCCCCTCCTGAGGCGCCGGACGGTTTGCCAGAATTTCTTTGAGTCCGTCCGATAGTCCTCCTCCATGGCCTCTCCGAACTCCTCCCAACCCCGAGTTTTTGCCTCTGCGACCGCCCGGGCTGCAGCACGCTTGGCCTGCTGCAGCCCGGGCGACTGTCGGCTGCCTCCGGAGTCCCACGAGCCAACAAGGCCCAATAAGACTCCTTCTTCAGCCTGACGGCATCCCTTACTTCCATTGTCCACCACCGAGTTCGGGGATTGCCACCGCGACAGGAACCACAGACCTTACGACCACAGCTACGGGCGGTCACATCGACAATAGAGGCCAAGAACAGAGCCCATTCGGACTCTATGTCCCCAGCCTCCCCCAGAATCCGGGACAAGCTCTCCCGGAGGTGCAAGTTGAAGGTGCCCCTGACAGAGGGATCCGCCAGATGTTCCCAACAGATCTTCACTATGCGCTTGGGCCTGCCAGGTGTTTCCGGCTTCCTCCCCCACCAGCGGACCCAACTCACAACCAGGTGGTGATCGGTTGACAGCTCTGCCCCTCTCTTCACCCGAGTGTCCAAGACACGCGGTCGAAGGTCAGTTGACACGACAACAAAGTCTATCATCGACCTCCGTCCTAGGGTGTCCTGGTGCCACGTGCACTGATGGAAACCCTTGTGCTCGAACATGGTGTTCGTTAAGAAGAAGAAGAAAAAGAAGAAGAAGACATCCTTTATTCATCCCCGTAGGGAAATTATTTCTCTGCATTTGACCCATCCTTCAAGAGCAGTGGGCAGCTCATCTTTCAGGCGCCCGGGGACCCATCTCCATGATCTTATTGCTAGGCTTGGTCAGGACCTAAGATGGAAGATTTTACCTGGAGCATGTTTTGGGTTGATGGGGGAAACCGGAGTACCTGGAGGAAACCCATCCAGACACGGGGAGAACATGCAAACTCCACACAGAAAGGCCCGGGCGACACGGGGAGAACATGCAAACTCCACACAGAAAGGCCCGGGCGACCCGGGGATCGAACCCGGAACCTTCTTGCTGTGAAGCGTGAGTGCTAGCCACTCAGCCACCATGCTGACAAACTGTGGCTAGCACAGAAGTCCAATAACAGAACACCGCTCCAGGGAGACCGTTCCTCCCATTCACGCCGTTCCTCCCAATCACCCCTCTCCAGGTGTCACTGTCCTTGCCCACGTGGGCATTGAAGTCCTCCAGGAGAACAACGGAGTCCCCGGTCGGTGCACTGTCCGGTACCCCTCCCAGGCACTCCAAGAAGGCCGGGTACTCTGCACTGCTGTTCGGCCCGTAGGCCGACACAACAGTGAGAGACCTGTCCCCCGACCCGAAGGCGCAGGGACACGACCCTCTCGTTCACCGGGGTGAACTCCAACACACAGCGGCTGAGCCGTGGGGCAATGAGCAGGCCCACACCAGCCCGCCACCGCTCCCCGCGGGCAACGCCAGAGAAATGGAGAGTCCAGCCAAGGGAGCCAAGGAGTTGGGTTCCAGAGCCCAAGCTGTGAGTGGAGGCGTGGCCGACTATATCTAGTCGATAGCGCTCAACCTCCCGCACGAGCTCAGGCTCCTTACCCCTCAGCGAGGTGACATTCCATGTTCCCAGAGCTGGTCTCCATGCCCGGAGATCTGGTCGCCGAGACCCCTGCCTTCGGCTGCCACCCAGATCTCTCTGCACCGGCCCCTTATGGATCCTCCTGCGGGTGGTGGGTCCACGGGAGGACGGCCCCACGTCGCTCCTTCGGGCTGAGCTCGGCCGGGACCCATGGGGGAAGGCCCGGTCACCAGGCTCTCGTTGGTGAGTACCCACCCCAGGCCTGGCTCCAGGGTGGGGCCCTGGTAACACCAATCCGGGTGACGTAACTGGCCTCGGTCTATTACTCGTCTTAAAGGGCTTGTGAACCGCTCTTGGTCTGACCCGTCCCCCAGGACCTGTTTGCCTTGGGTGACCCTACCAGGGGCATAAAGCCCCCGACAACATAGCTCATAGGATCATTCGGGCACTCACCTCCACCATGTTAAGGTGGCGGCTCAAGGAGGGGCTGGATCAATCAATGAATGAAAAAAAACATACATTTCTTTAGCCTTTGTTACTTCGCAAACAAAGAGATGCTATGTCCAGTTTTGTTTGGTCTTTTTCTGTCAAAGCTTTAAATGCACGATCATAAGTCCTTTTTGTCTCAGCGGGAGAGGAGCAAAAAAACCAAAAAAAAAAACAAACATCAATCTGATTGAGCTCAATCAATAAAGATGACATTTACTCTGGATCCATACACTACGCTCCCCGCACTGCTATGGGCTAACCACTCTGTCACACTAACATAGAAAGAACATGCACACTCCACTCACAGAGATCAGGAATAGTGTTGTCGCAGTACTAACATTTCAAACTAAATTTGTATACCAAGGAACAGACTTGATCCTCAATTCTGATTCTGATATTAAAATCATATAATAAAATACTCTTCATTTAGACAATAGAATGTTATTTTCAACATTAAATCATAGTACTTTCCTTTTATATTACCATGTAGTCTTATATCTGTGTAATCCCTCAGTGGTCCAGGTAGGCTTCATAGTGGTCCATGTGCTCTTATACTTGTCCTGAAGATCATTCTAAAGCTACTCAGGAAAGGTTCATTTCTGTCCTGTGAATGTGAATTTTTAGTATCGATACCTCCTCAAATTAGCTTCTATTTTCAAAGTATCAGTTAATATCTGATTTTCAATACTTTTGACAACTCTAATCAGGAGTCTAACCAACAACCAAGACAGGACAAGCACTCTGCCACAATAACACAAATCTAACCATTCTAAAACTCATTTGTGCTTCTGTGCTGTGAACTGTGAACACATGAATCATCATTCACAACAGCTGACAGCGTTTTACTGCTTAGAACACCACTTAAACCTGCAGCAGAGGCTTAAAATAACCAGGACAGAATATTTTAGCGCTGCATTTGCACATTTGAGTTCCCAAAAAGCTGCTGAGCACAAATGACTATGTGTTCTGTAAGCGTGCATTTCGTGAAAGCAACAGCCATCAACCTGTTCAAAGCAGGTTCAGTTATGGTGAAGTGTCCCTGTTTAAACTCCTGTCAAAGACACCTTTCATTCAGGATTTAATGTTGCTTATTTCCATGGAGATGTTATTGCTTCATCTATATTTCACAGTTGCATTAATGGTCAATGGACACATTTTTATACAGCACTTTTACACCTTCAAGGCACTCAAAGCGCTTTACATCAAGGAACCACCCATTCACGCACGCACGCACACACCAGTGTATGCAGACATTGGGAGTGAGGTAGATTAAGTGTTTTGCCCAGTGGCACAATGACGGCATTCATCTGTGGGAGCTGGAATTGCACAGCCAACCTGCGGGTCAGTGGATCTGGCGGCTCTACCAATAATGTTTATGTTGAGACCGGGATTCGACATGCCAGCCTTAGGATCAAACACTCACAGGCTACTGTTGCCCTAAAATATTTAACTTGTCAATGTCCATGGGTTTCAGAATGATGTCAAATTGAGACTGTTGCCATAGTGATTAACAGTTGAAAACAAAGATGTCTGTGGCGAGGCCTTCTATCAGTTAATATGTATGTTTTTCCAATAGATTTCTATGTGTCTAGCTATTAAATACCTGTAACTGATTGAATCCAAATACCCTACTGTGGAATATTCCAGGCAAAACAATAGCATCTCCATGGAGACAAGCAAGCCTTTTCCACCACGAGTTACATAGTCCACCATATGTGTCTAGGAACTAATCAGAGAAGTACAGTTTTACTAAGAATTTACTCAAGTAAATATATTTAAAAGGCCCCGTTCACAATTTTCTTCCATGCATTTGAGCAAAATGTGCCATGCCCCAGTACAATCCCTCAGTCGTCCAGATAGAATCCATGGCAAAAGAAATTCAATTTGTCAACTGGACAAAAGTTTATTTGGTTGAATACGTTTCGCAGCTCATCCAAGCTGCTTCTTCAGTTCTGGTCAGACGCTGGTGGACACTGCCTATATCTGAATGGCCCTGAATGGTTCTGCTAACAAGACACCACACTCCACTCACGCTGCATATTTAATAGGCCCACCTAACTAACACAAACTGTAAACAAATAGGTGTGACAGTCTCAATTTCTTTGTAGTTAACTCCTCCCTTCAGACAGATATAAGACCGTGTTCACCAGCGTCTGACCAGAACTGCAGAAGCTGCTTGTATGAGTTGCAAAATATATCCGACCAAATAAACTTTTATCCAGTTGACAAATTGAATTTCTCCTTTTGCCATGCCCCAGTATAGATATATATTCTATAAGCAGCTGTACTGTCTGTATTTAATGGTAAAGCATTTTATTGTATAATAATCAGGAAGTGCACATTGGCATACTAGTTGTTAGCAGTACCGTCACAGCAACACTCCGTTGTGGTCTGTGAAAGTTGTGAAAAGTGCTTAGAAAAGTCGCCCAAGCCTTTCTGTGTGGAGTTTGCATGTTCTCCCCGTGTCTGGGTGGGTTTCCTCCGGGCACTCCCGTTTCCCCCATCAACCCAAAACATGCACCATAGGTAAATCCTCCAGCTTAGGTCCTGACCAAACCGAAGCAAGAAGATCATGGAGATGGTCCCCGGGCGCAGTAATGTGCTGCCCACTGCTCCTAATAACAGGATGGGTTAAATGCAGAAATGGAATTTCCCCACTGTGGGACTAATAAAGGCATAGCTTTCTTTCTTCTTTCTTATAAACTCATCAGGGTGAATAATTAAGATGCTCTGAATGCATAAGTGAGGAATAACTTTGGATCACTGCAAACTGTTCAAAGTGAACAGTTTTTCAGTTTTTTTAAGATAGTAAAAAAATTTTAAGATAGTAAAAATATGTTTTATTGTATTGTTTGTTTGTGCTTTTTATTATTTTAACCTTGTGCAGTGTCCTTGGGTGTTCTGAAAGGCGCTTTTAAATAAAATGCATTATTATTATTACAGCTGTAAATGTAACTAAGCTGAATACCACCATCTTCTGCTAATGCCCCTTTTACATTTGAGCACATTAAAGCATAAATACAATACAAATACAATTAAGTCAGGAACATGGCGATCTCAGTTACACACACTTGGTCCCTCTCCATCTTGAATCTTATCTGTACATAATGCAAAAACACTTCTCTAAATCTGAAAATGGCCAATCACAATCTCTATCTATATTCATGGTTTATTTGACACAGTCCTCGAGGAAAAGCAGCGGTTCTTGTCATAACAGACAGCCTCTAGAACACGGCATAAACAGACAGTAATACATGCGCCCAGGTTTGGCTCTTCTGAGCTCTGACAGACAGAAACACACTCAAAGTTTACAGTGTTATACGAGTTATGTTTCTACCAAATATTGCAACTATATGATCAGATTTGTCATTTATGTTTAAAGTGCATATTTTAAAAGTGTTATATTACGCAAAATGGACTCTTGTGAGTTTTTAGTCATGTTGAATGTTGTTAGGTCATCACAAAAAAAAAAAAAAAAAACCTGGAGTTGTGTTTGTTTCATTCACACATGTAATCCTATATTATTAGTCTATTGTCTAGTACATCTCCAAAGCTCAAAATGCTCGTTCCACTTTGTGATGTCATGAAGTGGTTCAAGTTAACAGCTACCTTTTACCAATAGTTCAGTAGATTGGTAATTAAAGGGGCTGAAATCATCCAAATGATTCTAGTGAAGGTGTACGGAGTTTAAGAACACAGTGGAGCATTTGTTGTATTACCACATAACATCACAAGGTGGAGCATTTTTTTTTTCTGTTTGTGAGCAGATCACAGCCTAAATATACAAGGTTTGTGTGTTAAATGTGTGTGAATGAAACAAAACACAACTACAGGTCTGTTTGTGATGAGGAAACAACATTTAACATTGATCAGAAAGTAGCTGAATATCTGTCAAAAGTGTAGCATATGAGATAGCAATCGATACTAAAACTAGTATCAAAACTAGATACACATTTGAACAAGTATCATAATAAAAAAGTCCCATTCCCAGGACAGAAATTAACCTTTCCTGAACAGCTTTAGAATGATTTTGAGCTGTATCAGAGCAAGTATAAGAGCACATAGACTAGTATACACCCATGGACCACTGTGGAACCTACAGGACCACTGAGGGGTTACACAGATATAAGACCACATGGGAATATACAAGAAAGTACTATGATTTAATGTCGGAAATCAGATATATTGTGAAGCGTAAAGAGTGTTTTTAAGTATCATTGTGTAATTGGAATCAGTATTGAGGATCGAGTCTATTCTGTAGACCAGGCTTTGCCTTGCTTAGCTTCTCGTCAGATCTCAGAAGCTGTACTTGTTAGTACTTGGATGGGAGACCACTGACCACTGGGCACCACAGGGGGGCGCCAGTCGCAAAAACTGTCATTGTGTCCTTAGGCAAGACACTTCACTCTCATTGCCTAGTATGAAAGTGGAGTGTATGTGAGTGTTGGAGGTGGTTGGAGGGGCCGATGGTGCAGATTGGCAGCCTTGCTTCCGTCAGTCTGCCCCAGGGCAGAAATGAACTGTAAAGCGCTTTGGGTGTCATGAAAGGCGCTATATAAATGCTATGAATTAATTCATTAATTAATTAGGATCGAGTAGAGAGAAGCCTGAAATATGAAGTGCCAACTAATCCAAGAATCCTATGCATTTCAGAACATGATTGTAGAGGTCTAAAAAACAGGTTTTAGACATAATACCCCCACAGACACATCAGGAGGGCATCTGACACACATGGACTTACAGAACATGTTTGCAAAGGTCTCCAGGGTTTGCTGCTTTTGTAAAGAATAAGCCCAATAAAGACATCATCTATTCTCAATAGATAATACATAATATTCCTTAATGGAATGCAGTTTTTATGATTGACTTTGCAACTGAGGTGGTTGCACCAGTTCCCATGGAGATATTCTTTCATTGCTTGTAATGTTCTCCAGTAGGACTGCAGCAGCGAGCGCCCTGTGCCATCAGCTACTAGACTGAGAGTTAAAGGTGTAAGAATGCGTGGATAAAGAGCCCTATACTTTTGTGTTTAATTAAAAATCCTTTTATTTGCATTTGTTGCCATGTTCCACACCCACACAACCACCATTTCCAAAACCTGTATGCCTCTGCTCTGTAGCACTGAGGTCAGTTTTATTAGTGCTTAAACAGGTACACCTGCACACACCTACACACACCAGAGAGGGAAATGCACAAAAGGCCTCACAATGGCTCTTACAAGGACATCTATCTAGCTTTTATTTGATTACATGTGCTTTAATTGCGAAAAAAAAAAAAAAAAGATACCTTGACAAACATGCATTCTAACTGTGAATGGGCTTGCCTTTCCATAGATCTGACCTGCTGCAACTTGGCCTGGCGGCATCTCTTACTTATCTACGTGAAGACCGATAAGTTTAAGGCAATACTGTGGAACATTCCTGGCAAAGCAGTAGCATCTTCATGGAGTCAAGGAGCTGGGAGATCCTCCTCCAGAAAAGTAGCACAGTGCACCTTTAAATTTCACTTAGATTTGATTTGTCTCTCAGCTCTTCCGCTCTCATTAGTATTGTGGACATAAAAAGGGCACTAAATCACATAAAATGGAGATGGCTCAGAGTGAGTGATGCTCCTGTGTTTGACGTCACATCTGAGTCGCGCCGGAAAATGTCACAAATTATGGATTAAGTTTTTATTACTGGTGACAGCGCATTTTCAGCACCTTCTGAGAGGTTACAGTGTGTGGTTAAAAGCTATTGATACTTCACAGTGACATTATGCAAGGGGGTACTGCATGCATGTCTATGGTGGCATATTCAGCAGTTACCATGGTGATACAAGGCAAACATTACACTGACAAAAAAGTTAAATGACACATTTTCAGAAGCCTTTAATCAACACAAACATTCATGGTCCTGTTTAGGTGTTTTCAACAAAAACGTGAGAGTGACTAACTGAAAAAACTGTTGGGTAATGCTAGCTAGTTTGTAACTGTAATGTTATTTGAGCGGAGCTTGTTTAACAGCACAAATTGCTCACCTGTTGTAATTCCATCTAAATTGGTACTTTTTGGTCAGATTGGGTAAAAAATAAAGCTCAGATTAAAGTCTAACAGAGCATCAAACAGAGCAATGCCTCCGGTTAGCATCACACTCCCAGGGAATGTTGGTGACATCAGCTGCAAAGTATCAATATCCTCCTGAGACCTGAAGAAAAAAAGTGTGTCTAAATTCTTCTTATTATTATTTAAATTTTTTTAATTTTATTTTTATTGGTAATGTTGTAACATGTCCTCTGTAATGGATGTCGGGGACCTTTTGGTGTTAAAGGAAAAGTAACGTTTTTTACAATTTGAGCCTTATTTCGGTAATAAAACAAGTTGTTTTACTCACCCATATCACTTTGGTGTCATATGGAGCATTTCCGGAGATGTTTTAGATTAGCGTTAGGGTAACGCCGTTAGCCTAGCGCGACTTATAGCCATAGCTCGGGGCATTCCCCGAGCATGTAATATGCCCCGTGCGGGCTCCAAATAACACAAACTTTAGCACTTTTCAAATCATAGAAGCTCGATGTCTTTAGTCTACGATTTCGTTTGAATCAAAAGTGGCCTGTAATCCGAGATTTATCCATAGTTTACAGCTATGCGTTCCATGTTTGGGTCCAGAGAGCTGAGAGCACAATCCGCGCATGCGCAGTGGCGTCCTCATCTACTCGAAACTATGGCTAAATCTCGGATTACAGGCCACTTTTGACCAAACAAAATTGTAAAACAACTTGAGTAAAACAACTTGTTTTATTACCGAAATAAGGCTCAAATTGTAAAAAACGTTACTTTTCCTTTAAATCCATGTGAAGTTAACGATCTAACAAAATTTTGTATTTTTTTTTATACCCAACATTTCTGACAAACTTCTACCGTCGCCTCAAAACTTTTTTATTTATTTATTTTATTTATTTATTTATTGAAGTATTTATTCATGTATTTAGTTATGTATTTAAGTATATATATATATATATATATATATATATATATATATACATATATATATATATATATAACGGCGTTAGCCTAACGCTAATCTAAAACATCTCCGGAAATGCTCCATATGACACCAAAGTGCTATGGGTGAGTAAAACAACTTGTTTTATTACCGAAATAAGGCTCAGATTGTAAAAAAAACGTTACTTTTCCTTTAAATATTGATTTAACAAAATAGTGTTGTCATATATGTCTATTTGTCGCATTATATATACTTGTGTAATTTAGACAAACTTTGGCCCTTGATAACATGACTCTTTTCTTTCTTTTAGCTGTCATACTAGCTCAGGGGGTAGAGTGGTTATCTTCACTTCTCTTCTAAATGAATGGTCAGTGCTGTAACCAGAGAATGATGTTGTAATGATGTTGCTGGTTGGTTTGTGATGCTAACTGAAAACACAGACGCTCTGTTACTGAAATTAGACTTTGATATGAGCTTTGTTTTAACATAATTTAACCAGAAAGAACCAACTAAACTCAAACTACAATAGGGGAGCTAATTTGCTTCCAAGTGTGTTCTGTTTCTTTTTAAATAGCTTTTTTTTAGTCTAATCAATGTCATAGAGGGCAGTACATTCATCATGCTGTTTGCCGTTTTACACAGGCAGAACGGAGCCTCCCTTACAGATTTCTAATTGTATTTCAAGGTTGTGAACAATGTATTCACTCAGGCATTCGGAGACAGAGAGAGAGCAGGAGTCTGACCCACAACCTCCTTACTGAGAGACAGGCTAACCATTCCAGAGATCAAGAGTCTCTCTCTCTTGCTTTGTTAATTTTGTGTAGGCCTATTTTGTGTCCATTAAAATATGAAAGTAGCTATAGTTTATCTATATTACATAAGCAACTTAATAAAAATAAAAAACATAACCTTTCCTTTAAAGGAGAATTAACGTTTTTTACAATCTGAGCCTTATTTCGGTAATAAAACAAGTTGTTTTACTCACCCATAGCACTTTGGTGTCATATGGAGCACTTCCAGAGATGTTTATATCCGTAACACGAGTTCTCAGGGCATATAATATTTGCCCCGAGCGGTCTCCAAATAACACAAACTATAGCACTTTTCAAATCATAGAAGCTCAATGTCTTAGTCTACACTTTCGTTTGAGTCAAAAGTGGCCTGTAATCTGAGATTTATCCATAATTTACAGCTTTGCGTTTCATGTTTGGGTCCCGGGAGCTGAGAGTGAAATAAGCTGTGACTCCGCACATGCGCATTGGTGTCCTCATCTACTCGAAACTATGGATAAATCTGGATTACAGGCCACTTTTGACTCAAACGAAAGCGTAGACTAAGACAGCTTCTATGATTTGAAAAGTTCTAAAGTTTGTGTTATTTGGAGACCGCAAACATGTACTCCGAAAACTCACATTACGGAGATCGCAAATCTAAAACATCTGCGGAAGTGCTCCATATGACACCAAAGTGCTATGGGTGAGTAAAACAACTTGTTTTATTACAGAAATAAGGCTCAGATTGTAAAAAACATTAATTCTCCTTTAAAAAGAAGCTTAAAGGGCCCATATTACCCTATTTTCTGTTATATGTTATAATGTTTCCTCATCAAAGATAGACCTGGAGTTGTGTTTTGTTTCATTCACACGGTTCTTCTCAACCTAAAAACACTCCGTTCCACCTTGTGATGTCATGTGGATAATTTCAGCCCTGGAACTGCCAATCTTTAGCATACTAAAGTAAAGATAAAAGGTATAGCTGTTCACTTAAAAACTTCCACTTCATGACATAAGGTGGAACAGAGCATTTTGAGCTTTAGAGACTAATAATCAAGGAATAATCAGACATGTGCAAATGAAACAAAACGCAACCCCAGGAATGTTTTTTGAGGACAACACATTATAACACTGCTTAAAGCTCACAAGAATCCATTTTGTTCAATATCCTCTTGAGACCCGCCCATGCATTTGTGTCCTTTATAGTGGACATTGAGTTAACCAGTCTGTCTTTTAAGTTTTGAGATAGATGCTAGTTTGGCTGCACTATAAAAAAATAAAAATAAAATAAATAAATAAATAAATAAATAATAATAATAATAAATAAGTAAATAAAAAAATAATACATAAAAAAATAAATAAAAATAAATAAAAAAATAAATAAAAAGGGAGTCTAAAAACCTTTTGAGGCGACTGTAGAACCGACCGAAAAAATGTTCGGTTGTTAACTTCACATGGATTTAACACTATTACAGTCCATTACAGAGGACATGTTACGACATTATGAATAAAAATAAAATTAACAGAATGTAAACGTTAAAGGTCCCATGGCATGAAATTTTCACTTTCTGAGGTTTTTGAACGTTAATGTGAGCTCCCCTACCCTGTTTAAAAGGTTAAAAGTTGCGAAATGTCTAAACTGAGCATTTGCGATCCTTTTCTGCGTTACAAAAAATCGGAGCTCAAACGGGCGATTTTGAACAAGGCACCTTATTAACGTCAGATCGAAAAAAGAAATGCAAATGCAGTTCCACCCCCGTCTGTCTGTACTCAGCGTCTCTGTAAATCACGCCCAGAGAGTTTGGACTGTGAATGCGCTAGGCAATGCGAAATGCGTTTTTTTATTTGCCTGGAGGCACGTCCGAGTGTTTTTAGGCTCGGAAGTCCTTTATCTGAGCCTCTGGACCTTTGAACAGCAGTGGTTTAATTTTATTTTCTGTGGAAATGTGTTTATTTTTCAATGGAACGCTTCAAATCTCTCCCCCCGTGCAAAAACACGGAAATGGATCAGCTGAGAGCTACAGCGGAGAACAGAGCGTTTGGCCACGCCCCCACCCTCTACTATAGGCCAGCTCTTTTCTCCTCATTTGCATTCAAGCAACAACGCCCATTATGGAGTGTTCAGAGAGAGAAAAATTACTCTTTCTCATCTTATCTCTGTTTCTCATGCACTGTGCACTGCATGCACTGCAACATGTGTTGATTTTGAAGAAGGATTCATTTACAGTATTAGGGAACCATTAAGGAGCCATATAAAAGCATCAAGAAGTACCATGTCATGGGATCTTTAAGGTGTTCATTTACCTCCAAATAGAAAATAATAATAATAATAATAATAATAATAATAATAATAATAATTATTATTATTATTATTATTATTATTATTATTATTATTATTATTATTATTATTATTATTATTATTATTATTATTATTATTATTATTATTATTTAGATACACTTTTTTCTTCGGGTCCCAGGAGGATATAGAACTTTTAAACTAAGAGAGCCATAGGACTATAATGTTAAAAATGTACAATAGGACCTGCTATTTGGACAAGACGGAACTACTTTCTGGACAGATCTCTCCGGATAAGTTATCTTCAATTATAAACAGGAATCGTAAGTGAATTAACAGTGTAATCTGAAGTGGCAGAAAAATGCATAAGCCGTAACTTGATCCGTATGTTAGGGTTTGGTAAAGCGGTAAACCAGCGCGTACACCGGTGGAGGGACACGATGGCAGCGCGCGCATTGGAGGAGAGAGACGGAGAAAAGGGCGGGGATGAGCCTGCCTCTCCTCTCAGCTCGTCTCCACCTCCGGCAGACCCACAGCGCGAAACCAACACACCAGCGACCGACACGGAGCCCACGGCACCGGGACACGGCACGGGGGACACGGCCAAGAGGAGGAGGAGGAGACACCGCTGGACCCAAATATGCCCCGGCGCGCGGACTGTGTTTGCCCCGAGCTTTGCCACTGTTTGTGAGAGACGACATGGGCTGCATAGGATCCCGAACCATCAGTAAGTCAGTGCTGTAATGTAATGTACCGCCATGTGCGCTCTCCTTCTCAACAACCTACATTTGACGCACGGCTGGAACGTGGGACGACTAACAATTATTTGTAGTACTCGACTAGTCTGCGGTTATTATTATTATTATTATTTTAGATTAGTCGATTTGTCAAATGATTATTTCTTTTATGCATTGAGATACATCTGAAGGAAAGGTTGAACTGTGGTGACTGAACATTTACAGTTAAAGTATAAAACTATTCAAATGAGAATGAGAGAAACATTTTTTTTTACGTTTTTGATTGAAAACTGTCTTGTTTCGCGCGTGTTTTACAGTCTGTTTTAGTCCAGATAACGATTTACGATGATTGCAATGGTCGACTTTTATTCGACGTTTATTCCGATTAATCGTTACGGCTCTAGTGGAGGGTCCTTGTTGCTTGCCGTACAATGCAAACGCACGCCTTTCTGTTTTAATGACAGATATGACAGACTGTTGACAGCTCGTACGGGTGAGTGGATGAGACGTTGGAAGAGAGCGGAGCGCGTTGGGACGGCGCAGGGCAGGAGGGGGGAAATGTGGAGACGGTGGTGAATTGACACACGCCTTTTGACTTAAAACCTAAGGTCATTGCTGCCGAGAATCTCCCCTCCATCTTCTCCTCTCGTGTCCGTCTCCGGTGCGTCACTCCGCGACGTAATAAATTGGAAATGCACGAGGCACACGCCGGTTTCACACACGCGTTACGATAAAAGTGGAATAGAAAACGGACCTAGACAATAATAATAATACGGTTTACAAATGCTGTAGTATCAGGAATTAATAAGTTACATCTCATCTTGGACATTATTGGACAACAGTAATCAATAGCAACAATTTTCTGTTATCAGGCAAAAAATAGGGCAAAATACTGTATGTACCATTTTTACAAATGCCAACCTATTTTTGTAATATTGCTAGGTTTCAGATGACATCACAATATTTTATAGGCCAATATTAAAGGTCCTATATTACACAAACTCTTGAGTTTTAAAGGGATATGCCACCCCCAGGTCAAACTTGGGCATCTCCCTCACAGTCCAGAGACTAAAATAAGTGGTGGAAAGTGTTTTTCTGGTGACGCAGCCATTGTCCAGGTCTGTCAGCACTGACCGCTGCGGTATCTGCAGCTACTCCGCGTTACACTGGAGTCTAACGTCGCCAGAGAAAGATTTCGGCCAAAAGGAATTAATTTGCTCGTTGCATTTCCCAATTACTTTCTGTGTAGTGCGCATTCATATCGAGTGCAAATAAATGTACAAATCAACACAGAGAGCTTGACTTGGTCATTTTGGGTGGGAACTATTTTACAGTGCGGAAAAAGACAGACGAAGCACACACCACGCTGACAGGGGAATCCCAGTTACGCACCAGGAAGGGAGTTCCCCTGTTACGCAGCGTGGTGTGTGCTTCGGCTGTCTTTGTCCGCACTGAAAAATAGTTCCCACCCAAAATGACCAAGTCAAGCTCTCCGTGTTGATTTGCACATTTATTTGCACTCGATATGAATGCGCACTACACAGAAAGTAATTGGGAAACGCATCGAGCAAATTAATTCCTTTTGGCCGAAATCTTTCTCTGGCGACGTTAGCCTCCAGTCTAACGCAGAGTAGCTGCAGATACCACAGCGGTCAGTGCTGACAGACCTGGACAATGGCTGGGTCACCAGAAAAACTCTTTCCACCACTTATTTTAGCCTCTGGACTGTGGGGAGATGCCCAAGTTTGACCTGGGGGTGGCATATCCCTTTAAGCCATGTTAGAATATTATTCATTCATTCATTCATGCTCACTTTGTAGAGCGTTTGTCTCGCGATCCAGTGTGATCCCAGCGCCCACAGATGAGCGCTGCCGTTGTGTCCTTGGGCAAGACACTTAACCCACCTCGCCCCCAGTGTCTGCGGACACTGGTAGCCCCCATGGCAGAAGATACATTAAGGCCTGTTGTGACGTGAGCCGTCCTCCTGTGGACCCACCACCTGCGGGAGGATTCATGGGGGCTGGTGCATGGTGTTCTGGGCAGCAGATCTGCTTGGACTGCTGCTCCTGCAACCCAGAGAATAGAATATTGTTACCTCATAAAAACATACCCATATCTGTGTTTTGTTTCATTCACACATGAATTTGAGTGACCCTTTATTATTAGTCTACATCAAAACACAAAATGCTCTGTTCCACCTTGTGAGGTCATAGTAGTAGTAGGTAGGGGTGTGCAAAATAATCGTCATGATAATTATAATCGTTTTATTAATTCATCATTTAATATTTAATAATTTTATATTTAATATAAATACATAAATTAATTAATTATTAGTTTATTTTGTATAAATCCTATGCACTTTTTTCTTTGTGAAAGGGTATTGTTTGTTATGATGGTAGCTACGTCCAAAATGGCAAATGTTTGAACATCATTTTTTGTTTTAGAAAAAATCCTATGCACTTTTTTTTTTATTGGTTTGGTTTATTTGTTTTTGTTATTCAATAAATTCAGTTATGAATTGAGTTGCTCAGAGTTATGTATCAATTGAAGACACTACCCAGATACACAGCCACTGATATTTAAGTTATCCTTTTTTTTTTTGGTACATTTTCACTGAAGTATGTCGAATATATTGCAATGCATCGCAATAATTCAAGTATCGTGATGCATCGTGATACGTAGTATCGCATCGCGGCATATGAATCGTGATTCGAATTGAATCGTGACTTCTTTGCCAATACCCACCCCTAGTAGTAGGTAGTATAACAGTAAACCTTTCACCTTTTGTTCAGAAGACATTAGTTTCCTGAAAGTTCTTCCTGACATCACAAGGTGGAAAGGGTGTTTCCTGTTTGAGAGAAGAACTATGCATAAATATGCAGGATTTCTGTGTTAAATGTGTGTGAATGAAACAAAACACAGCTCCAAGTATGTTTGTGATGAGGAAATAATATTATAACATAGATCAGAAAATGCGTAATACAGGCCCTTTAACACAGATAGGTGCAACTTGTTAAATAGTCACTAATAGAAATGTAGATTTTTAATATTTGATAGAAATTTACATAATGGTACATAATGTAATCAAATGGGAAATCTGGGAGTATGACATCATGTTATTCTAGAATCTGAAAACCACAGATTGGCTTACTGGTCTAAATATATAATAATAGGGGGTTCCACCAAGGACATTGTAGCCACACAGACCACAGGGAATGACCTTAAGGACGAGGATTAGCCCAGATAAGAATCATAACCTATGGATTCCTGTGATTGACAGTGCAAAAATGACAGAGGAGTGGTTTGGAAGACAATTTGTATAACGTGCAATGTGATTTTATGTTTGTGGAGACATTTTTGGAAGTTATACTGTACCCTTTGCAGCCTATGTTTAGGTTAGTAACTGTTGAAAATGGGAACAATAACATTATATTTCTGCAATTGTGACCTAAATATCAGAGTAAATAAGAAAGCACTGCTGGAAGTCTGCTAGGAAAGGGTCTGAAAGCAGTAGTGGACTGTCTACTCTTATACGCTCATTTATAATCTTAATTTGTTTAGTGTTTAGATTACGATCACTAGAGAGTTTGCTTGGACAATGCATTACTAATACCAAAGAGCATAATTAACTTGGGAAGGACTCTAATTATTGAATGGTTAAATTGGTGTGTGCATGTGCAAATGATTTTATAGATATAGATAGCCCACATTGACATGATATGTTGAAAGATTACATTTGGTAGTTGTAGATGCATTAAAGGGCCCATATTGCTCACTGGGATCCTGCACTTTCTCTTCACACTGAGCTTGAAGCTTGAAAGGATACCAGTCCTTGTCTCCAGTTTTTATATTTTATTATTTATTATTTTGTTTGACTTGTACATATGCATTATGTTTATAATTATATTTCATTTGACACCTGTCTCTTGATTGTGATGAATGAGCTACTGTATCCAAATAATTTCCCTTGTGGATCAGTAAAGTCTAAGTCTAATATTACACTACTTTCTGATCTATGTTATAATGTTGTTTCCTCATCACAAACAGACCTGGACTTGTGTTTTGTTTCATTCACTCTAGGGATGTCAACAATTAATCGACTTACAATTAATTGTCGATCAAGACGTTGGCCGAACAAAATGCATTAATTGTAACTAATCGCTAGAGGGCGCTACTCTGGAATGTGAACACGAGATGTGAACCCACTCGCGAGAAAGACCATAGTGTTACATCATGTAACCCTTTCCTCTCTGGATGTTGCCATACAACTCACAGTAGAGCTGGACCTAGAACCATATATTTTTGAAATTATAAAAGCATGTCACTTACATGTTGCGCGGGTGCGCGCGGTCATGAAACAAGGCAAAGAGCCGCAATTCTGGTTTAGACCTGGTCTAGTCCACGGCACTGCCACGTCCCGGGCGTACACAGGGGCTGCGAGCACGAGATCGATCCGTGGCGCCCGGACTGTGTACTCTCAGCCCGAGCCACAAACCAGCCGCACGAAACCAGCAAAGAGCGGCACGTGGTGGTTTAATCCCGGTTTAGTCCAGGTCTAGACCTGGTCCAGTCCTGGTTTAGTCCAGGTCCAGTCCAGGTTTAGACCTGGTTTAGACCTGGTTTGGACCTGGTCTAGACCTGGTTTAGTCCAATGTTACACTATAAAAAAAAAAGTTACACTATAAAAAAAAAACAAAAAACAAAACTGTATTTTGTTATTCAGCATCAATACATTTGTCTGCTTTTTACTAAGGAATAATTAATTGAGGAATATACAATATAATAATACTATGATATATTTATGACTCAGTGTTATGTATACTATAGCTTATATTCTTAAAGACCCTATTGAAACACTAAAATTCAGGTGAAAAACGCCGCTTATCAATTAATCATAAGTCGATCGATAAGGTCAATCAACTGTAGATTAATGAATTAATCGATAATTTGCATCCCTAATTCACACATTTTGAACGCACAAACCTTGCATATTAAGGCTGAGTTCTTGTCTCAAACAGACAACACTCTGTTCCACGTGGTAATACACGAACTACAACTACATGACATCACAAGGTGGAACAGAGCTCCTCCCACATGCATTTACTCTGTTCTGATTGGTCAATAGGCACACTGATTGTTGAAGTACGTCCTTGGTTAAAAAGACCTTGACCCTCCCATTACCTCATTAGCCCTCCATTTGATTGGTTATATTTAGAACAGTGTGACTGGGTGTTTAGTGCGGGTGCATGTCCTCCCCATGGTAAGCCTGTCTCCTCCTCTCAGTAAGGAGGTTGTGGGTTTGACTCCTAAATCAGTCTTTGTCCTTGGGAGAGACAACCTATATTTACCAAGTTGCACCGTTTTCTTATCTCCTATCCAGTTTGTGTATCTTCCTGAGTAACATAATTATAGGGTACTTTTACTTTGAGTACATGTTTTGATTACTACTTGCTAGAGCTGTAGTTATGTAATCAGTTTGTCAGTTAACCAGTTGATGGTGTCTTATTTAAAGGTGCACTGCGTAACATTTCTAGTAGAGGGGCCGCCACCTTCCACCTTCTGGAAGTGTTATTATTTTGTCTAGATTAGAATGTTCCACAGTATTGATTAAATCTATCACACTGAGCAGGTACTATGGAATGACTTGCGATCAGTTGCTTTGACATCTCACGTCATGAAAGTATTTGAGAGACTTGTGCTGGCTCAGCTCAGACCCCTGGTGGCACCATTCCCTGATTAGAGGTGGGCGGTATGACCAAAAATTGATATCACGGGATTTTTCAAAATTATGTCGGTGTCACTGTATTTTACGATATATTTTTTAATGTACCATGTGGTACCATGTTTATAACATCTATAATTAATAATCACCTATAATTGTCTCGTATGTGTGCAATGGGTTTGACGTTTGACTCTTCACATCATGATAAAGTATTTCCACAAGTTCTTTTGAATGTTTAATAAATCATCTTTTCTCAAAGGAGAGATTCTTTTTTTATAAACTGACTTAAATCCATTCTCTGTATAAATGTAATCCCTGGTCAATATAAAAATCCTTAATAATGATAATAATAATTAATAATGCAAATGTCATCACTGTATTTGAAACTTTTAAGGTAATTTAGCCTATTTTAGATGTATCCAAGAAATATAACCGTTTTGTTTTGCAAAAGTTAAACATAAGTTTTCATTTTAACCACAAGATTTGGATGAGAATCATTAGAATAACTTGGTCTCAAAATCTGACAGTTCAATTACCCATGCGTAATCTTTGTTATTGATCCATGTGTGTAATTTGCGTGGTGCGTGTTGTTAGCATTAGCGTTAGCATTAGTGTCAGCAGTGTGTCTCGGTTGCTGTGCGACGGGAGCGGCTCCGTGGGCCTGTCCCATTTTGGCAAGTTTGAGGGCTGCAGCCTTTGCAGCCTTCAGAGTGACCGAAAAAGCAGCTTTCGGAGGGTGTAGCCCTTGAATTGGCACACGGTTTGTGCTTCTACCGCTCTCATGCCACTGCAAAACAGTCCCCCTGTTTTGCAATGTCCCGCGGCTCAGCGTCCCGCCGGTCTGTGTACCCGACGTTTAGTAAGCACACACTCACCGGTATTGGGGTATATGAAAAATTCTTATCATTTAAAAAAAAAACAGCGGTATACCGGTTTGGGCAGTATACTGCCCAGCCCTATCCCTGATCCTCTATAATTTGCCTATCAGGCCCACATGAGTGTGGAGGATGCTTTAATCTAGCTTCTGCAGTGGGCTCACTCTCACCTGGATAATGTTAAGAGCTCTGTGAGGATATTGTTCTTCGATTTCGATGGAGTAGGACACTGATTGCAAATTTTGTGGAGTGGTCCCAGACAAAGTAAGTCTAAGATTACAGCCCTACGCTACATTACAAGTCAGATCTGTGACGAGTCGGACCTATCCATAAAAGGAATTATTGTATTTTTGATTTGGTGATACAGTATCGTTTTCTTGGGCTGCTCTATTGATATATACTGAGTGCACAACAATTTTGTTGCTTTTTTTAGTGGAAGTGGAAGTGTTTATGCAGTACACCTATGATTAAAATAGATGTATTTCATATTAACTGTCCACAAGTAGTGGTTTAACAAAGAAATGTTGTTGCTAAAATGTATTTGGTTCTTAAAAAAACAACAATATGGAGTATTGTAGAGCTGGGCGATATGGCCTAAAAATAAAATCTCAGATTTAAAAAAAAAAAATCCGATTTCCGATTTTAATCGATTTTTTTCTCTGCCCTACTCAAAAACAAATAACAGATGACAGACAAATGGCTCAAAACAATGCAACGTTCTTTTATAAAACAAATACATTACACCTAGCATCAATTAAGCTGTTATTGTTTTTAAAAATATATATAATTTCATTTTCATTTATTTATTTCATTTGTTAAAGGGACAGTGTGTAAGATTTTTACCCGTTAATTACTGAAATTGAAGATACCCATTCAAAAATACAGTGTTTTCCAAGCCTTTTCACTTCCATCATGAAATCAAAGTATTCTTTTGGACTTAGATATAGTCACATAAAAGGGGGATCTTCCCCATATAGAGGCAGCCATTTTGAATACGAGAGCCGCAGAAGGACATTTGGGCTCATCCTTCGCCTCGGCTCCTGCTAACAGCTGCACAGCCGCGCTGCATATGGCTCCCCCCTTCCCCCCTCCCCTTCCCCTTCTCTCCTTCGCTCCTCTGCTCCGCGGCTGCATATGGGAGTGAAGGAGAGAAGGAGAGAAGGGGAAGGGGAGGGGGGAAGGGGGGAGCCTTGTGTAAAGAAGCATGCTGCCGGATCACACTCGTAATGGATATAACACGTATTTTGGACTAAACTGTTTTACTGGATTTTATTCGCTGGATCCTTATGGACAGATTGAGACCAAGTTTATGATGAAATACAGAGTTTGACCTGTGCAGAGCCTTCAAAGGTAAGCTAAGTAAGCTAAGTTTTGTGCTTTTCTGTATAAAAGCCCCATGTGCTCGGGGAGTGATTGTTTTGCAGGGAAATGAATTGCATAGTCAAAAAGAGGAGACTGTAAGGTTTCATTTGATGTGTAGATTGTCATGAATCATGATCGGGATTGTGTGTTTTCATGCGAAAAGAAAAAAAAAAAGTGAACGGGGGACCGCGTTTTATGTATACAGCGGTGCGCGGTTCGTGCGCGGGCACGCGCGATGTCGGCGCTACGTCGCGTCCGGGTGACCCTCGAGGTCTGCCGTAGCCAAAAGAGGAAGTGGAATAGCTAGTAACCACCTATGCGCCACGAATCCTACACACTGTCCCTTTAAAACAAAACAAAAATAACAGATGCAACACAATTACATCTATACAATTATAACTTAAATATGAATGAAATATGAATGAAAAGGGAAGAGAAAGAACCATAAGCTTATGATATCTGCCCCTTATCAACTCAAAATTATATTACAACAAAATATATATAACAATAATAACACAGTTATATAAATATCTTTCTTTTATAAAGAAGCATTTTATGGAGCTAAATTATTTTATTGTTATATAATTATATACGATGGACTGGAGTGGGTAGTGTTGTGTTTTAGTTTTTCCTCGAGTGATGCAGAAAAGCCACTGTCTGTGTTCATGTGTGTTAGCTTGTGCAGTCTGTATACAGCTGTGGCAACACAAGAAAAATATTGGTAGCACATACTTCGGGTCGAAAACTTTCACCATGTTAATGAATCCGGGCTTTTCCACAGTATACGTATATGGGCACCATGTCTTTTACAACATACATCATGTTTTTGGTGAAACATACAATCAGCGTGTGTGATTGCCTTCCGTTGTGGGCCGTGCTTATCATACTGCAAACAGTTCGAAAATGTTTTAGGGACTGGACGGTGGTTATTTTCATTCCGTTCGGACCTGCTCTAATCCCACTCCGCTGCGTGCAACAGCTTTCTGCGCTAGGATACATTTTTTTGGTGCTGCAACAGCTTTTGAACAGACCTTACAGCGAGCACTCGTTTGTTCTAAGTCCGACACAAGAAAACTGAACCAGTTCCATAAAACAGATGTAAACACCTTTGTTTGGTACAAGCTCCGGCTTTAGCTCACTCGCTTGCAGCGCTAGCTCGTACAATGTTTGAGTACGCCCCGCTAACTTACCCGTGTAAAACGTGGCCGCGCATTAGTTCCGCTCGCGTGTCAAAAATAACCAAAAAATCAATTTTCATAAAAACACATCGTCCTGAACTGTAAAGTCGAATTAATCGATTTAATCGATTAATCGCGCAGGTCTAATTATATACAATATATCGATTATCGCATGTATTGCCATAACGTGATAATGGAATAGACTCAATACCGATTCTGGTAACACAATGATAATAAAAACAGAATGCGATACTCAACATTAAATCATAGTACTTTCTTTTATACTACCGCTTGGTCTTATATCTGTGTAATCCCTCAGTGGTCCTGTAGGTTCCACAGTTGTCCATGGGCGTATACTAGTCTATGTGCTCTTACACTTGTTCTAGTACAGCTCAAGATCATTCTAAAACTATTCAGGAAAGGTTCTTCTCTGTCCTGTAAATGGGTCTTTTGTAGTATTAATACCTGCTCAAATGAGTATCTCTAGTTTTGATACTAGTTTTAGAATTGGTTAGTATCTGATTTTTGATACTTTTGACAACCCTAATGTCTGTAGTTAAAGGAGAATTAACGTTTTTTACAATCTGAGCCTTATTTCGGTAATAAAACAAGTTGTTTTACTCACCCATAGTACTTTGGTGTCATATGGAGCACTTCCAGAGATCTTTTAGATTAGCGATCTCCGTAATGCGAGTTCTCGGGGCATATAATATATGCCCCGAGCGGTCTCCAAATACCACAAACTTTAGCACTTTTCAAATCATAGAAGCTCAATGTCTTAGCCTACGCTTTCGTTTGAGTCAAAAGTGGCCTGTAATCCGAGATTTATCCATAATTTACAGCTTTGCGTTTCATGTTTGGGTCCCGGGAGCTGAGAGCGAAATAAGCTGTGACTCCGCCCATGCGCACTGGCCTCCTCATCTACTCGAAACTATGGATAAATCTCGGATTACAGGCCACTTTTGACTCAAACGAAAGCGTAGACTAAGACATCGATCATTCTAAATCATTCTATGATTTGAAAAGTGCTAAAGTTTGTTTTATTTGGAGATCGCAAACATGTGCCCCGAGAACTCACATTACGGAGATTGCAAATCTAAAACATCTCCGGAAGTGCTCCATATGACACCAAAGTGCTATGGGTGAGTAAAACAACTTGTTTTATTACCGAAATAAGGCTCAGATTGTAAAAAACGTTAATTCTCCTTTAACCAAGAGTTTCTAACAAGCGCACTTGACATTATACCCAAACTGTTGAAAGGAAGAAATCTTAAAATAAAGTATTGAAGTGTTGGTTTAAGTGTGCAGTGAGTGAATGGAGTGAGCAGCCTGGAGTCACACAGTCTCTTTGGGCTGACTCAGAGTTAGTGCAAGTGCATTGAGGTGAAGTCAGGAGAAAAATAACAGCTCTCTTAAAGAAGATATGCAGAAAGGGAGAGAGAAGGGGAAAGAGAGAGAAGAGGAGAAGCAAGGTGGGGGTTGGAAAGGGATAGAGAGAAAGGAGTAGAGGAGAGAGGGCGTGTGGAGGAGAGGGGGGGGGCACAGGGTGGGAGGGAGAGAAAGAGAATGGAGAGAGAGATGGAGAGAGGGAGGGGGAACGGTGAGGAGAGGAGAAAGAGGATAGAGACAGCTGAAGAGAAGGATGGAGAGAGGAAAAGAGAGTGAAGAGGGGAAGCAGGGAGGGGGTTAGAGAGGGATGGACAGAAAGATAGAGGAGAAAAGTATAAAGAGGGGGGATGTAGGGAGAAAGAGACAGGAGAGAGGAAAGAGGCGGAAGACCCAGGATGAGAGGGAGGGAGAGAAAGAGGAAGGAGAGAGGGAGAGATGAAGAGAAAGTAGAGATTGAGAGGGAAGGAGGGGGAAGAGAGGAGGAGACAGAGCAAGAGAAATGTGGAGGAGGTAAGAAAGAGGGGGCGATACAGAGGAGGAGAGAGGAACAAGGAGGATTGAAAGAGGGATGGAGGAGAAATTGAAGGAGGGAGGAGAGAGGTTACAGTTGAGTGTAAAGGTTATATGATTGGCCATAGTTCTTTCAGCAACTAAAGAGTTCAAAAAGTGTTCCAAATATTCAGTCAAGTGTCTGTGTAGTGCACTAAAAACTAAAAGGTATGAGTGTGCAGCCCGCTAATGAATACTGCACATTGCATCAGGTTTGTGAAGTTTATGTTATGTTTTTGTACATTTATGGAGATTTGTCATGTGGGAGCGGGGTTGATGTAGGCTTGTGGGCTGAGCGTTGGAAAAGCTTGTACAGCGAACTGAAACAAGGGTTTGAATAAGGTCCAGGAGAGATTGCTAGATTTCATTTCATTTCATTTCATTTCATTTATTGGTTTATTAGGACAGTGTACAGTTACATTAAGCACAGTGGCAGAGATGTGTGTACCAGATTGCAGCTCATAGCTAATTTCCATCTGTAGTCCTGGGATTATTCAAATGTAGATGGAAAACTCTTTGGGCAAGTTTTGGATGAGGAAACATTATAACATGCTACAAAAATAGATTTTGCATAATAGCAATAGCAAAATCAAATTCTTCTTGTTTGTCATTTGTTGCATCAAGCTTTTGTATTTCTCCCTTGCTACATGCCCCCCTCCTCTCTCTCTTCTCTCCCTCTCTCTTTCTCTCTCCTTTCCCTCTCTCCTCCATCACATTTTTATGAAGATAAACATTTATAGACCCAATCTTAACCAGGAAGCAGAACGCATGACCTTTGTGTGACCTTGAGCCCGCAGACGGTCAGTGAGGACAGAGCCAATCGGAGGAGAGAAGGGCAAAGATGACATCACCGTTAGCAACAGGAAAAGGGCGTTCGTTTTCGTTACGTTGTGATTAGATTTGCGATTAATGTTTTATAATAGGATTCTGTTCAAAGTTCGCGTCCAGAAGAATTGACAAAAAAGAACTGACAAACTAATACAAGAATCACATTTCATTTTCACATGTTTGTACAGCTCTAAACTACAGGAGTTGTATTACTTCAAAAAATGGTCACCTTTACTAATTATATCAATTCAATTGCGATTTTTTTCAATTCAAAAAGTTTTTTTTTTCTTTTTTAATTCAGTAATTGCTATGGCAGTGGTGGAACGGTTCTAGATTTTCAGCACTCTGACTGCAACCCGTGGATACATAGAACTGAATTAGCTGAATTTGGCTCTCAAAATGCAGATGTTGGTTAATGCTGGGGTTAAATTAAAGTCGGGATGGATGATATATCGATATAGATGCTTCAGTTTCAGTATTGGTATTGGTATTGATACCAATATTCTTTGCACTGCCTCATTCTATTATTCTCTTTTGAAAGACAAATGGAATGGAAGTAGAAGAGGATTATATTGTGTCTTTTTGAACCTGATGAAGCTGTAGAAGCAAAACGCGTTGTTCGCTAAGCCTAATAAAGTAATGAGAGTAAAGTCAAGCGAGTGTGCGGTAAACTTCTTTTTTTCTAGGGTTATATTGTATGTTTACACTAATGCGCAACAAATAATTGTATATCCTCAATAAATACATTTTGTTATTATTTTTACAAGAGTGAAACTTTAATTAGTGATCCTTTCTTTAACTTAAGATATGTTTTTGGACTTTGTAAAGCAGTCATCAGCCACATATCGGCACATCCCTTACTTAAAGTTATGGTCATGATTGAAATCCCTATCATTAGAAACTGTTATGTACATGTAAAGTTAGTTAGAGAAACACTAGACTGTGTGTTCTGTTTTGTGTTTTGTGCACTTAGACAAGTGGCTTAGCTCCAGGTTTTGAAGGACAGAACAAGCCCATATCATTCACAACACAACACACACAACACAAGACTGTTATAATGGTTCCCTTTTAGGCAGACAACTTCATCAACTCTGAACTCTGAAGCTGTCTGCCTAAAAGAAAAGAAGACAAGATGAGCATCCATCTATCTCTAAAATACTTGTAATTGAATAAATGCAAGCTGGCATCATTTAATGCAGTACTTTGGAACATAACATAACAACAGTTAGCTCACTTTCAAATGCATAGAAAGTCAAGTGCATTTTGGGCAATTTTGAGGAGGTATTGTTGGAGCAGTGAGCTGGGTCCAGACTGTATAAAATATGACATCGCTGCAGGAAAGGTTTTCAAAATGAGAAATAGACGATGCAGTGATCCACAAGAGGAGTTTTATCACAGATGTTTCAGATATTGTCTTTGGGTTTGTTATTTTAGGCACGTTTTGGTCTTGCATTGCATTTATATAGCCAGACTTAACAGTGCTTGAAAAACATTTTATAGCTATGAAAACAACAAAGACCCAGTAGTAGTAGAATGGAAGTTAGGCTTGTCGAAAATCAGATACTAATCGATATTAAAACTTGTATTGAAACTAGATCCTAATTTTTCACAGGTATTGATAAGTCCCATTCACAGGACAGAAATGAACCTTTCCTGAATAGCTTTAGAAAGATCTTGAGCTGTGCCAGAACAAGTATAAGAGCACATAGACTAGTATACATATCAGAAGCTCTTATGGTGAGTTTCACATCGAGGTCAGATACGTCGCCCGGACTGGCGTTACCGGGGCCCCACCCTGGAGCCAGACCTGGGGTGGGTGCTCGCCAGCGAGCGTCTGGTGGCCGGGCCTTTCCTCACGGGACCCGGCCGGGCAAAGCGACGTGGGGCCGTCTTCCTATGGACCCACCACCCGCAGGAGGATCCACAGGGGCCGGGTGCATGGAGATTTGGACAGCAGTCAAAGGCAGGGGCCTCTGCGGCTGGATCTCCAGGCATGGAGCCTAGCTCTGGGGACATGGAATGTCACCTCGCTGGGGGGGAAGGAGTCAAATGTTTTGCGTGAAAAGTCCCTCAGTCGTCCAGGTAGAATCCATGATAAAAGGAGAAGTTCAATTTGTCAACTGGACAAAGTTTGTTTGGTTGAAGACGTTTCGCCGCTCATCCGAGAGACTTCTTCAGTTCTAGTTCTAGTGCTGGTTAGTCCCTGTTTATATCTAGCTGCAGGGAGGAGCTCACTACCCTGGAATCATTCTGAAACTATCTCAACTAATTTGTATCTTTTGTTTCCCTGGCATCTCGTTTTGCATCTCTATTTAGCCCTATGAGGAGCTCACTGCTCTGCAATAGCTCTGAAACTATCCCCTCATTTGTTCCTTTTGTTATTCGAATATTTAGCATCTCTATTCAGACTACAGACCGTCTCCACCCTTCTGTCCCTGACTCGTCTGCCCTAATGTTTTTTCCCGTCTGTTATGACTTGGTTTAAGAATCGAATTATAAATGGGAGACAAGTGATGTCTAACTCCCCCATTTCTGTTTAACTCATAGGGCTAAATAGAGATGATAAACGAGACGCCAGGGAAACAAAAGATACAAATTAGTTGAGATAGTTTCAGAATGATTCCAGGGTAGTGAGCTCCTCCCTGCAGCTAGATATAAACAGGGACTAACCAGCACTAGAACCAGAACTGAAGAAGCCTCTCGGATGAGCGGCGAAACGTCTTCAACCAAACAAACTTTGTCCAGTTGACAAATTGAACTTCTCCTTTTATCAGCCAAATGTTTTGTTTTGAGAAAAAAAAAACAAGCTTTATTTCATGTTCCCAGACTGTGTTAGAAAACTGCAGTGCCTAATGGGAGGTCTTCACAACAAAGCATCGCATGCTACTGGCCCCTCCTATGGACAGTTGCATCTCACATTAGCAAGCAGCATTTGTTTTTTTTAATTTGACCAAAATGACTACACGATGCTGCCGAATCCTACACATATCACCGATTAAGAAAATAAAATTGGAGAATGAAGTAAGTACAGAGCAGTGGACGTGTACCGGTGGTGGTGAAATAGGGGGTGTATTGAAAATAAGTGATTAAAGATGAGTCAAACATACACAGATCTCTTTAAATACAATACTGCTTTAAGTTTTTTGTTATAACTTTTGCGGAACTGATTGCAGACCTGATAAAGCCCTATATTTTTTACGTGAATGATTCCTGTTATAGCCCTGGTTTAGATCTGGTGGAACTTGGAAAGACTTTTTTAAGGTAGAGTGAAGGTTTGAGAGGCCAATTGTACTTCTACAGTTGAACATTGAATACGACGATGCGTTCAGTGTTGTCAGGAGCTGTAGGATTTCCCAGTACTGCCCTACTGTACTTCTACAGTCATATCACTGAATTCTATGATGCGTTCAGTGTTATTAGGATTTCCCAGCACTTTCCCCATCTGATTTTACTGCAGAGACATTTATCTCCAACACGAGTCTGTGATTAGAGACACTGCGGTCAATACTGTTTAGTCACAAATGTTCCAGTCTGACCCAGAAATGAGGAAATGATTCATGAAATATGAACTTAATCATTTTTGAAGCTCCAGGAATTCAAATATATGATTTACTATGATGGATTTCTAGAATTTTATAATGTTTACTGTGCTTAGAAAGAGACCCTATCTAATAGTTTTAATGTGTTCAACCTGCATAGAAGACAGAAATCAAATAGGACAAAACAGGACAGACCGAACGAAGTCTACATCAGGACTAAATCAAGACCGAACAACTCTGGTATAAATTTTGTTATATAGCAGTGAATATTTTGACTCTTTCTAACGAACATGCGATGATACCTCCACTATGTAATAAACAATTTTAAGGATGCACAGATCAAGCTTTTTCAGTTCCAATTTTGATTTAAAGATCCCATGACATGGTACTTCTTGATGCTTTTATATGGCTCCTTAATGGTTCCCTAATACTGTAAATGAATCCTTCTTCAAAATCAACACTCAGTGCATGAGAAACAGAGATAAGCTGAGAAAGAGTAATTTTTCTCACTCTGAACACTCTATAATGGGCGTTGTTGCTTGAATGCAAATGAGGAGAAAAGAGCTGGCCAATAGTAGAGGGTGGGGGCGTGGCCAAACGCTCCGCTCTCCGCTGTCAGCCCTCAGCTGATCCATTTCCTTGTTTTTGCACGGGGGAGAGATTTGAAGCGTTCCATTGAAAAATAAACACCTTTCCACAGAAAATAAAATTAAACCACTGCTGTTCAAAGGTCCAGAGGCTCAGATAAAGGACTTCCGAGCATAGAAACACTCGGACGTGCCTCCAGGCAAATAAAAAAACGCATTTCGCATTGCCTAACACATTCGCAGTCCAAACTCTCTGGGCGTGATTTACAGAAACGCTGAGTTCAGACAGACGGGGGTGGAACTGCATTTGCATTTCTTTTTTCGATCTGACGTCAATAAGGTGCCTTGTTCAAAATCTCCCGTTTGAGCTCTGATTTTTTTAACGCAGAAAAGGATCGCAAATGCTCAGTTTAGACATTTCGCAACTTTTAACCATGGGGGAGGGGGCCTAAACAGGGTAGGGGAGCTCACATTAACGTTCAAAAACCTCAGAAAGTGAAAATTTCATGCCATGGGACCTTTAACTGAATTCTTATCATTTCTTACCTCATATTGAGCTGCCTGGTGTCTAATGTGCATTTTATTGCTTAAAATCTCTTAATTAAGAGCTTTGGTCCAAACTGTGAAAGAAACACTGACTGAAATCCCAGTTCTTTTCAGGTGATCCATTTCAGACTTACTCTCATTTTTAAAGAAGAATGTTTTTAAATGTGTGATGTGCTTTTCAGCCCCTACTCAGCTGTCAGGAAACACGAGTGCGGAGGGAAGTGTTCACTGGCCAATTTGAATTCAGTCACATTGAAAAGATTTTGTGAGAACCCTGTTACGGTCTAGTCCTTTTTCGGCGCTTAAAAATGCAGAATGATATGACATATTCAGACCTGTTGAATTAAATATTTAAAAGACAATTCCTCAAACTACCCAAAAACATGAGTGTGGTTTGGATGGTTATAAAATCTGAAATACAAACGCTTTCAGTATCTGAACTTTTAGCTTTAAAGGAGCACTGTGAAGCTTTTCTGTTAGGGAGTCTATTGCCTGCTTGTCTTGTGAGATCTATTCTTTTATGCTTGAAGTGTTCTTTATATCTAGTCTTTTATATCCCTGGGTTTTAAGTGACTTACTGTGGGAATCGTCTCACCTCACCATTTGTTTCATCATATGTTGTGGCTATAGGTTATAAAAGGCTGTAAACTAACTTGGGGTGTGAGACCCTTCCTGTGGGTTGTATACGCAGGGTGCTGTAAACAGCTAATACTACATTTACTGTGGGGTTGTGTTGTGACAGTTGTTGTCTGATTGGCTGACCTCACTATTGGACACTCTTCTCATTTAAAGCTGGGAGTTTTTCTATGAGCCTTATATGGTCTGCATAGTTAAACTATTCTCCTATAGGTTAGCTGTTGCTGAGGTCATATATTCAACAGTCTGTATTGTATTTAAAGACAGCCCCTTGTGGTCATTGGTGTGTGAGGGGAGGGCCCCCACTACGTCCCTCTTCACGGCCGACGTCTCTCTGCTAAAGCTGACAACATGGATGCTGAAGATGTCTGATGTCACCATTTCGTTTGTATTCTGCTATTTTTACATTAAAATGCTGAATAACCTCAACCTCGATCAATGCCTTCCTTCAGACCTCTTTCGGACCCATTTTCCGAAACTAACAGTCTCCATGGCGATGTTATTGCTTGGTGCCACAATATGGCATTAAAGTCAGTCTTGCATTTATTTAAAGCAGACCTATTCTACAACCCCAATTCCAATGAAGTTGGGACACTGTGTAAAACTTTAAAAAAATACAGAATACAATGATTTGCAATTCCTTTTCAACCTATACTGAACTGAATAAACTACAAATACATGATATTTAACGTTCAAACTGATAAACTTTATAGTTTTTATGTAAATATTCAATCGTTTTCAATTTGATGCCTGCAACACGTTCCAAAAAAGCTGGGACAGGGGCAGCAAAAGAATGGGAAAGTTGAGGACTGCTTAAAATCCACCTGTCTGGAACATTCCACAGGTGAACAGGTTCATTGGAAACAGGTGGGTGGCATGAGTGGGTCTAAAAGGAGCGTCCCCGAAGGGCTCCGTCATTCAAAAGCAAGGATGGGGCGAGGTTCACCACTCTGTGAAGAACTGCGTGAGCAAATAGTCCAACAGTTTAAAAACAATGTTTCTCAACGTACAATTGCAAGGAATTTAGGGATTTCATCATCTACGGTCCATAATATCATCAAAAGATTCCGAGAATCTATAGAAATCTCTACACGTAAGTGACAAGGCCGAAAACCAATATTGAATGCCCGTGACCTTCGATCCCTCAGGCGGTACTGTATTAAAAAGCGACATGAATGTATAAAGGATATTACCACATGGGCTCAGGAACACTTCAAGAAACCATTGTCAGTAAACACAGTTCGTCGCTACATCTCCAAGTGCAAGTTAAATCTGTACCATGTGAAAAGTGAAACCCACATATAAACAACACCCAGAAACACCGCCGGCTTTTCTGGGCCCGAGCGCACCTGAGATGGGCTGAAGCAAAGTGGAAAAGTGTGCTGTGGTCTGATGAGTCCAGATTTCAAATTGTTTTGCAAGCAAAGTCTTTTTCAGGGATGTCCCTGCTTATTTCAGCAAGACACAAGCCACATTCTGCACGTGTTGCAACAGCGTGGCTTCATAATAAAAGAGTTGGGTACTAGACCGGCCTGCCGCAGTCCAGACCTGTCTCCCATTGAAAATGTGTGGCGCATTATGAAGCGCAAAATACGACAACAGAGACCCCGGACTGTTGAGCAACTGAAGTTGTATATTCAGCAAGAATGAGAAAGGATTCCTCCTGCAAAGCTTCAACAATTAGTGTCCTCAGTTCTCAAACGCTTATTGAGTGTTGTTAAAAGGAAAGGTGATGTAACACTGTGGTAAACATGCCCCTGTCCCAGGATTTTGGAACGTGTTGCAGGCATCAATTTGAAAATGAGTGAATATTTGCATAAAAACAATAAAGTTTATCAGTTTGAACATTAAATATCATGTCTTTGTGGTTTATTCAGTTCAGTATAGGTTGAAAAGGAATTGCAAATCATTGTATTCTGTATTTTCTTAAGTTTTACACAGCGTCCCAACTTCATTGGAATTGGGGTTGTACAAAATAGATTTTTTTTTAAACCATGTTAAATAGGGATGTCAACAATTAATCGATTAACGATTAATTGTCGATTAAGACGTTAGTCGAACAAAATGCATTAATTGTAATTAACCGCATGGTCACGAAACAAGGCAACCGCGCACCGCGCTGCGCTCGACTCACAGTCGGCCGCAGGCGCCAACGGCACTGCTCAGCAACCCCGGGTGTACGCGCGAGGCGAGATCGAACCGCGGCGCCCGGAATGCGCCGCAATGTGCCAGTGCTGGTTCCGCGTGGCCGGCCCGCGGCCCTGGCCCCGAGCTTCGCACGGCTCGGGCCCCGAGTCCCGCGCGGCTCGGGCCCCGAGTCCCGCGCAGCTCGCGGCTGGCCCGCGGCCCGGGCCCCGAGCCACAAACCAGCCGCACGAAACCAGCAGCGGCACAATCCTGGTTCAGTCCAGGTCCAGACCCGGTCGAGTCCCGGTCCAGTCCAGATCCAGATCTGGTCCAGACCTGGTCCAGTCCACGTTTAGTCCTGGTCTAGTCTCTTAGCCAATCAGGACAGAACACAATGTTACACTATAAAAAAATGTTACACTATTAAAAAATAAATAAATAATAAATCCGCGAACCGCGATAGAGCGAGGGATTACTGTATTTTGTTATTCAGCATCAATACATTTGTCTGCTTTTTACTAAGGAATAATTAATTGAGGAATATACAATATAATAATACTATGATATATTTTTGACTCGGTGTTATGTATACTATAGCTTATATTCTTAAAGACCCTATTGAAACACTAAAATTCAGGTGAAAAACGCCGCTTATCAGTTAATAGTTAATCGATCGATAAGGTCAATCAACTATCAATTAATGAATTAATCGATAATTTGCATCCCTAATGTTAAATTGTCACCATTTACTCCTCTGAAGTTGTATTTGGAGTGATTTGCACATGTTGGATCAATATTTTATTTGTTTATTTTCAAGACGCCATTTTGTTGATCAACACGTTTTCACTGCCACTGGTACATGCCCACCGCTCTGTACTTACTCCATTCTCCAATTTTTATTTGGTGACACATGTAGGATTCAGCAGCATCATATAGTAATTCCACTAAAAATCCACTACTCTACTACTGCTCTACCACTGTACCACTCTACCACTACTGTTATGTGCAGATATCCATAGAACGGGACAACAACTGCATGGCTCTTTGTTGTCATTACGTTTACGACAACATCAGCTCCCATTGCACAGACTTGTTTCTTTTATTAAGTAATTTCAGATGAATATTGCAATTTAACATGTGCAAATTATAAAATAATGATCCACAAGCGTCTTAGATTATAACTTTATAGCGGACACAAGCAATTTAGGTGTTTTTATTGCTCAAATACATGCATCCTTACTGTTCTTAAAGGAAAAGTAACGTTTTTTTTACAATTTGAGCCTTATTTTGGTAATAAAACAAGTTGTTTTACTCACCCATATCACTTTGGTGTCATATGGAGCATTTCCGGAGATGTTTTAGATTAGCGGTAGGCTAGCGCCGTTAGCCTAGCACGACTTATAGCAATAGCTCGGGGCATTCCCCGAGCATGTAATATGCCCCGTGCGGGCTCTAAATAACACAAACTTTAGCACTTTTCAAATCATAGAAGCTCGATGTCTTTAGTCTACGATTTCGTTTGAATCAAAAGTGGCCTGTAATCCGAGATTTATCCATAGTTTACAGCTATGCGTTCCATGTTTGGGTCCCGGGAGCTGAGAGCACACTCCGCGCATGCGCACTGGCGTCCTCATCTACTCGAAACTATGGCTAAATCTCAGATTACAGGCCACTTTTGACCAAACGAAATCGTAGACTAAAGACATGGAGCTTCTATGATTTGAAAAGTGCTAAAGTTTATGTTATTTGGAGCCCGCACGAGGCATATTACATGCTCGGGGAATGCCCCGAGCTATGGCTATAAGTCGCGCTAGGCTAACGGCGTTAACCTAACGCTAATCTAAAACATCTCCGGAAATGCTCCATATGACACCAAAGTGATATGGGTGAGTAAAACAACTTGTTTTATTACCGAAATAAGGCTCAAATTGTAAAAAAAACGTTACTTTTCCTTTAAAGTTGCCTCTCCACAGATCTGACCCGTAACTTGACTTGTCTCCATGGTGATAGAAATGTAATACATCAGAGTCTTAAAATGCCTCTACAGTCAGCTTCCCATGGCTTTTCACACATTATTTTAAGTTATGCATCTAGAAAGTTGTACAATTCTTATTTTAAGATTCTTATTTTAACATTATGCTTCTATTTGCTGGAGCTGTTATTGCTGTGCCTGGGATGCTCCACAGTATGACATTTTATTCAACTTCATATGTTGTTATTGCTCAAAAAAAACTTTAAAATCCTTAAATTCTTCCTGTTAACAATGACATCTCTCCACAGATCTAACCTGTAACCAGTTTTAATGCCATATTATGAGGTATTCAAGATAAAGCAATAACATCTCCAGTACATTTATAAAGCCTGAATTAGGGCTGGGCGATTAATCGAGATTTGCGATATCTCGAGATGTTTTATGAAATCGAGAAAGATTTTGGCATATCGAAAAACTCGAGATGAATAAGATTTCGCCGCTTATTTTCCTTAACTGTGTTGTGGAGCTGTCCGCCCCGCCTCCTTCTTGCGTTTGTGTTTCACTGCGTCTCGTGTTTCCCCCTCCCCTCTCCCTCCCCTCCCCGTGCGCACACCGCGTGTGTTTGTTGATAACTTATTAACTTATTAACTTAACATGGCGGCGCCCACAGAAGCACGAGAGAATTCATACCAAAGAAAAGAACAAACGGCTCCATTATATGGCGGTGTTTCGGATTTAAAACATCCGATGAGGAGCAGAAAGAGGCATTTTGCAGAGAATGCAAGAAACTGGTGCCATCAAAATCATCGAGGGCAAACCCACCACCACTTCTTCTAAGACACAACAAACAACGCTCCAAACATCTTTACCCCGGTGTCTACCCTATGGAAAAACAAGTGCAAGGTGGGTCAGCATTACGGAGTCCATTGCCTTCCATATCGCAAAAGACATGACGCCCATAGCGGTTGTTGAGCGACCGGGCTTCATACGAATGCTAAAAACGCTTGACCCTAGTCCCTAGTCGCCACTTTCTTGTCAGTGCGGTACAGAGCAAGGCTGCATTTGGCGATCAGTGAGTTTTAATCTCTCTCTCTGTGTGTGGGTGTGTGTGTGTGGGTGGGTGTTGCCAGTGAGTGAAATATTTGGGTGGGTATGTGGCATTGATTCTAAAGCACACTTGCGTTTTAATGGTTGCAATAAATTAATATAGTATTTCTAGAAAAAAAAAAAGATGCAGAATTATGTGCTAAGTTAAAGCAAATACACACACAAATATAAAATGTACTACAGTCACAAAACACACGAGAATTCATGGATTGAGGCTCTATTGATCTATATTTAAAAACAATTAATTTAATATGTGCTTTTTCACTTGGCTACGAAATGAGGGACTTTTTTGTCTTTTATCTTAAATGTTAAAGAAGCACTTCATAAGAACTGTCTACCCTCAGGTTTTATGTTTACAATTAAAATAAGGCAATATACTACTTCCTTGGTTTGGTAATGTTAAAAATGGTGCACAAGCACTTTGTTACTAGTACCTGTCTACCTTTAGGCACTTGGCTGCCTGTTTGCACTTCAATAAAAAAAAAAACCTTGCTGAATTTGGCGCGTTTGTTTTTTTTTTTTTCCCCTGCATAGATATCGAGATATATATCGTATATCGAGATATAGCAAAAACATATCGAGATAAGTTTTTTTCTCCATATCGCCCAGCCCTAGCCTGAATATGTTTTAATAGGCCCTTTAAAATATGTTTGAGTTTCCATCAGTTACAATGCATTTCACTAAAGTTAGAAATAAGACAGACTTGTTCATTCGACTTAACCTTCCCAACATGGCATCCAGCGTTGCCTCAGTGACATCTATAATTCACAGTCTTATATTGGGTACAGTTTATTTTCATGTGTGAGTCCAGTCCATCTAAAGCCATGCTGCTGTCCCAAGGGAGCAGAGGTGTGAGTGGACAGTCCCTGCTCTGCTCCAGAATATAGGTCACGCTAGAGGAGATGATTGAAAAAGGCTTCCCATAGTGGAGTCGTCCTCACCTCAAATATTGAACCGGAAAATTGCAGTTGAACGAACAGCAGCAGTGCGGTGTGCAAATGGACTCCGCTATCTACTGACAATCTCAAACGTCTTCAAGGTCAGAGAGGACATGTTTTACAAAACACATCCTTGTGTTTTACCTAAACATGCAATGTTTAACTTTACTCTAACTTTAGAACGTCCGCCACTTATTTGTCTCGTGAATATGTTATAGCTTTGCCCATGTTCCACAGTATGGCATTAAAGCCCTCTATCTCTTGCATTGATTCAGTTACATGTGTTTTTATTGCTCAGAAATACTATGAAAAGCACGCGTCTGTACTGTGGGCTCCCTCTCCGCAGATCTGACCTGTAACTTGGCCTGGTGGTGTGTCACATATTTGTGTTAAAGATCCCATGACATGGTACTTCTTGATGCTTTTATATGGCTCCTTAATGGTTCCCTACTACTGTAAATGAATCCTTCTTCAAAATCAACACTTAGTGCATGAGAAAGACACATGTACAGAGTCAGAGTCATAATCTCTCTGTCTGAACAACTCATTCTGGGCCTTGTTGGTTGAATGCAAATGAGAAGGAGACAGATTGGTTAGAGGAGTGGGTGGGGGGGGGCAAATGCGCCGCTGGTTCATTGTTTTAGCGGTGCGCTGTGCCTGTATGGAGATAATTTTGTCTCATAAAGATTTGTATAAATAAAAAAAGATATATATAAATATAAATACATTTATAAATATTCAAACACAAAATACAAATACAAAAACGCGACATACAAATAAATGATAGAATGTATATAAATATACAGGCATTTGTAAATATATTTTCGAGATTTATAAATATATTTTTGAGATTTGAAAACAAATGTAGTTGACTTTGTATGTGGATTCTGCATTTGTGGATCCAATTTTTGCTTTCGTGTCGATGACGCAATTGTGAGACAGTTCTACCGCAAACCACGATTTGTATAAATAAAAAAAGATATATATAAATATAAATACATTTATAAATATTCAAACACAAAATACAAATACAAAAACACAACATACAAATAATTGATAGAATGTATATAAATACACAGGCATTTGTAAATATATTTTCGAGATTTGTAAATATATTTTCGAGATTTGAAAACAAATGTATTGGAGTCTGCATTTGTGGATCCATTTATTGCTTTCGTGTCGATGACGTAATTGTGAGACAGTTCTACCGCAAACCACGATTCGCAAATAAATGTCACCGGATTTGAATACAAATAGCCTTCACTGGACATCCAGCAGATGGCAGTGTTGAGCAGCTTGTCGGTAGTTGCTCTTTAGATGCGTGAATGAGTGAATTTCTCCTTTTATCATAGTTGCTCTTTAGTAAATGAGACTACAGTGGGCCCTCGCTCGAGTGGAAAGTCGAGTGGAAAGCGACCTGGATATCATTTTGGGCAAAACTCAGGCCACGGCTAACAGTGCCGAACTGACTGACTATGTACAACGCCTCTGAGCACCAGCCCTCACCACCTGACCAGGTACACAAGCTGCTCAACACTGCCATCTGCTGGATGTCCAGTGAAGGCTATTTGTATTCAAATGGTGACATTTATTTGCGAATCGTGGTTTGCGGTAGAACTGTCTCACAATTACGTCATCGACACGAAAACAAAAAATGGATCCACAAATGCAGACTCCACATAGAAAGTCAACTACATTTGTTTTCAAATCTCGAAAATATATTTATAAATCTCGAAAATATATTTACAAATCTCAAAAATATATTTACAAATGCCTGTGTATTTATATACATTCTATCATTTATTTGTATGTCGCGTTTTTGTATTTGTATTTTGTGTTTGAATATTTATAAATGTATTTATATTTATATATATCTTTTTTTATTTATACAAATCTTTATGAGACAAAATTATCTCCATATGCCTGGCCCCACTTCCGCGTGTGTAAGCGCGAAGGAGGAAAGGAGAGGCTTTTCAATGAAAAAAAAACACATTTTCACTGAAAATAAAATTAAACCACTGCTGTTTCAGAGGTCCAGAGGGTTGGGTAAAGGACTTCCGAGCCTAGAAACACTCGCATGTGCCTCCAGGCAAATAAAAAAACGCATTTCGCATTGAGTAGCTCCTCCGCAGTCCAAACTCTCTGGGCGTGATTTCCAGAGACAGGGGGTGGAGATCCAGACGGTGGTGGAACTGAATTTGCATTTCTTTTTTCGATCTGACGTCAATAAGGTGCCTTGTCTAGAATCGCCCATTTGAGCTGTGTTTTTTTCAAACGCAGAAAAGGATCGCAAATGCTCAGTTTAGACATTTCGCAACTTTTAGCCATTGGGGGGCCTAAACAGGGTAGGGGAGCTCACATTAACGTTCAAAAACCTCAGAAAGTGAAAATTTCATGCCAAAGGTCCCATGGCATGAAATTTTCACTTTCTGAGGTTTTTGAACGTTAATGTGAGCTCCCCTACCCTGTTTAGGCCCCCCCCTCCCATGGCTAAAAGTTGTGAAATGTCTAAACTGAGCATTTGCGGTCCTTTTCTGCGTTACACAAAACCAGTGCTCAAACGGGCGAGTTCGGACAAGGCACCTGATTGACGTCAGATCGGCAAATGCAGCTCCAGCCCCTCCCTCTGTCTCCGCTCAGCGTCCCTGTATATCCCGCCCATAGGGTTTGGACTGTGAATGCGCTACAATGCGAAATGCGTTTTTTTATTTGCCTGGAGGCACGTCCGAGTGTTTCTAGGCTTGCAAGTCCCTTACCCAACCCTCTGGACCTCTGAAATACCAGTGGTTTAATTTTATTTTCTGTGTAAATATGCTTTTTTTCATTGCAAAGTCTCCCATCTGTCTTCCTGTGTTAAACACGGAAGAGAGGAGACGAGCTGCGCCGAGCTGCGCCGAGCTGCGCCGAGCTGCGCCGAGCTGCGCCGAGCTGCGCCGAGCTGCGCCGAGCTGCGCCGAGCTGCGCCGAGCTGCGCCGAGCTGCGCCGAGCTGCGCCGAGCTGCGGGGGAAACCCGCCCCCCCGCTCCTTAGCCAATCTCTCTGTCCTTCTCATTTGCACTGAAGCAGCAACACCCACAATAAAGCATTTTAGACACATATCTAGCCTCATGAAGACTGTCAGAGTCATATCTCATGCAGTGAGTGTTGATTTTGAAGAAGGATTCATTTACAGTATTAGGGAACCATTAAGGAGCCATATAAAAGCATCAAGAAGTACCATGTCATGGGACCTTTAAAGGGGAATTAACGTTTTTTACAATCTGAGCCTTATTTCGGTAATAAAACAAGTTGTTTTACTCACCCATAGCACTTTGGTGTCATATGGAGCACTTCCGGAGATGTTTATATCCGTAACGCGAGTTCTCGGGGCATACTGTATAATATATGCCCCGAGTGGTCTACAAATAACACAAACTTTAGCACTTTTCAAATCATAGAAGCTCAATGTCTTAGTCTACACTTTCGTTTGAGTCAAAAGTGGTCTGTGATCCGAGATTTATCCATAATTTACAGCTTTGCGTTTCATGTTTGGGTCCCGGGAGCTGAGAGTGAAATAAACTGTGACTCCGCCCATGCGCACTGGCGACCTCATCTACTCGAAACTATGGATAAATCTCGGATTACAGGCTACTTTTGACTCAAACGAAAGCGTAGACTAAGACATCGAGCTTCTATGATTTGAAAAGTGCTAAAGTTTGTGTTATTTGGAGACCGCAAACATGTGCCCCGAGAACTCACGTTACGGAGATCGCAAATCTAAAACATCTCCGGAAGTGCTCCATATGACACCAAAGTGCTATGGGTGAGTAAAACAACTTGTTTTATTACCGAAATAAGGCTCAGATTGTAAAAAAACTTTAATTCTACTTTAATGGTCATGCATGAGTTTAATGCCATACTGTGGAACACTGGGATGGAGACAAGCAGATGGCACACCCTCAACCAGAAACTTGTGCAGTGCACCTTTTTATTGGTGAGAGAAAACTTCACCAAATATAAACAACTACTATGATCTTCTACTACAGAGGCTGCTAATCTGTGCAGTGTCATGCTCAAGGACACAACAACAGCAGGCACTGGTTGGACTTGAGATTGAACTGTCAGTTTTTTGGCAGACCTGAACCACATGGCGATACGATAGAACGATAGGAGCCATAGCAGATAATTTGTGGTATATGAGATGTAATATGATTCTGTAGGAGATAACTGCATGCCTTTGTTTTGACCACATACATAACACAACTGTATCAAATGAACTATGAATACTATTTCAATCATTCTTAATTTTTTACTGTCTATCCATTAACAAAAGAGTTAAAGGTGCACTAAGTAACCTGGAATGCTCCACAGTATGGCATTAAAGGGACAGTGTCTAAGATTTTTACCCGTTAATTACTGAAATTGAAGATACCCATTCAAAAATACATTGTTTTCCAAGCCTTTTCACTTCCCTCATGAAATCAAAGTATTCTTTTGGACTTAGATATAGTCACATAAAAGGGGGATCTTCCCCATGCAGAGGCAGCCATTTTGAATACGAGAGCCGCAGAAGGACATTTGGGCTCCGCCTTCGCCTTTGGCAAGGCTCGTGGTTTTGGGTAAACAACACAAGCATGCTGCCGGATCAGACGTCGTAATGGATCTAACACGTGTTTTGGACTAAATTGTTTTACTGGATTTTATTCGCTGGATCCTTACGGACAAATTGAGAGCAAGTTTATGGTGAAATACAGAGTTTGACCTGTGCAAAGCATTCTAAGGTAAGCAAACCTCGTTTTGTGCTTTTCTGTATAAAAGCCCCATGTGCTCGGGGAGTGTTTGCTGTGCAGGGAAATGAATTGCATAGTCAAAAAGATGAGACTGTAAGGTTTCATTTGATGTGTAGAGTGTCATGGTACATGATCGGGAATGTGTGTTTTCATGAGAAAAGAAAAAAAAAACAAAAAAAACGGGACCGCGCCCGGGTGACACTCGAGGTCTGCCGTAGCTAAAACAGAAAGTGCAATAGCACCATCCACCTATGCGCAACGAATCCTACACACTGGGGCTTTAAAGTCCATGGAGACAAGTAATGCCACCAGGCCAAGTTACAGGTCAGATTTGTGGAAAAAGGTGATTCGTATTTTTGAGCAATAAAAACATGCAATTTAATGTAATTTAATAGATGTAAAATGACTATGGGTTTTTAATGCCACACTGTTGAACATCTCAGGAAAAGCAGTCACATCTCCATGGGAACAAATGGTTACACTATTGTGCCATGTTATAATGTTTTTTCCTCATCAGAAACATACCTGTGATGTCATGTGGTAATACAGGAAGTGCACAACTGTGTTTTTAAATTCCATACACCTTCACTAGAATCATTTGGGTGATTTCAGCCCTGAATTTGCCAGTCTTTACTGAACTAATGGCTGTTCACTTGAAAATTAGGGCTTCATGACATCACAAAGTGGAACAAAGCATTTTGAGCTTTTGGAGATGTAGACAGACTAATAATAAAGAATGTAAATGAAACAAAACACAACTCTGGGTATATTTTTGAGGAGATAACAACAGTATAACATGGCTTAAAGCTCACAAGAGTCAACGTTGCGTAATATAGGACCTTTAATATTGACTTTTTATGTGAAGGAAAATGTCTGTAATACTGAAAGGGAAAACTGAAGAGCTAAAAATGTTTGGTTTGTTTATAGCAGTGCCTGTGCTTCTGTATGCCTCTTCAAATTATAAATTACTGACCATAAAAACAAAATTGTCCAGTGAGCTGCTTTTGGATAATAATCTGATCAGTGTTATTACAGTTCACGTTACATTAGCCGCTCCACCTTTTCTGTGTCCAGATCTGAGTCTGACACATCTGGTCTCAGCAGAAGAAAATTGGCTTTATGTAATTCCCCATTGAACTCCTCTGACCAGCTCTGAGTCAAGTCTGTATAAGCAGCGTGGTTTTGGTGGAGAAAATTGTGTAGTAGACTCATGTGTAAATGTGGGTTTGTAATATTTTTGGTATACTGTAAGATAAGCTGCAACACATTTTTAACCATCTAAAGGCTGAAATGCTAAATATTTACCAATAATGTGTAATATTGATTAAAATATTTTTTTTTGTTTTTTGTTATAAAAAATCTTTTGGCATGTGTTTTGGAGTTTGTATAATTTAGTTAATGATGGTCAAACTACAATGACTTAAATAGTAGACTAGTCATTCATTAATTTTGGAGGACTGTAATACAACCTTTTCCTTCTGCTTCCAATCCAATCCAACTTTATTTCTATAGCACATTTTATAAACAGAGACAGTTTCCAAAGTGCTGCACATAAAATTCAATAGAACTTAATAATAACATTACTAAAAAATGCTTATCACAATCCATCCAACCTATCTTTGTATGAACATCTGCGACGCCCGGGCCCCTGCTGCTATTTGATAAATCACTGTGGTGTATGTTTTGGCTCCCTGATGTAGACTTGTAAAGCCAAGTACAGACACTTCTCAACTTACGAACGTGTTATGTTCTGAACGGCCGTTCGTTTGCTGAATTTGTTCGTAAGTCGTTATAGGGCATTCTTTAGGAGGGAATGTATGTTTAAGGCTTGTATAAGTAATCTATATGGATTTGTACTGCATTTAAATAACACTAAATAGTAACAAAACAATATGCCTTTTAAAAATATGGAAAACTGATGAGATAAAAAAGAAGAGAGAGACACAGAGGCAGACGCAGTAGACACAGCTGAGAGAGAAACCGAGTGTGTGTGTGAATGTATGTGTGATCGTACCGATTGTCGAACGGTTCATGTTGTACGCGTGTGCCACATTCACCATCTTCTCACCAGCATCAAGTTTCTTTATTATCGCCACCTTCTTTTCAAATGAGATGGCTTGCCGCTTTTTCACATTTCCACTTTCACTAGAAGCTTTTCGCTTTTCACCAACCATATTGGATTACAGATGCAAGATAAAACAACAAAGTTCGTAACACCGCAAATACGTCTGAACACTTGGGTAGTTTCAACTGAGTGGGCGTGATGCTTGGGGGATGCTGGGCACACGATCGCAGCGCCCTGCCTGTGCATCAGCGGCGGAAATACGCACTACGTACTGTACTCGGAAGTCGGAATAGGCGCTAAATACAAAAACTCACTTACGTACATGTACAGCACTTTTGCCCAAACATTTAACTTTTTTTTTTTAGATTTTCAACCTATGGATAGTTTTGTTCGTAACTCCGAATGTTCGCAAATCGAATGTTCGTATGTGGAGGAGCGTCTGTAATTGAAAGTTGGCACCAAAGTGATGTTCAAAGTTTTTGCGGTGCCAGTGTTTACTGGACCTTTCAGCTGGTGCCTTTTTGGAACTGAGTTTTGGTGCCAGCCCTAGATTGGAATGGCCGTTGGTGCAGACTGGCAGCCATGTCTCAGTCCATCTGCTCTAGGGCAGCTGTGTGCGGTTTAGTAACAACCATGTAGGGCTGTGCAACTGATCACATTTTTATTAAGATTTAGTTATGTCTAACGTCAATGATGATTTGTGTTTGGCTCATAATTCAGATTTTAGAAGAATAGATTTGTAATTTTTGTCAAATGGAGCTGATTAAACATGTATGTTGTTTGTGTTTATTAGGTTTTAACGAGACAGATGAAAATTTGATTGAAAATCAAGCTTGATCAGTATGAGCAAAAGAATATATTTTAAATGTCATATCTAAGAGTTCTACAAGCATGCACTCATCATTTACCATTTTACCTCCTATATCTTGGATGGGTGTAGCCATCTGAAGTCAGGATGGCAGTGCAAACCTGCAGAAATACCAAAAAGAAATACCAAAATATGTTACTGTTAACTTATCTTTTTGGCATTATCTATCATCTATTCCCAGCAGCCTTTGCAGTTCCGCTTTGTGGGTTTCATATTTCTCCAGTTTTTATTTTTCACTTCTGTTGGATTTCGAAGTGAAGTCTTCATCAGATGTGTACTCAAGTGGTAAGATAGTATTGAAAAGGGTGGCAGGGTAGTTAGCACACCTCTCAGTAAGGAGGTCCCTGTGTTACTGTGGCAGAGTGGTTAGGCTGTTTCCTCCCCTCTGTAAGGAGGTTGTGGGTTAGACTCCAGATATCTTTGTATTTGATTGAGTGAAAGTGACAGGTTGAACTACTCATTTGACTAAAACACACCTAAGATCTTTATTTTTTAAGATTTTACAAAAGGTTTTACAAATTAATTCCCAGTTTGGCATTATTTTAGAGTTTTAAAGTTATACTGGTTGAAAATGATGACATCACACCAGGGAATTCCATAACTTTTAACAAGTAACCAGTGTACTTGTTAAGTGTACACAGAAATTATTATCTGACAAATACAAGTATAAGAAAATACCTTTTATTTATGTTGAAATTATGCTTAAAGTATCCAGTGTAAGTGTAAATTTTGTCAAACTTTGGGATAGAATTTTGTCTAGTGTCATCAGTGTGGGACTCTCCACTTCCTGCAATTTTCAACATATTTTTCAACTTTTCTTCACAAATTGCTTCTTGATTTGTGTAAAACTATAATTTACATTTACAACAGGTATTATCTCACCAAATTAAGTCAAAATTCGAAATCATCCAAACCTGCCATACACACTTGTTTTTGGGTTTGTCCAAAGTCTTTGTACAGTGAGATATAGTGAAATGCAGCACCATGGACAGAGCCGAGAGCAGAGTGACCCTTCACATTAGCATCTGCTGCTAAATCTGCTCTCACACAGACCAGAACATGGCTAATAAAATATAATTATAACAGTACCAAACATGAAGACGTTTTTCAGAGAGATAAATGTAAGGCTAAAGTTTCAATGTGTTATGTTTATATAGTGAACTAAATAGAGCTAGGAATTGGGGCTAACAGTGAATCCTCTGCTCCATCTGACCCTCTCTTCTTCTCCTGTGCTCCGCTGTTTCATCTGACCCTCTCCTACTCCTCTACTCCTCTGCTCCATCTGACCCTCTCTTCATCTCTACTCCATCTGACTCTCTCTTCTTCTTCTCTGGTCTGCTGTTACATCTGACCCTCTCCTCTGCTCCTCTGCTCCATCTGACAAAAACAAAACTCAGTCTGGTTAAACGTGTGGATTTTCAGTTAAGAATTTCTTGTTTTTCATTTATACACTAGAGCAGGGGTGCTCAATATGTCGATCGCGATCGACAGGTCGATCAGGGGCCACGTGTCAGTCGATTGCCAGGGCTTAATGCTCAATTCCGATTTTTTTGTGAAATCCGATTTTTTGTGCATGCGCCCCGGAGGACACGACGAGGTCACACGCAGCGAGCGGGCTCAGTGTTTACGGAAGTAGCCTAAAGTTGCTGTGTACTGGAGCCAGAACATGTGCAGCTTATTTGTTTTAAGGAGGAGAAGGAGAAGGACTAGGACGTTTTTGGCCACGGCGTTTTGTGGGGCAGTGGCAGCAACGTTGGTAGAAATGAACGTGTTGGTGCAGAGTCGCAGACAAAAGTACGTTTGGGATATGTCCCCTTCTCCGGAGCTCCAGATAATTAAAGTCTGTGGAGACGCGAACTATCGACAACACGGCAAACTGTTACAATGGAGCTGACGCGTTGTATGGGGTGAGTCATATTATCGTAATATTCTGACTAAACCGGGACTAAACCAGGTCTAAACCAGGACTAAAGCAGGTCTAAACCAGGACTAATCCAGGACTAAACCAGGACTAAACCAGGTCTAAACCAAGAGTAAACCAGGTCTAAACCAGGACTAAACCAGGTCTAAACCAAGAGTAAACCAGGTCTAAACCAGGACTAAACCAAGTCTAAACTAGGTCTGAATCGGGACTAAACCGGGACTAAACCAAGACTAAGCCAGGTCTAAACCAGGACTAAACCAGGACTAGATCTCGGCACACCATCAACCTCAAAAGTAGATCCCGGTCAAAAAAAGATTGAGCACCCCTGCACTAGAGGCATGCTAAAATATAAAATTTTTGCTTTATTGTGATGCATAATTTGGTGATTCAGTATAAATATTGTGTTATTTGTTTTATATTTTTAAAATGTTTTCCTTCGAATAGAGCTACAATTTTGTTAGAGAAAGAAAGCTTGTATATGCAGTACCTTTGACATTCTTTGTTTTGTTGATTATTTGGGGGTACTTCATATTATGTTTGTGCAGATGGTTTGACAAGTTGTTAAAATATTTGGTATTAGGGCTGCGATTCTCAACCCTAATACAGACCCCGTCCATCTGAGATTATAACATCCACATTAAGTGTTATGTTTAAAGGTCCTATATATGACACAAATTTGACTCTTGTCAGCTTTAAGCCATGTTTTAATGTTTGAGTCTGGACTTTTATCATAAATCTCACTTTGTCTCTGCGGCGACAGTGTCCTCTGACCCGACACTTAAAAAATCAATATCTAAAAATATCAGTCAGATCTGCGCCCGTATCCCTGGTAACGCAAAGCGATTGCTCACAAGTGTAATCTGACACTTAAGGACCACGGGCTGTCATAATATTGAATCCACACAAAGGGCTTGCACAATACACAATACGCATGGAACAAAATATATGTACTTATACAGTAAATAGGCACAGTGGTTTAGTGGTTTGAACATTTGCCCACAAACCCAAAGGTTGTCCTACCAGTATACCATCATGTTTTTGGGCTAGGCCTATAAGAGTAAACAGTATTGAATAACAATTTGAATGGACGCAAGTACCATAATTTCCTCCACAAACAACCAAATATTCTGTCTTATTCTGCATAAACATAGCTAACCCTGTAGTTTAGATCTGTATAACATGTTCTGAAATGTGATTCTTGTATTTGTCAGTTCAGATTTCAGTCTTTTGTCACTTCTTCTGGAGGCGTTTAAACTTTGAACAGAATCCTTTTACTAAAACATATATTGTACATCTAATAACAATACTTACTGCAATGATAAATCGTTCAGCTCTATTTTGGGCAATACACCCATACATTTGCCTGACCAGCCAGTCCCTTCTACATTCTGTTTGAATCCAGGAGGGACTGGAAGTGGACCATAGACCATGACTTGCTAATGTGACCAAAAAAAGACCACAGCTGCTAATGTGTAGCATGTGACTCAAATGCAGACATCTTCTCTCAAAAATTCTCATATCATTCAGAACAAAATATATAACTTATTTTACCTGAAATAAGTAATAATTTGGTACTTGGATTGCTGATTCTGTAAAAATCCCCACTGTTCCTCAGTCTTTTGTGTTGTTTTTTTCTGCTTTTTTATGTGTACGCAGACAGTGTTGATTGGTTAATCCTCCTGTCAATCATGCCCTCTGAAATCAGGGAGACAGGAGACGGCTCCAGATTCACTCGTCTTTGTACATTTTTGTTAAAGGTCCCATGGCATGAAATTTTCACTTTCTGAGGTTTTTGAATGTTAATGTGAGCTCCTCTACCCTGTTGCCCCCCCCCCATGGCTAAAAGTTGCGAAATGTGTAAACTGAGCATTTGCGATCCTTTTCTGCAAAAGGCCCAAAAGGCTCAAACGGGCGATTCTGAACAAGGGAAGTTTCTGACGTCACACTCAAGGAAAAATGCAAATGCAGTTCCACTGCCCGTCTGTGTTTCTACCCACACTCTCTGGAACTCACGCCCAGAGAGAGAGTTTGGACCGCAAACGAGCTACGCAATGCGAGATGTTTTTTTTTTTATTTGCCGGGAGACACGTGAGAGTGTTTCCAGGCTTGGATGTCCTTTATCCGAGCGTCCGAACCTCTGAAACAGCAGTGGTTTAATTTTATTTTCTGTGGAAATGTGTTTATTTTTCAATGGAACGCTTCTCATATCTTCCTCCGCGCAAAAACGCGGAAGTGAAACCAGTGCACATCGCACCGCTAAAGAGGAAAGAGTGGAGAGTTTGGCCACGCCCCCACCCGCTGCACTGGCCTGTCTCTGTCCTCCTCATTTGCATTCAAGCAACAACGCCCAGAATAAAGCATTCCAGAGAGATATTTATGACTCTTGTCTGTGTTCATGGGTCTTTCTCATGCACTGAGTCTTGATTTTGAAGAAGGATTCATTTACAGTATTAGGGAACCATTAAGAAGCCATATAAAAGCATCAAGAAGTACCATGTCATGGAACCTTTAAAGCATGTTGTTCTGGTTGGACAGGAAACCTATCCCCCACATTCATAGGTAAAGCTTTTGGGAGTGATCAGAGGAGTACGGTGGCCAACAGAGGCCAAACACTCAATGGAGAGACACAGGATGGAGAGAGAGAAAGGCTCTGCCTATGAGAGAGACAGAAGACAGCCAACTGACTATAAACTACAGCGGGAACAAATGATTGTTATGGCTAATTGATATGCAAATGTGTAGCCTTGTAAAGTCTGATGTGAAATACAATACAATACAACATGATGTACTGCGATATTTATATTATTTATACACAGTATATGAATATAATCATTTCCGTTGTGGAGACTCTTTATGCAGAGTTTTTGTTTGGAGGTGTTTTCTTGGTTTTCATTGTTTTTGCTTTGCATTGTTTCTCTATTTGTGGTGCATTTGATAATGATACATTTGTCTTTGTTTCTTGCAACGCGTTTTCTTAATTTGCACCGTGTTCTTTGTTTGTACCTCATTTAAACTTGTGTTTGAGTTTGTGAGTTTGCTTCGTTTCTGTACTTGAAGCTGTTTTCTCTAATTGATACGCATTGGGCCATTGCAGTGCATTTGGCCCCATCGGCCCCCATAGGGAGAGGGGCCATAGATACAATTGATATACTTTAAAACAAAACAAAAAGTGACCACAGATTTTAAGTCACAAACAAAGACCTGTAGATGCTAAAACCATCAAAAGTAACCCCGGGTCAAAATTCTGAAGAAGTAACTGCATTGAAATTTGGTCATTTGGGCATTTTCAAATTATAGAGTGAAACACAGTGTAGCCTAAAGCAGCTAAAACATGCAGCTCCATGAAAGTGTTGTGAATAATTGGACCATGTGAAGTTGCTCTTAGAAAAACATAGTACATACTTTCTGCAGGGGCCGCTCCTTACCTATTTTAGTTTCAAACTGACATTGCAAGAAAAAAGTAGGGACAGTGAAGAGAAAGAGAAGTGTGTAGAATCCCTCAGTCGTCCAGGTAGAATCCATTCAGTTTGTCAACTGGACAAAAGTTTATTTGTCCAGTTATTTGTCTTTTGTCCAGTTGACAAATTGAAGTTCTCCTTTTGCCAGAAAGAGGAGAATATAGTAGATTCAATTTGGGGACATTACCGAGCTCTTAAACATGACTGTCAGCACGAGGTTGAATCACCTTCTAGCCAATACAAAGAGTGGAAAATAGACTACTGTGCTTTGAGAGCCTGCTCAAACTTGCAAAATCTGAGTCGGAATAATCAAAATTGCAATGTGTTTTAAAGCTGCACTGTGTAACTTTTATAGTGGAGGGTTCGCCACTTGTTGATTTCCATGGATCCCCGTGGAGACAAGCACTGAGTTAAGCACAAGTTACAGGTCAGATCTGTGGGAAACCAATGTGACTCATAGTAAGAATTATTTCATGTAATTGAAATAACATGTGCTTTATTGAAATAGATATGTTGAATCCCAAACTGTGGAATATTCTAGACAAAACAAAAAAATCAGACCCTCCACCAGAAAAGTTACATAGTGTACCTTTGTGCTTTTGTTTGCTATGTAATTATAATAATCAGTGGACAATTATGTTTTAATTTGCACATTTTAAATCACAATATTCATCTAAAAACACTTAACAAAAGAAACAGACCTGCTTCCATGTTAGAAAACTGCAGTGCCCAGTGGGAGCTGATGGGACAGTAAACGTCATCACAACAAAAAGTCGCATAGCTGGCAGCCCCTCCTATGATCCACCTATGGCTATCTGCAGATCGCACTAGTGAGCTGTAGTAGATTTTTTCTTTATTTGTACCAAAATGACTATCAAATGACTAATGACTAATGATGTATTACTGATTAAGAAAATACAATTGCAAAGTACAGAGCAGTGGGCGCATACCGGTGGAGGTGAAAAAGGCATGATCTGTAAAATAGCATCTTAAAAATAAGCGATTAAAGATGACTCAAACGTACACAAATCATTCCAGATTAGGGATGTCAACAATTAATCGACTTACAATTAATTGTCGATCAAGACGTTGGCCGAACAAAATGCATTAATTGTAACTAATCGCTAGAGGGCGCTACTCTGGAATGTGAACATGAGATGTGAACCCACTCGTGAGAAAGACCATAGCGTTACATCATGTAACCCTTTCCTCTCTGGATGTTGCCGTACAACTCACAGTAGAGCTGGACCTAGAACCATATATTTTTGAAATTATAAAAGCATGTCACTTACATGCTTTTATAATTTCTTGATTGTTCTGGTTTGAGGCCCTGTAATGTTTTATGCTGTGTCCAGGGGCCCTGTGAAATGTATACTTTGTACTGTAACCCTTCACAGATTAAGGGAGAGAAATATTGTTGATGCCTTAGTTCAAAATAAATGTTGAGAATGTCCTAAAAATAGCCTGGATTCACTGGTTTCATCATAATATGTAGACTAAATAACATTCTGTTATTTAATAACATTAATAACATTCTGTTATTTTTTCTGTTCCTTTTAATTTCAAGATTTCCATGCTGCAAGTGCAACAACTGAGCCAGTCCTCAATTTATTTTCAATAAAGAATGTATTTTGTTATTCAGCATCAATACATTTGTCTGCTTTTTACTAAGGAATAATTAATTGAGGAATATACAATATAATAATACTATGATATATTTTTGACTCAGTGTTATGTATACTATAGCTTATATTCTTAAAGACCCTATTGAAACACTAAAATTCAGGTGAAAAACGGCGCTTATCAGTTAATCGTAAGTCGATCGATAAGGTCAATCAACTATAGATTAATGAATTAATCGATAATTTGCATCCCTACTCCAGATACAACTTTGAGAGGATAAATGAGAAGGAAACAACTATAACATGGTTAAACGCTCCGCAATGTCGATTTTGCAGGATAGATCTGCTTTCAATTCCAATTTTTACCAAAAATAATTCAGCCCTCCACCTCTTTTCCACAAACTCCTCACCTAAATACACATATTTAACTTGTGTCGTCATTAATATAGATCTGGTGTCACATCTGCTCTGACGTGAAAGTATTTTTAGCCTGAGCTCCTTTGTGAAGCTGCAGGAGATATTGGAGATATTGATGTAAGAGAAAATCCAATACATTAGAATGACGGGAGCTGTGTCTGTCACCTCTGCACTGAGAACAAAGCTCCTCTCCACTGAGCCACACCACCATCCATCACCACCAGCAGTGTGGTCTGAACATCACACAGACACAGAGGACAATTAAAGAGCATTTAGTCTCATATCTGTCATCTGTTTAGCCTGAATGAGACGCTTAGAGGTATAGTCGGGGGATTTTAACTGATCGAAATAGTTTGAAATTAAACAAGGAAATGCATTTAATACCGCCAATTGATGTAAAAGAACTGTATGTAAGCTTTTGATTAGGCTATTATGTAAAAATTGGGTGTTTTGGCTCTCAAGACTATTATCCAGAGAGTAAAATGAATCACACATGCTGAAATCCAGCTGGTTTAAACAATAAACATAGCTAAAAACTGGACATAGCTAAAACTCAAAATTGGAAAATTGTCAGCCCTCTGTAACTGTGTTCATATTAAACATGATCCTGGTGTTGTTGTTGTTCTTTTGGCTATTTTGTCTGGCTTCAAATGTGTTCCTATAACCGCCAGCCTCCATAAACTTCATTTGAGTGGAGTCAAACGCTACGGATGATGTCACACTCCCTTGGTCTACTTCTTTATACAATCTGATTTAAACCTGCTGTAAAAGGACTCTCTCTCCACATGAAGCCAACATATGAGCCAAGCTGATCTTTGTCATATCAGCAGGTTATAAGATATTACAGGAGTAGTTCTCAGGGTCAAATATATGTTCACTAAGTTGCATATTCATTTATGATGTTTTAATTTGTTTCTTTCCAATGGGTTTAAACCATGGAAGTATATTTGTTTATCTTCTTTCTTCTTACATTCAGACATTCACAATCCTTCATGTGTGATGAGAAGTTTGTGGATAAAAAAATATCCTGTTAATACAGGAAAATTATCTCATAATTATGAGAAAAGCATGCCATAATTATGAATGCAATTCTCTTCCATAGAATACAGCAGTTAGTGGTTAAAGGTCCCATGGCATGAAATTTTCACTTTCTGAGGTTTTTGAACGTTAATGTGAGCTCCCCTACCCTGTTTAGGCCCTCCCCCATGGTTAAAAGATGTGAAATGTCTAAACTGAGCATTTGCGATCCTTTTCTGCGTTACAAAAAATCGGAGCTCAAACGGGTGATTTTGAACAAGGCACCTTATTGACGTCAGATCGAAAAAAGAAATGCAAATGCAGTTCCACCCCCATCTGTCTGTACTCAGCGTCTCTGTAAATCACGCCCAGAGAGTTTGGACTGCGAATGCGCTAGGCAATGCGAAATGCGTTTTTTTATTTGCCTGGAGGCACGTCCGAGTGTTTCTAGGCTCGGAAGTCCTTTATCTGAGCCTCTGGACCTTTGAACAGCAGTGGTTTAATTTTATTTTCTGTGGAAATGTGTTTATTTTTAAATGGAACGCTTCAAATCTCTCCCCCGTGCAAAAACAAGGAAATGGATCAGCTGTGAGCTCTGAGCGGAGAGTTTGACCACGCCCCACCCTCTACTATTGGCCAGCTCTTTTCTCCTCATTTCCATTCAAGCAACAACGCCCAGAATAAAGAGTTTGAGAGAGATATTTATGACTCTTTCTCATCTTATCTCTGTTTCTCATGCACTGAGTGTTGATTTTGAAGAAGGATTCATTTACAGTATTAGGGAACCATTAAGGAGCCATATAAAAGCATCAAGAAGTACCATGTCATGGGATGTTTAAAGGGATATTCCAGGATTTTTGACATGGGGGCTCATTTCCGAGTTAGCCAGAGTGCTGCAGAGATGTGGAGACACTTTTTAGCGAATTTCATGCAGTCCTTCCAGCTGCAGAGTTTTCAGATGCTAGGCTAGCGCAAGTCAACGGTAAATGGTAGCCGGATTTTAATCAGGCTTACCCACTCCATAGTGCACCCAAAACAAGTCAACTATAACGCTAGACCGGCTGGTTAGCTCAACTGGTAAGTCATGGACTTTCCCCCTGGGGGTTGTGGGTTCAAACCCCCCCCCGGGCAATGAGCTAACCAGTGTGGGTCCTTGGGCAAGACCCTTCACGGTACTGCCCCCTGGGCGCCGAAAAAATATGGCTGCTCACTGCTCCTGAAAAGGATGGGTCAAATGCAGAAGTCAAATTTCTCCCGTGTGTCACTGTGTGTCATTGTGTGTGAGACCAATAAAGGCTTAAGCCTAATGCTTAGACTGTCGATGCAAATGTCTGTGTTGATGGAACAATTTTAGAAATATAATCAACCTTGTACTTTAAAGGATTTATGTCCTTATGCAACAGCGCGTTTTTCCCCCGATCTGGCTAGGCATGGGCGGAGTGATATCACCTTGCAGTTAGGTTTCCAGCTGATATTTGTTTACCTTCAGCTGTCGTTGTTAGCCGTAGAGTACAGTAGCCTGCCCTGTTCTACAGTCCAGACATGGCCACGTTTGGAGGTCTCCCCGATGCTTGGAATATACAGATGAAGAGTTGAGAGAGATGGATGTTGAAAGGGCAGAACGCGAGAGAGTGTCGGTGAGTTAGCCCCCGCTACAGCTACAGAAAACCGGGTTGTTGCATTGTTCGTTGGAATGAACGATCAATGCGGGGCTGTCTTTTCAGTTCCGTGCTCAACATGAATGTTCACGGGCTAGCAACAACTTTATGAGCGTGCACGCCTTTTGACCAGCACGCTAACATAACGACAGGAGCAAGTTTGGTAAAAAAGGTATAAACCTGTTCTTCATCACGGGATCTTGCGCGTGGAAAGACAGATGGTACTGCAGTGGTTGTCAGACTAGGCTTTCCAAGGGATTTGGTGTAGTCGTCTGGTCCGAAATTATCACTGCAAATCTTCTGTTTATGTAGCGTCTCCACCGGTGTGTTGATGTCTAAGCCAGCAGCTACAAGCCACAGTCGCGTCCTTTCTCGATCGTGCACCGGAAAGCTGTGAAAACTTTGTGGTGCCCACCTGCGGGCTTTATTTGTACATTTTCGAAATGCACACTGAAAAACCATTTTGCCCGGTAGTTCTTTTAAAATTCACCTCTTCACTCTGTGGTCTTCCTTACTACGTCTTTTCTCGCTTCTCTGTTTACGTGATTGGTCACTTCACAACCAACTAGAGTAAAGTAAAATTCTGCTGCTGCTGCGAAGCTAGTCCCTCAGATATGGAATGATTCATGCTATTCGCACTCAGTTTGATTTCAAAAATTACTCAATCAACATACATTTACATCGACAGTCTGCCGTTATAATTGACTTGTTTTGGGTGCACTATGGAGTGGGTAAGCCTTATTTAAATCCGGCTACCATTTACCGTTGACTTGCGCTAGCCTAGCATCTGAAAACTCTGCAGCTGGAAGGACTGCATGAAATTCGCTAAAAAGTGTCTCCACATCTCTGCAGCACTCTGGCTAACTCGGAAATGAGCCCCCCATGTCAAAAATCCTGGAATATCCCTTTAAGCGTTGAGTGGGTAAACCGACTGGTTAATGACTTGACTGGCTGCCCACTGCTCCTGAAAAAGGATGGGTCAAATGCAGAAGTGAATTTCTCCTGTGTGTCACTTCACTTCACATCTCATCTCTTGACCTCTGTATTGTGTGTCTATCTCCAGACATGTTCTGAATATAAACACATAGAAAACCACTGGGCTCATGTCTGTGCTGTTAGGGACCGTGGATTCACCACAGTAAAAGTCCATATTATCAGAGCTGCTGCTGTATCGGAGGGAGATATAAGGTTATAATTAGACGAGTGTGTGGAGCTGTGTGAGCCCAAAGGTTAGCAGCACTGGAAACATTGTGAAGTGGAAAAGCAACACCACGTCTGTCTGTTTTGGACTGTATGGAATTAGAAGAGCTGCTACACTCGGGGAGAAGGAGTTCATTTTTATATAATAGTTTATGTTTAGTGACCGGATAGTGACAACGCCTTTCAAAACATGAATCCTTACTTAGACCAGGCTTGCATTTCCACTAACCTGACTCTTCTTTGGCCTGGAGGAGCGCCTCTTCCTGCTTGTTTTCATGGAAATGTTGTTCCTTTGGCTATAATGTTCCATGCTATGGCATAAACTAATCTATTTCCAAGGAGAAAGTTCTAAATATGGTTTTAAATGTAAATTCCGATTTATTTATTATTATTTTTAGCTTTTGACATTGTACAGCACTTTGGCCAGTTCTCACTGTTTTTAAATGTGCTATATAAATAAAATTTACTTACTTACTACTTACTTACTAAATTCTGTTTAGCCAAGGTCAGCTTTGGGGCCAGAGTCCTCATCAACTATGACTGGATTAGGGCTGGGTATCGATCAAAATTTTCCGATGCCAATATCGATACCTTCATTTCGATACCGATTCCTGACCAGTACCTTTTTCGGTTCCTATTTTATATTAATTCTAGGAAAAAATTTAATTTCATTACACATTCTATTCCACATACTGGAGTTTATTTTCCGTTATTCAAGTTATTTCCAAAGTTTTTTTTAACCTGTTTTTCTGACTGGAGTCACATTCTCTTACTGGTTTTGTAGTGGTATTTACCTCTGCACATTTACCAAATGGATGTTGTGACAAACAGATGCATTTGTGCACTTTTATTAGGCAAAATTCAACCACATGTCGCTGTAGACCTGCTCTGTGCTGTAGACCTGCTCTATGCGGACGCTGTAACATAAATTTAGATTAGTTTTTGCTTTGCATTTCGTCATGGCCTTCTAATCAGAGCGAAAAGGCGAGGAGCAGCGTGAACGCGAAACCTCGCTGGTTTCCGCGTTCACGCTGCTCCTCGCCTGTACCAGACGAGCACACGGGCTGCACTGTGAAAAACACGATAAAAGTTTATTGCTAAGGGCAGCGACCATAATGAAATATGATCACAATCATCTCAAGACCAAGACCGGACACCGACACGGTAATACGGGACAAAGTGCGTCCCTTTTCAGCTCAATACGGGACGCGTACTTTTGTTTCTGAATACGGGACGATTCAGTTTCAAGGGACGGTTTGCAACCCTACACAGAAGCACTGTGACCAGTGGCTAGAGTTTCATTGAATTGCTTAACAAAATTTCAGCGTGAGAAATACCATGTGTGGAGTGTGAGCGTGTGAACTCGTTGAAATGTGTGTGTCACACTCTCAAAGCGTGAGACTTGAGAGCTGTGCTAATATCCTACAGTACCATTAACATACATAGGTAAACTTGCAACAACCTAGCTAGCTCCTACCTTAAACAAAGCAGATCAACGGAATTCACGGAACAAACTTACGCGATGAAATATCAGACACAGCACTGTGTTCAGTACTTTCCGAGTCTCGTCTTAAAACGTCCTGTAGCTCTTGTCACATATGCTGCACCGCGCAGTATTAGAGTTGGTCTTGCGAAAGTATAACCACGCTTTCGACTTCTGCAATTTTGTACGGTTTGACGAGCTAATTGATTACCTAACTTGTTAGCACCCTACAAGTTAGGCGAATCTTGCCTTGCCTGTGAACGAGGGGCGTGACCACGCTGTGTTTTCCATACACACGGACGTTTCAGCCAATCTCAGGTGGCATTATCAGGCCATAAGCACGCAGGCACATATCTGAGCCACACATGATTAACCTCTGGGTATTGAAACGTGGAACCGAAAGACGAGGCATATTTCGATACCCAGAAGAACCTAAGCATTTCGGTCGGTGCCATGGAGGAACCGAATTTCGATGCCCAGCCCTAGACTGGATTACTCATTATTTTGTAAAGATATTATCCAAACTCAAAATCCATAAATATTGAACATGATTGTCTTATATAAGATGTATTTAAGACCATTACTCTTCTGCTATCCATGGGTTTCAGAATGCTAAAAAATTAGGACCTGATAATATAGACCCTTTTATGGGGGCGGTGACAAAAAAGCTGCGCGCGCATTTGGCAACAGAAGTGTCATTACTCCCCATTCATTCAGATAGCGACACGACCGTTTCCAGCACATTCCAGCTTACAATTTCAGCAAAATGTCTCGTTGTTGTGTGTATGGTTGCCAAAATCGATATTCTACCGGCGGACTAAAGTTTTACCGGATTCCAAGAGGATCACGACCATTTCAAAGCAACAGGCGCCGTCTGTGGCTGCAGGCGATCAAACGCGTTGACTGGAATGAACACATAATCAGAAATGCTCGCGTCTGCAGCGCCCACTTTATATCAGGTAAGGTTGTCTATTTAGCTGGAAAGCCCGGTTTACATTAGTGATTGTCTGTATGATGTCAATTAATAATGAAATGTAGCTGAATTTTGATAAGCTGGTGTTAGGCTTGGTTAGCAGCTAGCAGGCTAGGCTAGTAAATAAACATGTACATTTGTAGGTAGTCCTGATTTCGTGCCTTCTGTATTTTCGTACACAAAACAAAGCCAGAATCCTCATTCAAAGATGGGCAGGTTAAGAGTAATTAAAGTTATCCCCCTCTCATTTTCCCCCCCTTTTAGTTTGTTGTCTCTTGCATAAGCACTACATCTGCTGCTTTTATTACTGATACTATCTAAGCATCTTAGTGCTATCTTAGCACTCTGACTTGACTCTTCTGTACTGTACTGTTCATTTATTTATTTATGGGTATTTAATGGTTAGGTATGAATGTGCTTGTGCATATAAATGTTGTCCTGTGTTGCACTTTAATGTTTGTTAATTTAATTTGTGATATTTTGTTTGTTAGGTACCATAGGAACATGAAGTGAGCAGACAGAGCTAACACTTCAGCAAGTTCTGTTTCTTCTAATCCAAGAAGAAGAACAAGAATGCAGCCTGGATCATTGTCCCGGTATGAATATATTTCATCTTACAATCAACTTATTGATTGTAAGATGAAATTCTTGAAAACCCATCCCTTCCAAGAATGTTCTTTCTTTGCTTAAATCGTATAACTACCTGGAATGCACTTACAACTTAAACTTACTGCACTGGTTGCACCACGTACTAATTATTCACTTTTCTATCTTAAAGGATCTTAAAGAGGATCTTTCAATTCCAAAGACAGTGTATGATGATCTGAACCTGAGACAGAGTCAACTTCAGGCAGACTATGTCAACCTGCGACAGGAGTGTGACGCACTACGAGCTGACAATTTAAAGATAAAAGAGGAGCTGCAAAAATCTATATTTTCCTACACCACTGTACAGTACTTAAAATGTAATGACTTGTAATAAACTGTACAGTATCTCATTTATTTGTAATGAATGAATGATGAATTTTTATTGAGTATGTCACAAAGTCAATATACAGTACATAATACATTACACATATACATGTACGTGTAGGCATATTAATATAATTTCTTTACAGAAGTAAACATATCTCAAAGGGATGGGAAGAAGTGTTAACTTTTTGAATCCCACTCCTTACAGTCACTTAAACATTAATAATGTCCGGTTTCCTCTGAACCATCTTCGTCACATTTATCCGGTGTTACTATACAACTTATATTTACAATGTTCACAGATAAGCCATTTATAATAATTTAATATACTAACCATTACAACATTGCATCACTATAACGACTCAGAATACTAGATTTGTATAATTTTTTAAACTGCTTAAAGTTTGAACAGTGTTTTAGTTCATCACTCAGGCTGTTCCATATTTTAGTTAATGATGTTAACAGCCTTTTCCATACATGTTACCATTAGACAACGACACGATTTTTCTATAATAATCAGCATTGGGGATATGATTTAATGACTAAATGGGTAAGGCAAATAACAGTAACATAACATAGTAACATAACATAACGGCTCAACTCAGACATTTCCTACATAACCATGTCTTGTGTCCTTGCCTTTGACTAGGAAGAACTTTGGATTTTAGCACACAAAACTCTGAATCTATGTCATGGTATTTCACGTCCTGCACATGACCACAGACAACATATTCGTAGGCGTCCAGTGACTTACAGGCTCGTAATTTCTCCCTCGTGTACACACTGGGTTTCTCTATTAAATAAGTATAAATATCTGGCCACTGTATATTAGGCCACTTGCTAACATCATCCACCCACTCGCTGATCGCGTTAGGATCTGGCAGTCGGACACCATTTGTCAAAGTCAGCTTGTTGAGGTAACATTCGCGATCTTTTGACAAAAGTCCCTTTGCATAGATTAACGAGTTGCGGAGTTCTGCCATGCTTCTGTTGCCCGGCTGTGCGCGCAACCGCGCCTACGTCATCTTTGTTTACTAACAGAAAAAGGGTCTATTGCATTGTCTTATAACAGGATGTTGAAAACCATGAACAGGTGTTCAATAAATAAAGGAAAAATTCACCTTAAACCTGTGCCTGGTCCCTGGTCTGTAGACATGTGAGTGTATGTCCTGAGTGTGTGTGAGTTTGTGATGATGTCATCTCTTCATGCTTCATTAGCCACAGCATAGGGGGAGGGGGAGGTGATATTTTGATTGACAGGTGTCAGTTTCCTCCGGCGTTTTTGGCACCAACCAATCCACTGTCACATCACAGCTCAGTGTTTGAATTTTATTATGTGGAACAAGCACTTATTATATTTTTGGAGCATAACTTATGACACATTGCAGATAATCTAATTAGATTAGATTAGATTAGATTAAGCCTTTATTGGTCTCACACACAATGACACACAGTGACACACGGGAGAAATTTGACTTCTGCATTTGACCCATCCTTTTTTCAGCGCCCGGGGGGCAGTACCGTGAAGGGTCTTGCCCAAGGACCCACACTTGTTAGCTCATTGCCCGGGGGGGGATTTGAACCCACAACCCCTGGGGGGAAAGTCAGTGACTTATCAGTTGAGCTAACCAGGGATGTCAACAATTAATCGACTTACGATTAACTTTCGATCAAGACGTTGGTCGAACAAAATGCATTAATTGCAATTAATTGCTAATTGCGGACACGCGCGTGGTCACGAAACAAGTCAACCGCGCACCGCGCTGCGCCAAGCTCGACTCACAGCCGACCGCAGGCGCCAACGGCACTGTTCAGCAGCCCCCGCGTACACCGGGGCTGCTGAGCACGAGATCGAACCGCGGCGCCCGGAATGCGTAGTCTCAGCCTGAACCACAAACCAGCCGCACGAAACTAGCAGCGGCACGTGGTGGTTCAATCCTGGTCTAAACCTGGTCCAGTCCTGGTTTAGTCCAGGCCCAGTCCAGGTTTAGACCTGGTTTAGACTTGGTTTAGTTCTGGTCTAGACCTGGTTTGGTCCACGTTTAGTCCTGGTCTAGTCTCTTAGCCAATCAGGACGCAGAACACAGTGTTACACTATAAAAAAATGTTACACTATAAAAAAAAAATAGAAAAAAATCCACGAACCGCGACAGAGCGAGGGATTACTGTATTTTGTTATTCAGCATCAATACATTTGTCTGCTTTTTACTAAGGAATAATTAATTGAGGAATATACAATATAATAATACTATGATATATTTTTGACTCAGTGTTATGTATACTATAGCTTATATTCTTAAAGACCCTATTGAAACACTAATATTCAGGTGAAAAACGCTGCTTATCAATTAATCGTAAGTCGATCGATAAAGTCAATCAACTATAGATTAATGAATTAATCGATAATTTACATCCTTATAAATAAATATATATATATATATATATATATATATATATATATATATATATATATATATTAGGGCTGTCAAACGATTAATTTTCTTGATCGCAACTAATCTCAGAAATTTCATAGTTAATCGCGATTAATCGTGATTTATTTTGCATGTTTAAAATTGATATCTTGCAGTAAGACCGTTCGAATCTAAAGTTAAACTCACAATGCAAAGTATTTCTCACCATTTTTTTTATTTCAAAAAAGTGCAGAGAAAGGAAAAAGTAACAATGAACCAGTAATAGTGCTTACCTTGAGAAATTGTAAATAAATGATTGAAGCCCGCTCGAGCTGCCTACGGATGCGTAGAAGGAACAAAATACTAGCAAACTCAAAATAGCGCGTTTAACCGACAATGAGTTTAATTAATACAACCAAATGAGCTGCATATGGATGGTAGAATTGCAGAAAATGCTGGCAAACTCTGATCGCGATTAAAAAAATTGTTCGCGATTATAACTCAATCGCGATTAATCGCGATTAATACGTTAATATTCCCAGCCCTAATATATATATATATATATATATATATATATATATATATGTGTGTGTGTTAAAAATTAATGACTGATTATTGCTGTGTTGTTTAAATCCATTTTGTATTTTTCTTAAGTTTTCAGACAATCTTAAACTCTTTTTTTTTTTACCTGTATTTGCTAATGTGTGCATTGTGTCACCATGGTATCTGCTGAACATTCTTCCATTCATGTATTCTACATACATGTAGAACACCCCCAGTGTGATGTCACTGCAAAGTATCAATTGTAATTCTAATCTATTCTGAACATGAGCCTAACTTGTTAAGGTCAAATCCAATGTCAAAACATTCTTCTAGTTTGGTTTAATATTTCCGTTTTTCTTTCCACTCGTTCATATTCCTGTGACCCTGTGTGAGTGGTGTGTGCGTTTACGTTGTGTCATCACTTTAGTCATATTTTGGGAGCGTTGGTCATGTGACTTCTCTCCCGTGCCCTCGCCCGCCGTGGATAATTAATCTAATTTTAGAACAGCGTCGTCTCAGAGTGAGAGACAGAGAGAGAGGGATGAGGGACAGAGAAAGACAGGGGGAGGAGGGACTGAGGGACAAAGAGAGCGATTGGGAGGAAGAGAATGAGGGAGAAAGAGAGGGAAGAGGGAGAAAGGGAGGGAGGAGAAAGGGAAAAAGGGAAAGAGAGAGGGGAAGGAGGAGGGAGAGGCGGGATAGAGACAGGGAGAGCGACAAAGAGAGCGAGAGAGATGTTCGGTAGAAGGGAATGAGGGAGAAAGGGAGGGCTAGAGAGAGAGGGCGTGAGAGAGAGATCGAGAGAGAGGAGGGCGGTAGAGAGAGAGGGGATTAAGGGAGAGAAGGAGTGAAAGAGATTGAGTAGAAGAGAATGAGGGAGGAAATGAGAGGGAAAGAGAAATAGGAGGGAGGGAGAGAAAGAAAGAAAAAGAAAAAAGAGGGAGGAATGGAGAGATAATGATGAGGGGAAAGATATGGCATAGATATGGGGACGATGACAGAGAGAGAGGGAGAGAGAGGGAGAGAGAAGGGAGGGCTGTAAAGAGAGGGGGGATTAAGGGAGAGAGGGAGAGATGGAGCAAGAGAGAAAAAAGGGGAAGGAGGAGGGAGAGGCAGGACAGAGACAGGGAGGGCGAAAATGAGAGAGAGGGAGAGATGGGGGGAGTATGGGCAAAGGGAGAAAGAGAGAGAGAGAAAGGAAAGGAAAGAAAGGGTTAGAGAAAGAGGGACAAAGAGAGAGAGATAAGAGAGGGAGGCAGAGCTGTTAAGAAGTGATTTTGCTCTGACAGCTCCTCGACAGCCCTATAATCACTTAAATGAAGTCTCCTCACATTAATACTGTACATTCAGAGGGCAGTTAGACTCATAACGTCCTATCTGCTGTATAGTTTTTATCCACAATAAATGTAAGGAGTTGTATTGAAAAATTTGGAAAGGCATCTGACTAAAAACTTCAAATGTGTGCCAAAGCCATTTACAAGTCAATGGACACTAAAAAACAAAAAGGATTTCTTGTCCTGAGCATAAGTGAGTTAAGTTTAAAGTTGAGAATAAAAGATCTAGACACAAAAGAATATACTCACTGCATACGATTGTTGGGCTCTTGGGCAAGACACTTGACACACTATTACTAATTCACTACACACTAAACTGCACCAACACTGAGACGAGGAAATCCAGAACTAAGCTTGGACTAGACCAGGACTAAATCAGGACTAGATCAGGACTAAACCAGGACTAGACCAGGACTAAACCAGGACTAGACCAGGACTAAACCAGGACTAGACCAGGACTAGACCAGGACTAAACCAGGACTAAACCAGGACTAAACCTGGACTAGACCAGGACTAAACCAGGACTAGACCAGGACTAAACCTGGACTAAACCTGGACTAGACCTGGACTAGACCTGGACTGGACCAGGACTAAACCAGGACTAGACCAGGACTAAACCAGGACTAAACCTGGACTGGACCAGGACTAAACCAGGACTAAACCAGGACTAAACCAGGACTAAACCAGGACTAGACCAGGACTAAACCAGGACTAAACCTGGACTGGACCAGGACTAAACCAGGACTAAACCAGGACTAAACCAGGACTAAACCAGGACTAGACCAGGACTAAACCAGGACTAAACCTGGACTGGACCAGGACTAAACCAGGACTAAACCAGGACTAGACCAGGACTAAACCAGGACTAAACCAGGACTAGACCTGGACTGGACCAGGACTAGACCAGGACTAAACCAGGACTAAACCAGGACTAGACCAGGACTAAACCAGGACTAAACCTGGACTGGACCAGGACTAAACCAGGACTAAACCAGGACTAGACCAGGACTAAACCAGGACTAAACCAGGACTAGACCTGGACTAAACCAGGACTAAACCTGGACTGGACCAGGACTAAACCAGGACTAGACCTGGACTAGACCAGGACTAGACCAGGACTAAACCAGGACTAGACCAGGACTAAAATAGGATATGTTTATATATTAAAACCATTTGTTTCTTTTGTTTTACAGCGGCCGAAGCGGTGCCTGTGCGGAAAGACGGGGATCAGGTAAAATCCTGCTACTTTAAATCATTTCCTAACCTCTTTACCACTGGTTTTCAACATCATTTAAAGAAACCCTTTTACACAATCCAGAGACCAGTGTCTCTGTGAAATGGAAGGAGAGAGAAGTTTCTGATGTCAAACTGGACTGTACCATTCTGTGACACACTGCGTCAGAGGCAGAGCAGTGTTTACAGAAGTTTCTTTTCAAATGAAATCACAGCTTTTCTATTTGGGGCTTTGAAGTTCCAACCTTGTATTCAATGATTTTGGCTCTAAAAGGAAAATACACTAGAGGTCTGCTTGGATTTTAGAATCTATGTGAAGTACCTACAAGTTAAAAATGAGACACTTTTCAGATTAGATGTTGGAATGTCCAGAGCCTTCAAAGGTAAGCAAAGTAACAAACCTCGTTTTGTGCTTTTCCGTATAAAAGCCCCATGTGCTCGGGGAGTGATTGTTGTGCCGGGAAATGAATTGCATAGTCAAAAAGAGGAGACTGTAAGGTTTCATTTGATGTGTAGATTGTCATGGTACACGATCGGGAATGTGTGTTTTCATGCGAAAAGAAAAAAAAAACAGCGAACGAGACCGCATTTTATTTATACCGTAGTTGTCGGCGAGGGCTCGCACAGCGCCGGGTGCTCACGGTTTGTGCGCTGTCCTCGTTACGGCGTGTCCAGGTGACCCTCGAGGTCTGCCGTAGCTAAAACAGGAAGTACAATAGCCACCATCCACCTATGCGCCACGAATCCTACACACTGTACCTTTAACATTAACTTGGTCTCATGCATGCGGTCATCTGTTTCCATGGAGATATGTTTAATGCCATATTGTGGAACATTTCATCATCTCCACACACTGAAGCACATGATATTTTAGGTTATCATTTTATTTAGATGATCACGATTTATATGGGGGCAACAGCAGAAAGGAAGTTAGTGAGTGAGTGAGTTGAAGATTTGGTATTTCTTAGTATTTATATGTAGAAAGGCAGATTAAACTCATGATTCACAAGTCACAATGTCCTATATTACGCAAAATTGACTCGTCTGAGCTTTTAGTCATGTTAAAATGTTGTTACCTCGTCACAAACTTACCTAGAGTTGTGTTTTGTTTCATTCACACATGCTTAACATACAAACCCTGCAGATTTAGGTTCTCCTCTCAGGAAAATAGAGTAATATGGGCCCTTTAATCTGTCTTTATATAAATACATTGTTTCCTAGTATTTTTTTTCCTGCATAAATAGTTGTTTTTACATGAACTGCCCCTGCAGGTGTAGTCTTGTGAGTGCAGTTTGGGTCAGATACTCAGACATACGTAATAGTTTTGGCACCTTTTGCTACGCCCCCTTCTCTGTTGCTTACTTTGACCCCTCCCTGTACACTAGTGTGGTTGTTTTTTTGTCTGTGTCTGTGTGGGATCATGGGCATTTCCAGAGCAGAGGCTTTTTAGTGAAACTGATCCGTGTGATCGATACAAAGCTGCACTAATGTCCAGTGTGAGAAGGGAGGGCCATGCTTCACTATACCAGTGAGACTGGAGGGCACACAAACAACACACTTATTTATATCTGAGGCCCTCACAGACAAGAAATACAATACAATTCAATGCAAACTATTTTAAACTCTGCCAAATACACAGGATACTTTGTCTTCTAAACTCAATCATATCTGAAGGAGCAAGAAACACACAGAAACTCAAAGTTAAATATGGTAAACTTGAAACTTTTGTCACTTTTCGACATTGACATTCAGTGCAATAATGTCATACTCCCAGATGGGGATTTCTCTGTTAATTACATTGTATTCTGATAAAATGTTTCACAAATTATGAACCTGATCATTTCGATTGCTATATACACTAGTCAAAAGTTTGACAATTAATTGTCGATCAAGACGTTGGCCGAACAAAATGCATTAATTGTAACTAATCGCTAGAGGGCGCTACTCTGGAATGTGAACACGAGATGTGAACCCACTCGCGAGAAAGACCATAGCGTTACATCATGTAACCCTTTCCTCTCTGGATGTTGCCATACAACTCACAGTAGAGGTGGACCTAGAACCATAGATTTTTGAAATTATAAAAGTGTGTAACTTACATGCTGCGCGGGTGCGCGTGGTCACGAAACAAGGCAAAGAACCGCAATTCTGGTTTAGACCTGGTCTAGTCCTGGGCAGGGCGCACCGCGCTCATTCAACGGCACTGCCAAGTCCCGGGACGCGACGCGCGCCAACCCCTTGGAGAAGTGCGCGACACGTGCACCACCGGCGCGAGGCCGTGCGTACACCGGGGCTGCGAGCACGAGATCGATCCGTGGCGCCCGAACTGCGTCCTCTCAGCCTGAGCCACAAACCAGCCGCACAAAACGAGCAAAGAGCGGCACGTGGTGGTTTAATCCCGGTTTAGTCCAGGTCCAGTCCAGGTTTAGACCTGGTTTAGACCTGGTTTAGACCTGGTCTAGACCTGGTTTAGTTCTGGTCTAGACCTGGTTTAGTCCACGTTTAGTCCACGGTTTAGTCCACGGTTTAGTCCACCTTTAGTCCTGGTCCTCTGTTTCTATTGAAAAGAGTAGTTTGAAAAGGGTCTGTGCTCCTCTGCTTCATTAAGCTCAGAAGGAATAAGAGCGTTTGTATTAGTTCACTTTAGTTCTCCCATCAGCTCCAGACTCATGAGAGCGAATGATGAGAGTGGGTGATGAGCGGAGGAGAGGAAGGGGGTCTGTGAAGAACAACACACTCAAATAGAAAAGGTCACATAAGGGCAAAAGCATTACATCTGACATCGGCGCAGCGTTCTGTGCTCTAGGAAACTGCTAAAAGAATAAAGATGGAGCGATAAACTGCACTAAAAAGCAGACGTGTAAGTGATGAATTCTATCTAGTGCTTAAAGGAGAATTAACGTTTTTTTACAATCTGAGCCTTATTTCAGTAATAAAACAAGTTGTTTTACTCACCCATAGCACTTTGGTGTCATATGGAGCACTTCCGGAGATGTTTTAGATTAGCGATATCCGTAACGCGAGTTCTCGGGGCATACTGTATAATATATGCCCCGAGCGGTCTCCAAATAACACAAACTTTAGCACTTTTCAAATCATAGAAGCTCAATGTCTTAGTCTACACTTTTGTTTGAGTCAAAAGTGGCCTGTAATCCGAGATTTATCCATAATTTACAGCTTTGCATTTCATGTTTGGGTCCCGGGAGCTGAGAATGAAATAAACTGTGACTCCGCACATGCGCACTGGCGTCCTCATCTACTCGAAACTATGGATAAATCTGGGATTACAGGCCACTTTTGACTCAAACGAAAGCGTAGACTAAGACATCGAGCTTCTATGATTTGAAAAGTGCTAAAGTTTGTGTTATTTGGAGACCGCAAACATGTGCCCCGAGAACTCACATTACGGAGATCGCTAATCTAAAACATCTCCGGAAGTGCTCCATATGACACCAAAGTGCTATGGGTGAGTAAAACAACTTGTTTTATTACCGAAATAAGGCTCAGATTGTAAAAAAACGTTAATTCTCTGTTAATTGACTGGGTGTTCGGGTCATGTCTGAAGTGTAGTCAAGCAACTATGGGTCGAGGTTCACAGATGGTAAAAAAAAATAATAATTTGTTTTTGGTATGGATGCACCGGCACAATAGTGGTGCCAGATATAGGTATGGATACTGAAAATTTTGATGGATTGGGTATCGGTTCAGTCAATATCCCATTTTGTTCTGTAAACTGGTGAGATGAGACAATTTACTGGACAATGCTGGCCCCAAACAACTCACAATATTTCTCAAAGCTGTTCTGTAGTTACTTTAAGTGATAAACCGTTATAAAAGTCATTTGGATTCATTTTTACCATACAAATCACACTCAAATCACACTCACACAAGAGAAGAGACACTGGACTTTTTGTTAAATTGTGCAGAATTAAGTCTAAACTTGTGAACACCTGAGGAGACGAAGAGACCCTCTGAGGTTCCTAAACTCTCGTCAGCTCCACTTGCTCTTACTGCCACGTGATTGGCTGCAGACCTGCCGATTAAAATGTACTTGTCTTATCGTCGAGATCGACCAAAGTAGAGATTGCAATCTATTGATCTTTTGATTTGATATAAACAGTCCTGCATGTAATTAGTCCCATCTCCCTTACTTCACATGTTTATGTCTTCTTGGGGTAACACATGAAGCTCCTCCATGTTTTTTAGGGCTGTAGTCCTTTAGTCGATTAATACCCACACATTTGATTGCATGCAATGAACTATTTTTTTCTCAATTCCAATTGCTTCACTGCTTAGTACACCAGCAGGTGGCGTAGTTGTGTCCTTTGTTGTTTTCTTCACTGAAAGTTCCTATGGCAGATGCTTTGACTTGTCTGACTACATGCACTGTCCCAAGTTAACCAGGTTATTTAAAGAGTTTCCAGCAGGTTACCAGCAGGACTAGACCAGGACTAAACCAGGACTTAACCAAGACTCGACCTAAATGAGACACAAAAGTGGTGTTAAAGATGCTGTAGCTGATTTTTCATCTCCTAGAGGCCAGATCAGAGTTTTGCCGTCACGATTGCTTACAACAACTAGCATGCTAACAATGCACTTCTTGATTCTTAAAGGAGAATTAAGGTTTTTTACAATCTGAGCCTTATTTCGGTAATAAAACAAGTTGTTTTACTCACCCATAGCACTTTGGTGTCATATGGAGCACTTGCAGAGATGTTTTAGATTTGCGATAGCCGCAGCGCGAGTTCTCGGGGCATATAATATATGCCCCGTGCGGTGTCCAAATAACACAAACTTTAGCACTTTTCAAATCATAGAAGCTCGATGTCTTAGTTTACGCTTTCGTTTGAGTCAAAAGTGGCCTGTAATCCGAGATTTATCCATAGTTTCGAGTAGATGAGGAGGCCTGTGCACATGTGCGGAGTCACAGCTTATTTCACTCTCAGCTCCCGGGACCCAAACATGAAACACAAAGCTGTAAATTATGGATTCTATGATTTGAAAAGTGCTAAAGTTTGTGTTATTTGGAGACCACACGGGGCATATATTACATGCTTGGGGCATACTGTATATTATATGCCCCGAGAACTCGTGCTACGGATATCGCTAATCTAAGACATCTCCAGAAGTGGTCCATATGACACTAAAGTGCTATGGGTGAGTAAAACAACTTGTTTTATTACCAAAATAAGGCTCAGATTGTAAAAAACGTTAATTCTCCTTTAATGCAGGCAGGGCAGTACACAGTGGACTTATTTTTTCCTCCGGAGCTGCTTATACAATATGTCTGTTCTGGGGCCAGACACATTTTGCTCAGATACGTAGAAGAAAAAATCTGATTCAGTGCCTTTAACTAGGATAAGCACTAAGTAATTAATTATACTGTCATAGGCTGATGATCTATTCCAAAATTAATGTCTACCCCTAATGTCCTAATCTTCTGTTTCCCCTCCCTGTCTGATGCATGTGTCTGAAAGCCGCTGTTATTGGTGTTGTTTTGTCTGCTCCATCAGTTGTGCTCATTAGCATGTTTCTGACAGTGTGTGGGTGGAGGAGGTCAGGGAGTGAATCAGACCCAGACAATAACTAAATTTATTTGGAGGATTTTCTTATGTCTGTCTGAAAGTGCCGCTATCACAGATCTCTTTATTTTGCATTCTTTTATAACACTGTTTGGAGGAATTTGTATCATTGGAACATGATTGTGCACAGTAATGACTTCGAGATATCTGTAATGCAGTTTTAACTAGACAAAACCGCAAAACAAAATTACAGATATCTGCAATTACGTCATTGAAAACAACACTTAACTCGTCACACATCATAAATGACAATTGCAAATAATCTGTTATTCAGTTTTGACTTGACAGATTGAAAGTTAACGATATCTCAAACCTCATTATGACATCATGACACAGGAAGCACCACGTTGTCTCAAGCTAGGAGCAGCGCACCAATCCGTCTAAAAAGCCCTTTGTCCCTAAAGCTAAACAACCGTCAGTGTTAAAATTAGTTTTTAAACTTGGACTTAGACAAACTTTATTGATCCATAAGGGGAATTGTTTTTAAGCAGGAGCGACTGTACCCACTCTCTCAGGCGCTCGGGTGTGAATGTCGTTAATATAATTTTCAACAAAAGTTTCACTAGAGTTCATTAACAAAAAGATGCATTTGGCTATCTTACTGATAAATTAACTTTCCATTAACAGCCGACAGAAGCCATGTGGAAATGCTCCGCTCCCACCTAAAGAGAAGATCATTTGCATACAGACATCTGCAACGTCATTTAAGTATGGACGAGTTAAAATTCAAGATATCTGTAATTATATTTTGACTAGGCACAATGAAATTTATGGATATCTCTAATTTCAGATACAGTGGTACCTCACCTTACGAAATTAATTTGTTCCAGAAGTGGTTTCGTAACGTAAATTTTTCATAAGTTGAGTAGCTATTTCAATGGAAAAGGCCTGATTCGTTCCAAGGTTGTTTTTTTTTTATAGTGTAACGTTTTTTACAGTGCAACTTTGTGTTCTGCGTCCTGATTGGCTAAGAGACTGTAAAGCCAGGACTAAACGTGGAATAAACAAGGTCTAGACCATTTCTAAACCAGGTCTAAATCTGGACTGGACCTGGACTAAACCAGGATTAAACCACCACGTGCTGCTCTTTGCTGGTTTCGTGCGGCTGGTTTGTGGCTCGGGCTCCAGAGGACGTGGTCCGGGCGCCGCGGTTCTATCTCGTGCTCGCAGCCCCGCTGCCGGTCGTGCAGACCAGGACTAGGGGTGCTCCTCGCGCGGCGCGGTGAGGTGCTCCTCGCGCGGCGTGGTGAGGTGAGGTGCTCCTCGCGCGGCGCGGTGAGGTGCTCCTCGCGCGGTGCGGGGCTTCCGGAGCCGTGTCTCCCCCCACGCGTCACTATTAATACATTTTGTTGAAAATCTATGAAAGTTTGAGTGTTTAAACGAGAGAGAAATGTGAGAAAAGTTTTCCAGTCTGAGAAAGGTGTATAATGTGTGTGGTGAGGCATTTAGAGTCTTAAAACATGTAGAATAATTGTAAAATATAAAGTTGTCCTATTTTGGGGATTTCTCTTGTTGCTGGTTATTTCTGGAACCTAACCCCGTGTGTGTTGATAAAGTGTATTTACGTTTCGGGGCGTGCATCTGAGCGCGCATTATTTGAATTTTTGAGATTTCACGTTTCGTAACTTGAATTTTCTTTCATATCTAGAGACCAAAATTTAACGTGAAGGCGTTTCGTAACTTGGAATTTTTGTTTGTTGGGTCTTTCGTAAGGTGAGGTACCACTGTATCTCTAATCAGAATTCATTACAAGATATATAAAACCTGATAAGAGTTAAAGAGATATCTACAACTAAATTATGACTATCCTTAAGAGTAGTTTGAGATATCTACGTCATTTTGAGTAGTTGTAATTCCACTTAGAGATATCTACAATGTCATTTTGCCTATTTAAAACTTGATTTAAGACATCTGAAAAGGAGCATGTAGTTACCTTCAGTTATAGTGAATTAAAGATATCTTGAACTTGACTTATGACTAGTCAGAATCAAATTGTAGATAACTCAAACCGGAATTATAGATATCTATAATTCACTTGCAGGTATCTGCAATTGCTTGGCAAAGGAATGGCAAAGGTGACATCATTTGCCCTGGGAAGAATGTCGTTGTGGATATCTTCTTATTTTTTTTGACTAGACAAAACTTAGATAGAGATATCTGCAATACATATCCATCTTAGCGTTTAAATTTTAACATAGCTTGTATAGTATATAACCCACCTATTTTATTTTCTCCAGAGACAAAGTTGCCGGCCAGTCAAAGTTCTAACCCCCTGAGTCCCCCAGACCACAAACTATACACATACACATGTCCCAGAGTTAATATGTTTTTTTTAAAAGATTGAATAAAGCGTTATGTGGGACTTTAATTTCACTCTTCTCAGTGAATCACAACGATTTTTTGGCAGGACTAAACTTGTCAATCACTGTGTCAGGTGTGAGTCACCTCTTATAACGTGTAAACATGAACCGGCTTTGACCACAAGATGCAAATTAACAGCCTCATTAGATCAGCATCACCACGGCAACAGAGGTGGTTGCCACGGGTTACACAAACAACCTTTATCCCGTGAAAACACTCAAAATGAACATGTGACCACTTAAAGATATATTGTTTTGTCCAAATCACCTCAGTATGATTATAAATGGTGCAGATCAGGTCATTGCAACTACAGCAAAATTATAGAAAACTAAATGTGTCAGTTTTAACCAAAACCATAGACAACAAGAGAAGGAAGTAAGTGCGATGAAAAACTGCCACTACCAAGCCAAGGAAAGAAGGATCAAAACTGGGACTAAACTAGAACTAAACCATGAACTAAACCTGGACTTGACTAGAACTAAACCAGGACCAAATCAGCCAACATTATATACATTATAGACTTAAACGCGACAACTAGTAATGTGCAGAATTCCAGAGGTGGCTGCTTTAAATTGTCATCTTAAAAATAAATGCTTAAAATAGAGACAGGCATCGAATGTTCCACAGTATGGCCTTAAACATATCATTTTTCATCAATTACAGGTGATTTACAGCAATTATGCCAAGAAATGTTTGAAAAATGAATAATTTTTCCTGTGCAGAGGGCTTGCCTTTTCTGATCTTACCTATAACTTTCCTGTCGAGGTCATGGTTTTCATTGAGATTAGGGATGCAAATTATCGATTAATTCATTAATCTATAGTGGATTGACCTTATCGATCGACTTATGATTAACTGATAAGCGGCGTTTTTCACCTGAATTTTAGTGTTTCAATAGGGTCTTTAAGAATATGAGCTATAGTATACATAACACTGAGTCATAAATATATCATAGTATTGTTATATTGTATATTCCTCAATTAATTATTCCTTAGTAGGACAAATGTATTGATGCTGAATAACTAAATACATTCTTTATTGAAAATAAATTGAGGACTGGCTCAGTTGTTGCACTTGCAGCATGGAAATCTTGAAATGAAAAGGAACAGAAGAAATTAAATAACAGAATGTTATTTAGTCTACATATTATGATGAAACCAGTGAATCCAGGCTATTTTTAGGACATTCTCAACATTTATTTTGAAATAAGGCATCAACAATATTTCTCTCCCTTAATCTGTGAAGGGTTACAGTACAAAATATACATTTCACAGGGCCCCTGGACACAGCATAAAACATTACAGGGCCTCAAACCAGAACAATCAAGAAATTATAAAAGCATGTAAGTGACATGCTTTTATAATTTCAAAAATATATGGTTCTAGGTCCAGCTCTACTGTGAGTTGTATGGCAACATCCAGAGAGGAAAGGGTTACATGATGTAACGCTATGGTCTTTCTCGCGAGTGGGTTCGCATCTCGTGTTCACATTCCAGAGTAGCGACCTCTAGAGATTAGTTACAATTAATGCATTTTGTTCGGCCAACGTCTTGATCGACAATTAATTGTAAGTCGATTAATTGTTGACATCCCTAATTGAGACAGATAAGTCTAATGTAATATTGCGGAACATCTGGAATGGAGACAATCAGGTGACAGACCCTTCACCAGAAAAGTTACATAGTGTACCTTTACATGCTGGAGCAATAGTTGGATATGAAAATCTATAAATCAGGCAGGATATATTTATGAAAATGTGCAAGAGAACAACCTTCAAAAATGATTTTCAATATAGAAAGTAGACAGTCCTTCAAAATATTAAGTACATACAAATAGCCAGCAACTGATACCGCAAATGTGCACCTCAAAGAAAGCTTTTAGGTAGTACAGTGGTACCTGACCTTACGAAATTAATTTGTTCCAGAAGTGGTTTCGTAATGTGAATTTTTCGTAAGTTGAGTAGCTATTTCAATGGAAAAGGCCTGATCCGTTCCAAGGTTTTTTTTTATAGTGTAACATTTTTTTTATAGTGTAACATTTGTGTTCTGCGTCCTGATTGGCTAAGAGACTAGACCAGGGCTAAACGTGGAATAAACCAGGTCTAGACCAGAACTAAACCAGGTCTAGACCAGGTCTAAATCAGGTCTAAACCTGGACTGGACCTGGACTAAACCAGGACTGGACCAGGTCTAGACCTGGACTAAACCAGGACTAGACCAGGTATAAACCAGGATTATCCAGGGACATGGCAGTGCCGTTGGATGAGCGCGTTGCTCGTGCTCCACGCTCCTTGCGCTTTCCGCGCTAGAGCTAAGAGGCCGAGAAAGACGCTCTTTCAGCGGGAATAAGAGCGGGGCGGGGCGGGCTCTGGTTCTATGTGACCTCCAGAGCCGGGGGGCTGACACTGTGAGCTAACAGGCCGAGAAAGGTGCTCTATCGGCGGGAAAGACCGCGGGGTCTCGCTCGGGGCGGGCTCTGGTTCTATCTGACTTCCAGGTCTAGACCAGAACTAAACCAGGTCTAGACCTGGACTGGACCTGGACTAAACCAGGACCACACCAGGTCCAGACCCGGACCAAACTGGGACCAGACCAGGATTAAATCACCCCGTGCTCGCCTGCGCATGCTCGGCCCCGAGGGGGAGGCACAGCCCGGGCGCCGCGGCTCCATCCCGCTCCCGCAGCCCCGGTGTAGCGCGGGCCTTGCGCCGTGTCGACGTCGCTTTTTGATCCTTCGATGTCGGCTCTTCCTATCATTGTGAAGCAGAATTCGCCAAGCGTTGGATTGTTCACTCACTAAGGGAACGTGAGCGGGGTTTAGACCGTCATGAGACAGGTTAGTTTTACCCTACTGATGATGTGTTGTTGATAGTAATCCTGTGTCTCCGCTCCCCTCGCGCGTTCGGCGCTATATTGAGCCGTGCCCCCCCCATGCTTCACTATCAATATATTCCGTTGAAAATCTATGAAAGTTCGAGTGTTCAAACCAGAGAGAAATGCGAGAAAAGCCCAACTCCAGTCTGAGAAAAGCGTAGAATGTGTGTGGTGAGGCATTTACAGCCCTAAAACAATTGCAAAATACAAAGTTGTCCTACCTCGTGGACCTCTCCCACCGCGGGCCACCTCTGGAACCTAACCCCGTGTGTGTTGATAAAGTGTATTTACATTTCAGGGCGTGCATCTGAGCGCGCATTCATTGAATTTTTGAGATTTCGCGTTTCGTAACTTGAATTTTCTTTCGTGTCTAGAGACCAAAATTTAACGTGAAGGCGTTTCGTAACTTGGATTTTTCGTTTGTAGAGTCTTTCGTAAGGTGAGGTACCACTGTATAAAATACTTCATAAAATCCACCATCTCTCCTTGCCTGTTTTAACCCCTCTCTTTCTCTCTCTTTCTCTCCTGTCCATCTCTCTCTCTCTCCCCCTCCTCCCTCTCTCCTTTCTAAAGCATGGCCGTGCTGAGTTTTCGTGGGAAGGAATCAATGTAAGTCTTTGTTTAATTTTCTTTGTCCCCCACCCTCTTCTCATCACACTTTTGACCATTCCAGCCAGAGGATTTCAATCAATCTCTATGTAAATTTCACCACAGGAAAACAATCTAAAGATAGCCATCCTTTCTATAGGCTCCACGCTCGCTCCTGCCTGCTCCTGTCTGCACCTGTCCACTCCTCCTTATCTCTCCTTCACACTCCTCCTATATCCCCATATGTTTTAATGGCCTTCCCGTCCATTTCCTCTTTGGGCACCTGCTAATCTGCTCTCGTGTACACAATCCGCACATAACAGTCTGTAACAGGCATAGCTCCCTGCCAGACGGGGTACTGCAAATGTGCAAATTTTCTTTCAAACATAATTTCTCAGTAGAGTAAGTTTGGGGGAAATTGAATTATCTCCAAATAGCAGGTGAATAGGATTAACTGAGTGTAATTGAAAAAGGACTTAACACAGTGCGGAGTAGGTTAAGTCCGGCACTTATGCAGTACACAGTTCTGCTAAATCATATAAGTTAACCAATACTACTGTTATCACTACTTTTGGTGCTTCTTATACTACTACTACTACTACTACTACTACTGGTACTACTATTACTACTACTACTACTACTACTACTACTACTACTACTACTACTACTACTACTACTAATTCAGGAGGTACGTCAAAAAAGATAGTAAAGAATGTAGAAAGTATAAAGTCAGTGTAATAAGTTTATACTACTGCTGCTGCTGCTACTTCTACTACTGCCGCAATAACTACTGCTACTACTACTACTATTACTATAAGAGGTGGATATGTGAAAAAGAAAATAAACAATTTAGAAAGTATGCAGTCAAAGTATATTAAGTGTATATTACTACTAATACTACTTCCACCACCGCAATAGCAAATGCAATGGTACTTCTACAACCGCCGTAATAACTGTTACTACTAATACTACTACTGCTACTACTACTGTAAGAGGTAAGAGGATATGTGAAAAAGAAAATAAACAATTTAGAAAGTATATAGTCAGAGTAGTACATCTATATTACTATTTCTATTACTACTACCACCACCGCAGTAACTTCTACAGTAACTACTGCTGCTGCTACTTCAACAGTTTATTGAGAAGCCACAATGGTCAAAGCATGTTTCATAATGTCTAACATTTTCTTTTGTATGACTTCCACAGCCTTGCATGATCGTTTGTTTGCCTACATTTTGAAACCATCAGAATGCATGTAATGTTGTACTATAAGTTAGTTTTGGTCTAGGTCTTATTGCATTTAATTTTTCTCATATTATTTAATCATGAAGTTGTCTATTGTTGGATTCCAAATGGCACTACTCCTTAACCTCTTACGCTGCACGGTCCCGCTCACTCTTTTTTTTTTTCTTTTCTCATGAAAACACACATTCCCGATCGTGTACCATGACAATCTACACATCAAATGAAACCTTACAGTCTCATCTTTTTGTCTATGCAATTCATTTCCCGGCACAACAATCACTCCCCGAGCACATGGGGCTTTTATACGGAAAAGCACAAAACGAGGTTTGTTACTTTGCTTACCTTTGAAGTTTCTGGACAGGTCAGACATCAGCATTTCACCATAAACTTGGTCTCAATCTGTCCGTAAGGATCTAGCGAATAAAATCCAGTAAAACAATTTAGTCCAAAACACGTTAGATCCATTACGACAGCGAAAGTCTTCCCAACTTACATAAGCGCCGGTGTTTTTTTCCACTTCTTTAGCCTAAATCAAGCAAAATATTTCTTTCCTCACTAAATCCGAGCTACAGCTGCTAAATACAAGGGTAAACTTCAGATTGACAGTTAGATTTGCCATTAAGGAGAGGTCTGGGCTGCTGTAGAGCTGTAAAAGTCCAATCAAGTGTGGCGCATTGCTAAATTTCAACTAAGAGTTCCGCCCTTGCTGAGTCAACAAGTTAGGTTACACAGGATGATTGACAGTTCAGGCGAACAGCCAATGAGCAGCTGAACAGGGAGACATATAGTTTGCAAGGCCTTTCACAACAAGTTCCACGTGAAGCAGCTGCGTAAAGCGAAGCTGCGGTCCGTGCGTAAACTGTGTGTAAACGGTGCGTCATGCGTCCTGCGCCTTGGCTGTTGATTTGGAGAGTTTCTTTGATTGAAAATATGGCTAAAAGGACTGGAAAGAGAAAGTATTTAAGTTTGGAGGCTGCAGAAATATGCACAAGACGCGATTTCAGATCTGGAGGATCTGGAGGAGTCGGACGTAGAGAATGAGGAAACATATGGGCTGTGTGGAGGAGGCGTTGTTTATGAAGGATGTCCTTCTGGATGTGTAAGTATCATTTTATTATGTATTTGATGTAGTATTTGAATAAAAAGAAAACAATAAACATTAGATTTTTTTTCTGCATTTAGATCACTTTTTGTAAAATAGACCTACTATTATTTATTGGGTGTTTAGATAAAATAAATAAGAAAATAAATAAGAATAGATTTTAGTTTTTAGATTTAGATTTTTGTCTTAGATTTGTCTTTATTGTATTTTGTACACTGTGTTTTTGCACTACTTGGCCAGAGAGAAACAAAATTTCGATTCACTGTATGTTGAACACATATGGGAGAATTGACAATAAAGCTGACTTTGATCTTTGATCTTTGAAAATAAAATTTTAGAAAGCATATTTTGAGCTTATTTCCTGTTATATTTTTGTGTTTTTCTTACTAGTGTCATCACTGTGTACCAATAAAGCCTAACTCATCAGAAAATAATTATGTATAGTGAAAAATAAAGCATGTACTGCATTCCTTCTGCAGATAAGGAGCCCTACCACGACCGGAGCAACAAAGAACGGATGGGCAGCAGTGGTGAGCGCACAAATGGCAGGCTGAAGTGTAGAAGATGTCAGTCAAAGACAGCTGTAAAATGTTCTACCTGTGACACTGCACTCTGCTTTATTCAAACAAGGGACTGCTACAATCAGTGGCGCACACCAGACTCTTAGTGTGTAAATACCTGTAAATATGTGTGTAACATTTAGTGTCCATGGTTTTTTGAAAATGTATACAGTGTGCAGTGTTATAGAATTTTTCAATACATATTTTCATTTTCAACACTTGTTTGGTCTATTTTTGATTGAAAAAAACACTTTTTTATAGAATGTAATTCTCAGGGACATAATATAGTGACCTTGTGTACAGAAATGGATTCCTCTAGTCGTAAGCTTTCAGTAGAGCCCTCAATGATGTCTGTAGGTTGAATGAGTCAAAAGTTATTAAAGGTCCCATGACATGGTACTTCTTGATGCTTTTATATGGCTCCTTAAAGGGATATGCCACCCCCAGGTCAAACTTGGGCATCTCCCCACAGTCCAGAGACTAAAATAAGTGGTGGAAAGCGTTTTTCTGGTGACCCAGCCATTGTCCAGGTCTGTCAGCACTGACCGCCGCGGTATCTGCAGCTACTCCGCATTAGACTGGAGTCTAACGTCACCAGAGAAAGATTTCGGCCAAAAGGAATTAATTTGCTCGATGCTTTTCCCAATTACTTTCTGTGTAGTGCGCATTCATATCGAGTACAAATAAATGTGCAAATCAACACGGAGAGCTTGACTTGGTTTGCCTGGAAGAATCCATGACTCATCGCTGTACCAGCGAGTGAGTCTGGTAACATTTGATCCACAGAATGCGCTGCGGTTGCGCGTAGACAGACAGCTAAGTTAACCAATCAGAGATTGCGCCATCTTGATTCAAAACTGAGGCGGAACTTCCGCTGCCTAAGAGTGACTTTGCGGGCAAAGGCGGGTGCACTGACGTCACCATCTTTGAACGAATCAGAATCGCGGAGTCGGTTTGGAACCGGAGGAGCGAGAGTGGATGGAGAGTGTCCAAATGGTATCGCGGTGTATAGGAAATACAGAGAGATATCATTTGGCTGGCCAGGTAATGACTTGGTCATTTTGGGTGGGAACTATTTTTCAGTGCGGAAAAAGACAGCCGAAGCACACACCACTCTGACAGGGGAATCCCTGTTACGCACCAGGAAGGGAGTTCCCCTGTTACGCAGCGTGGTGCGTGCTTCGGCTGTCTTTTTCCGCACTGAAAAATAGTTCCCACCCAAAATGACCAAGTCAAACTCTCCGTGTTGATTTGCACATTTATTTGCACTCGATATGAATGTGCACTACACAGAAAGTAATTGGGAAAAGCATCGAGCAAATTAATTCCTTTTGGCCGAAATCTTTCTCTGGTGACATTAGACTCCAGTCTAACGCGGAGTAGCTGCAGATACCGTGGCGGTCAGTGCTGACAGACCTGGACAATGGCTGGGTCACTAGAAAAACGCTTTCCACCACTTATTTTAGTCTCTGGACTGTGGGGAGATGCCCAAGTTTGACCTGGGGGTGGCATATCCCTTTAATGGTTCCCTAATACTGTAAATGAATCCTTCTTCAAAATCAAGACTCAGTGCATGAGAAACAGAGATAAGATGAGAAAGAGTAATTTTTCTCTCTCTGAACAGGCCATTATGGGAGTTGTTGCTTGAATGCAAATGAGGAGGACAGAGATGGCCTATAGTAGAGGGTGGGGGCGTGGCCAAACTCTCCGCTCTAGCTCTCAGCTGTGCGCTCTCTGATCCATTTCCGCGTTTTTGTGCGGAGAAGAGATGAGAAGCGTTCCATTGAAAAATAAACACATTTCCACAGAAAATAAAATTAAACCACTGCTGTTCAAAGGTCCAGAGGCTCAGATAAAGGACTTCCGAGCCTAGAAACACTCGGACGTGCCTCCAGGCAAATAACGCATTTCGCATTGCCTAGCGCTTTCGCAGTCCAAACTCTCTGGGCGTGATTTACAGAGACGCTGAGTAGACACAGACGGGGGTGGAGCTGCATTTTTCGATCTGACGTCAATAAGGTGCCTTGTTGAGAATCGCCCGTTTGACCTGTGTTTTTTTCTAACGCAGAAAAGGACCGCAATTGCTCAGTTTAGACATTTCACAACTTTTAGCCATGGGACCTTTAAACGTTTTCTAAATGTTTCCAATTTGGATAGGTTTGGATAAAAGCATGATCCCTGTATAAACGCCTGGACAAAGTATAACAAAAAGTGGAGTAAAAAGTTTATTTTTACAGCTATTGATTCCCAATTTGAAATGTGAGTGGTCAACAACTTATTGTATTGAAAGATAGTGTACTTTAGGCCTCAGCTATGAACAGCAGCTATAGACACCTTTTATATTTACAAAAAAATTAGGCGAGGATAAAAAAAACACTTTTTATTTGGTGTTCCAGGGTGTGTAACTTTTTTCCAATCACATTTGGAGTGAATGTAAATGCTGAGGGTAAAACTAGAGAATGTTCCCTTTACACAGAGACCAAACATTTGTATATAATCCATATACTTCAATAACAGGTATGATTTTAATTTGGAGAGGTCTTTTTAGGGACAATTGCTCAAAAAAGGCCCTCCACTGTAAGGGGTTCATAAGGGTTATAACATTTATTTATGGAGATGGGGCAAATAAAATGACTTTTGTTAATTGGGAGAAGGAATTATAATATACTGAGTTCAAGTCAAGAATCATTTCACTTATATAAATGACCAGAATGAACATTGTAGGTTTTCTTTTTTGGAAATTTCTTCTAAAAATGTGTTATTAATGGAGAATGAATGAAATCTATCTGTCTAGAGCCTGAAAACTACCAATTTATATCAAAGCTTAAAGATGCACTATGTAACCTGGTGGTAACTCTGGTGGAGGATCTGCTACTTGCTTGCCTCCATGAAAATGCTATTGCTTTGCCCAAAATGTTCCACAGTAAGGTGATAAACTTATTTTACCTTGCATTTATTAATTCATTTTTACTGTGAGCTGACTTGGTTCTCCACAGATGTGACCTATAACTTGGCCTAGTGGGGTCGTCTCCATGGATAGGGATAAGTTTAATGCCACACTGAAACATTCCAGGCAAAAGCAATATTTCTCTATAGGCAAACGCATAAAACCATCGAATTGTGATTTTTCTGATGCGTTGACATTTTAAACGCATCCAGGAGAACTGACAGTTTATACTGATGTATATAAACTGATTGATACTTTGCGGTGATGTCACTTGATGGATTTTGACATATCGTATATATCAATATAATGTTTATACTTAATTCTGATTTCGCCTCTTCACTTGTTTGCCTTCTCTGTGCTGTGCATGCTCCCACTCGCCCCCGACCTCTCCCCTCGCGTGCGGCACCACAACTTCCCGGAGGATACAGAACTCCTCTCAAAAAAAAAAGGACAACTTGCTCCATACTTTGGGTTTAAGGCGCTTTTTTTGTTTTTTCAGGAGCTGGCCGCATTAGCAGCACAAGGACAGAGCTGGGGTTTTTTTCGGCGTTTATAGTTTATGCAAATGAGCCATGTGGTGTTAAGTTGCATTTCTATAAAACGTAAACAACTGTGCGCAAAGCGGCATTAAACACATTCTAATCTCATTAAACACATTCTAATCTCATTAAACACATTCTAATCTCAGACGGACTGAAGTGACTCTATAGTAGTTATGGTTTATATGGTGTAAAGTTTAGTAATATAAAGTTTATTTATGCAGAAGATTTTAAATTAATCTGCTGCAGTGTAAAACTTGTACAATCATTTGGAAATGTTTGGTTTGATCTGCGCAGTGGGAAACATCAGAGCTCCTGACCACTGATGAGGAACATGGATCTATGAAAATAAGGAACATGGATATATTAAAATAAGGAACATGGATCTATTAAAATAAGGAACATGGATCTATTAAAATAAGGAACATGGATCTATTAAAATAAGGAACCTCCTGAGCTTCCTCTGCTAAAGGAGCTCATGGTTATCCTATGGTTAAGTGAGTTAATGCAAAGATGAGATGAGTTGAGTTTTTGAATAAAAATGAGGCAACATGTATTATTTCTTACTTTATTTTACAGTTCAATTATTTTTCTATACAGGGATTTTTGTTTAATTTCGCAGAAGCACTTTGTTCCTACATGACCTGCACTTCAATTGCACTTCAATAAAAAAAAGTTGGCATATTTGTTTTTGCAGTAGTTTTTGAATGGTTATTTTTCCTGTACAGATATCAAGATATATTGTATATCGAGATATAAGAAAATATATGGAGATATATTTTTGCTCCATATCGCCCAGCCCTAATTGACGCTGATATCTGATATGCTCATTGGATCAGTGCATCCCTGTTTCTTCTCACAGAAACCATTTTTCTGCTAGTTTGGTTTCATTTATCAGGGAGCACTGACATTGTCTCACGGTACAGTCTTCCTCGATGTGATAATGACTCTCCCCCTCAGTCTGAATCAGGCTGGGCTTAGTTATGCTGTAATAACTGGATCTCTGGACCTCATTAAAAGCTGGTTCTCAAGTTCATTTGTTTTGTGTTGAGACAATACACTGGCTCCACAAACTGACACCTGCATATCATCAGACAAAACAGAATTATGCGCGATCTGAGCGGGCCTTCAGATCCGCATGGAGCGAATGACTATCAGCCTTGACACTAATGGGCTGGATGACATGTGTTGCCTATGGAAACAACAGCATTATGGACTGACTTCAGTCACCAACTTTGGTTAAGTGTTGACAGACACTAAACTCAAAACCATATTACACCTGTTTAAAAGTAGAAGTATGTTTTGTGAATTCTTTACAGATGTGAATATACTGAGAACTAGGGATGTCAACAATTAATCGACTTACAATTAATTGTCGATCAAGACATTGACCGAACAAAATTATTGCATTAATTGTAACTAGTCGCTAGAGGGCGCTACTCTGGAATGTGAACACGAGATTAGGGTTGGGCGGTAATACGGTAATACGGTATACTGCGGTATCTAAAAATAGCAACGGTATCAGATTCATTACCGTCATTAAAAAAAAAAAATCTTGCCATAATATAATAAACTATAATTAATTTAATGCCTAAATAAAGAGTGTTTGTCCAGCACTTATGTATGTGTGGTTGTGTTTGTTAATTTAATACTATTACAGTTTAAAACTAATATTACTATCGGAGAGATGACGTTCGATGAAGTTCCTGGATGTTGCGTCGTCACGTGACATTACCGCTCAGAAGGGAGAAGGAGAAAAACAAGACAACATGACAGACCGCACTGAGTTGGTCCCAAAGTAAAACACAACGTCTGCAATTTGGCAGCATTTCGGATTTCGGCCAAATGACAAGGGAGAGCCGGCTAATGTCAACGAGGCTGTGTGTAAAACTGTGTGGCGGCACTGAAGAGGAGCGAGCAGAAGCAGAGGCAACTGCATATTGTCGCGAGTGTAGTGCACTCGTGAATGTATGCATAATTCACCTTCTTAACTGTGTTGTTACAGCTTTGCCATGCGGGTTTTGCTCAGTTCTTGGTTAAGCACTTGGTTTTAAATTCACTGCTTCTGATAATAGTTGCGGTCCCTTTAAGAAAGGCGTGACGTTTGACACGCTGCTTTTGTGTTCTAGCGCATCTCCTTTCTGATATTCTTGCGTGTTAATAAAAACGACTCACCGTTTTTGAGTCTGAAATGTGAGAAGTTTTCGGGTTTCTTATTACCAAACGCAACTTCCACACGAGGCTGTTATTCTGGCAGATGAAGACCCCCTTCTTTGGTGGAAATCCAATGGAGTCAGGCGCTTTCCTCTGTTGTCGAGAGTTGCCCGAAAATACCTGTGCGTTTGTGCCACAAGCTCTCCATCGGAACGGGTCTTCAGCACCGCGGGCAAAGTTGTCAGTCCACAACGTGCCCTAATCAAGCCGGAAAAAGTGAACATGCTGGTTTTTCTGGTGAAAAACATTCAATAGCTTAATAATTTTATTTTCAATAAGGAGTAGCTTTTTCTGACGGACAAAACGGTCCGGGATGTTGTATAGTTGTTAATTTATTTAATTCATGTTAATAGATTTTAAAAATATACAAACGAGCAGTATTTTCCACTGCGTTCTCAGGACAGGGTTATATATGCACATTTTCGGTTATGTCTTGTTATTTATTGTTCAGATTTTCTTATTTGATAAGATCAAGTATTTTATTTATTTGATTCCGGTTGGTTTGTTAGCTTTAGCCCACAGACAATTTGTTATTTCATTCCGTCGGTTGGCTGCTGTATTTGTACTTTACACATTTGTTAATAAAAGTTTCTAATTTTGTACATGTTTTGTTATGTTTTCAGTATCATTAGGCCTATGTAATGCTTGCTATTCTGTTTCTGAACGGTATAGGTGCAAGCTGCCATTTGGCGAGGCGACTCCACTGTAGTGTTTTTTTTGGATTTTTTTAGCCTTAGCAACGGTAATACCGTATACCCCGGGAAAATGTGGAGACGGTTTAACGGTATCAAAATTTGGATACCGCCCAACTCTACACGAGATGTGAACCCACTCGTGAGAAAGACCATAGCGTTACATCATGTAACCCTTTCCTCTCTGGATGTTGCCATACAACTCTTGGCAGCACGGTAGCTGAGTGGTTAGCGCTCTTGCTTCACAGCAAGAAGGTTCTGGGTTCGATCTCCGGGTCGCCCGAGCCTTTCTGTGTGGAGGTTGCATGTTCTCCCCGTGTCTGGGTGGGTTTCCTCCGGTTTCCCCCACCAACCCAAAACATGCACCATAGGTACCTCCAGCTTAGGTCCTGACCAAACCGAAGCAAGAAGATCATGGAGATGGTCCCCGGGCGCCCTAATGTGTGCTGCCCACTGCTCCTAATATATGTATATATATATATAGGATGGGTTAAAATGCAGAGAAGAATTTCTCCAGTGTGAGATCAATAAAGTCACTTCTTCTTCTCTTCTTAGAGCTGTACCTAGAACCATATATTTTTTAAATTATAAAAGCATGTAACTTACATGCTCTTATAATTTCTTGATTGTTCTGGTTTGAGGCCCTGTAATGTTTTATGCTGTGTCCAGGGGCCCTGTGAAATTTATATTTTGTACTGTAACCCTTCACAGATTAAGGGAGAGAAATATTGTTGATGCCTTAGTTCAAAATAAATGTTGAGAATGTCCTAAAAATAGCCTGGATTCACTGGTTTCATCATAATATGTAGACTAAATAACATTCTGTTATTTAATTTCTTCTGTTCCTTTTAATTTCAAGATTTCCATGCTGCAAGTGCAACAACTGAGCCAGTCCTCAATTTATTTTCAGTAAAGAATGTATTTTGTTATTCAGCATCAATACATTTGTCTGCTTTTTACTAAGGAATAATTAATTGAGGAATATACAATATAATAATACTATGATATAATATTTGAGTGTTATGTATACTATAGCTTATATTCTTAAAGACCCTATTGAAACACTAAAATTCAGGTGAAAAACGCCGCTTATCAGTTAATCGTAAGTCGATCGATAAGGTCAATCAACTATAGATTAATGAATGAATTGATAATTTGCATCCCTACTGAGAACATAATCGTAATTTTTATTATTTTTTTTTCCATGATGTAAAAGTGTGTTTACATTTTGTGCTTTGGTTCTTATCCAATCCAAAAGCAGAACAAGCTTGTCACACATGGAACTTTTCTGGTGGAGGGTCTGCGACATGCCTGTCTCCATGGAGATGTTATTGCTTTGCCTTGAATGATCCACAGTAGGCCTATGGCATTTTAAATTTTTTTTTTACATTTTTTTTAATTATCCTTTATTTATCCCTACATGAAGGCGCCCGGGGACCCATCTCCATGATCTCATTGCTAGGTTTGGTCAGGGCCTCAGCTGGAGGATTTTACCTATGAGCATGTTTTTGTGTTGATGGGGGAAACCAGAGAGGAAACCCACCCAGACACAGGAAGAACATGCAAATAAAGACTGCCAGGCCAAGTTACGGGTCAGATCTATAGAGAAGCAAGCTTGCAATAATAGTTAATGTTTTCTAGCAATATAAACATCTGTAATTTAATAAATGCTAGATAGAGGGTAGCTACTTAATGAATATCCTAACTCCTAACCGTAACCTCTTAATTAAAGGTGGAATATGTCACTTTTCTGGTAGACAGTCCGCCACGTGGTTGTCTTCGTGGAGATGTTATTTCTTTGCTTAGGATGTTCCGCTGTATGGCATTAAACTTCTATCTTTTTTTTTTTTTTTTCTAATGCAGGTTTGTTATTGCTGAATAATACCTTTAGAAAACACTCTAGCCTCTCCACAGATCTGACCTATAACATGCACCGCCTGCTTGTCTCCATGGAGATAGAGAAGATTAAAATCTTACTGTGCAACACTCCAGGCACAGCAATAATATCCCCATGGAGAAAACAGGTGGTGGACCCTCCATCAGAAAAGTGACACAGTGCACCCTTAAAGGAGAATTAACGTTTTTTTACAATCTGAGCCATAGCATAGTGTCATATGGAGCACTTCCGGAGATGTTTTAGTTTTGAGATCTCTGTAATGTGAGTTCTCGGGGCACATGTTTGCGGCCTCCAAATAACACAAACTTTAGCACTTTTCAATTCATAGATGCTCGATGTCTTAGTCTACACTTTCGTTTGAGTCAAAAGTGGCCTGTAATCTGAGATTTAGCCATAGTTTCGAGTAGATAAGGAGGCCAGTGCGCATGTGCGGAGTCACAGCTTATTTCGCTCTCAGCTCCCGGGACCCAAACATAAAACGCAAAGCTGTAAATTATGGATAAATCTCGGATTACAGGCCACTTTTGACTCAAACGAAAGTGTAGACTAAGACATTGAGCTTCTATGATTTGAAAAGTGCTAAAGTTTGTGTTATTTGGAGACTCGCGTTATGGATATCGCTAATCTAAAACATCTCCGGAAGTGTTCCATATGACACCAAAGTGCTATGGGTGAGTAAAACAACTTGTTTTATTACAGAAATAAGGCTCAGATTGTAAAAAAAACGTTAATTCTCCTTTATTAAAGGGAGAAACGAAAGGTCAAACGAAGCACACACCACGCTGCGTAACAGGGGAACTGCCTTCCTGGTGCGTAACTGGGATTCCCCTGTCAGCGTGGTGTGTGCTTCGGCTGTCTTTTTCCGCACTGAAAAATTGTTCCCACCCAAAATGACCAAGTCAAGCTCTCCGTGTTGATTTGCACATTTATTTGCACTCGATATGAATGCGCACTACACAGAAAGTAATTGGGAAACACATCGAGCAAATTAATTCCTTTTGGCCGAAATCTTTCTCTGGCAACGTTAGTCTCCAGTCTAACGCGGAGTAGCTGCAGATACCGCGGCGGTCAGTGCTGACAGACCTGGACAATGGCTGCGTCACCAGAAAAACGCTTTCCACCACTTATTTTAGTCTCTGGACTGTGGGGAGATGCCCAAGTTTGACCTGGGGGTGGCATATCCCTTTAAGTCTGGATCATTAATAAGCAATTTGTTCATTATGAATTCAATATTTCTGTATGGTTTATTAACGCTAATTAAGGTGCAGTAATTATAATCTGGCAGCACGGTAGCTGAGTGGTTAGCGCTCTTGCTTCACAGCAAGAAGGTTCCGGGTTCGATCCCCGGGTCGCCCAGACCTTTCTGTGTGTGTTCTGTGTGGAGTTTGCATGCATGGTCTGGGTTCGATCCCCGGGTCGCCTGGGCCTTTCTGTGTGGAGTTTGCATGTTCTCCCCGTGTCTGGGTGGGTTTCCTCCGGGCACTCCGGTTTCCCCCACCAACCCAAAACATGCACCATAGGTACTCCAGCTTAGGTCCTGACCAAGCCGAAGCAAGAAGATCATGGAGATGGTCCCCGGGCGCCCTAATGTGTGCTGCCCACTGCTCCTAATATATGTGTATATATATATATATATAGGATGGGTTAAAATGCAGAGAAGAATTTCTCCAGTGTGAGATCAATAAAGTCACTTCTTCTTCTTAAAGCGTAACTGATAAGTTTAATATCATACTGTGGAACATTTCAGGCAACGCAAACACATCTCCATGATCCCCCATTAGAAAAGTTACGTAGTGCACATTTATCGCATTATTGATACTTTGCAGCTGAAGGCATCCACATTCCCTCTGGTTGTGCTGTTAACTGTAGGCTCTGCTCTTTCTGAGGCTTTATTAGACTTTAATCTCTGCTTTATTTTAACACAGTCAGACCATAAAGAATGAACTTGTGCTGTTAAACAAGTCCCTCTCAAATAGCATTTCAGTTACAAGATAGCTACCATTAGCCAACAGATTGCCAGAACCATGAACACAGGCTCCTGTTTAAATCCATTTTGTATTTTTTTTTTTTTTTATATTTGTATCTCCATGGTAACTACTAAACATGCCACCATTAGAGTATCAGTTGCTTGCCCCTTCTGCATTCTGTTCGAATCGACAAGTGTCTGGAACCGGACCACAGAGCCTGAAAAATTTTCAATGATCCAACCACAGCTGCTAATTTGTATCACGTGTCCCTCGAATACTGAAGACATCTCCTCTCCAGAATTCTCGTAACATTCAGAACAAAATAACTTCTTTTACCTGAGATGAGTAATTGTTTGAGGGCTTGAATGTTGATTCAGTAAAAATCTGCACTGTTTCTTAGGGCCTGTTTACGGGTAAAAACGACAAAATATTTTATCGGAAGTGCCTTTCGTTTACACGGTGACGGCGTTTTGGGGGCGTAAAAACGCAAAAATCTGAAACCACCCTCCAGAGTGGAAAAGTTAAATACGCTCCGCTGTAGTGTTTCCGTGTAAACTGCCCAAGACGCAAAACTGGTCAGATCTGCTCACGTCGCGTACGCGTTTACGTCACATAGATGCGTCATACCTTGATACCACGGATGTTCAAGCTGCGCTAGCAGCTCTAGTCAACATACAAGAGTCATTTCAACAATTGTATAAATCGCACCTACACGTCTATGGTCTTTTCTCTTCTTCCCGTACAAGTCTTTCTCACACACTCACAGCCACACAGACGGCCAAGACAAGCGACTTCCGCATGAGGCACTTCAAATGTAAAACCCGATGTGATTTTATATTTTCTAATTCACTGTAATCCTCCTGTAATGTAACTATTTTCAGTACAATATTCAAAAACATGTAAACAAAAATACAAGTCACTGAAATGTTTGGAGCGGAACTTAACAACTCATTTAAAACGCAATTAGAACATTTTATTTTGAAGTTTTACCTTTCTCTTTTCCGGTACAGTTGTGGTTAGAAATGTAACTTGACGCTGTTGTGATGTTTTTTTTTTTCAGTCCAGCCTCCCTTCGCTGGCTTTTGCGTCCACTTTTGCGTCTTTGTATAAACAAACATTTCCTGTTGAGAACTCTCGTCTAAACGCGGATAAATAATTGAAGACGAGACGGTACTTTTGCGTCTTCTGTTTTGATCGTCACCGTATAAACGTAGCCTACGTCCTTTGTGTAGGAGCATATGTCTCTCTCATTGGTTAATCCGCCTGTCAATCATGCTGTCTGAAATCTGGGAGACAGGATACAGCTCCACATCCACTCCTTTTTCTTAAAGGAGAATTAACGTTTTTTACAATCTGAGCCTTATTTCGGTAATAAAACAAGTTGTTTTACTCACCCATAGCACTTTGGTGTCATATGGAGCACTTCCGGAGATGTTTTAGATTTGCGATCTCCGTAATGTGAGTTCCCGGGGCATATAATATATGCCCTGAGCGGTCTCCAAATAACACAAACTTTAGCACTTTTCAAATCATAGAAGCTCAATGTCTTAGTCTACATTTTCGTTTGAGTAAAAAGTGGCCTGTAATCCAAGATTTATCCATAATTTACAGCTTTGCGTTTCATGTTTGGGTCCCGAGAGCGAAATAAGCTGTGACTCCGCACATGCGCACTGGCCTCCTCATCTACTCGAAACTAGGGGTGGGTATTGGTAAAGAAGTCACGATTCAATTCGAATCACGATTCATATGCCACGATGCGATACTATCACGATTCATCACGATACTTGAATTATTGCGATGCATTGCAATATATTCGACATACTTCAGTGAAAATGTACGAAAAAAAAGAGGATAACTTAAATATCAGTGGCTGTGTATCTGGGTAGTGTCTTCAATTGATACATAACTCTGAGCAACTCAATTCATAACTGAATTTATTGAATAACAAAAACAAATAAACCAAACCAATAACAAAAAAGTGCATAGGATTTTTTCTAAAACAAAAAATGATGTTCAAACATTTGCCATCTTTGGAGGTAGCTACCAACAACAAACAATACCCTTTCAAAGAAAAAAGTGCATAGGATTTATAAAAAAAAAAAAAAACTAATAATTAATTTATTTATTTATGAATAATTAATTAATACATTATTAATTAATAATAATCGATTTTTGGCATCAAGAATTGATGCAGTGATAGTTAGTATCACGATGCATTGTCATGACGATTATTTTGCACACCCCTACTCGAAACTATGGATATATCTCGGATTACAGGCCACTTTTGCCTCAAACGACATCAAGCTTCTATGATTTGAAAAGTGGTAAAGTTTGTGTTATTTGGAGACCGCAAACATGTGCCCCGAGAACTCGCATTACGGAGATCGCAAATTTAAAACATCTCCGGAAGTGCTCCATATGACACCAAAGTGCTATGGGTGAGTAAAACAACTTGTTTTATTACCGAAATAAGGCTCAGATTGTAAAAAAAACTTTAATTCTCCTTTAAGTTTTGTCAAAGCCTGTGGTAAATCAATTGCAGCTACTTAGCATCACAGGTTCAGATTGTATTACTACATTTAAACCAGATCACCTCCATTACCTTGTTAACTCTGTCTGTTTCTTTAGTTGTCGATGGAGGACACAACGTCGATCCTTCCGCGTCTGAAGAGGAAGTCTGCTAACTCATACGGGATCGGGGCGCTGGCTAAGTCCTCTCTGTCAGGTGTGTCAGGTGTGTGTCGTGGTGTCGGTAAAGTCCCCATGCTGCCTCCACTGCTCCAGGCTCCATGACGACCAGAGGGGGCGCTGCTGCGGACAGAGGGACCAGGAAGTGTGAGATAGGCCACCTCTCAGTTCTATTTCCTCGCTTCCTTCTCTTCGCTTCCCTCTACTTGATCCTCCATTTTTCAGCTGTCAGTCAAATGTGTCATTTTAAGTGTTGTGTCCCAAAGAAAATCATGGAAGAAAGGAGTAAACCCGAGGGAGGCTTCATGAGCAGACAGCAGAGAAAAGAATCAAACTTTATTGGTCTCAGTGAGGAGTTTAGATCCTCTCTCCTCCCTGTGTCTCATCTGTGGGTGGACTTCTTCACCCATTTCCAGCAGAGTCGAGGAGAGGAATCAAGGAGAAGGAAGCGAGGAAAGAGATATGAGACACGTCCATAATAATAAGGTGGTCACATCGGACGGTTTGGTGAAAAGGCAGTGCACAAATGTAATGCGGAGAAAGGATTCGAAAAGTAAAGTAACAAAATAAATGATCAAATATTAGTAGTTAAATAAACATATTACTAACTAAAGAACTAAATAAAGACATGGATAACCAAAATAAATGAAACCTTTTATTCAACCTTATGACAAAAAAATGTTAATGTAAAAGTGATTTACTATCTGAATGTAGTAAATAGAAGATTGTTGTTGAAGCTTCAGGCTTCTGGAGTTAACTTTTTTGACACTTTTTAAAATAAGTTTTTATAGACCTGTTTCAAAGCTACGTCATCACTGAATGCGCGCGCATTGTTGACTCAAAACAAAGCAACTGCTGCCATAAAACCCCCAGCGAAGATATAGAAGAGAAGAACTCGACGTGAAATAAAGAGAAACAGATGGAATAAATGATAGTTCATATCATTCAACTGACATACACACAAGTGAACACCTGGGCAAATTACCCTAAATAAGCAGCATGATTAACTAGCAATGACAGGACACCGCAAAGCTTAACCATATTAACATATTAACCGGGTAACCTCTACGACAGACACATGTAAACGAACACGAATAACTTTGTTAAAATGCATGATAAGTTTTCGCATGACCATCATAAATGGCATTTGACATGACTGAGATCACATCTGTGACTCGTGAATTAAGTCGTATGTTACTTACCCCGCAACGCAAATGCAGTTGGCGGTCAGCACGTAGTTATCGCGCTTGTTGATGATAGCCCAAGCATTGTACATGGTCGTCTTGTGGCCTTGTCTTTGACTGGGGAGAACATCAGATGCCAATACGCAAAACTCCCCATCGATATCATGGTATTTTACCTCCTGTACATGGCCACACACGGCAAACTGGTAGGAATCCATGGATTTGTATGTGCGCACTTTCTCTCTTGTATACACGCTGGGCTTCTCCACTAAATAACAGTGGATATCTGGCCACTGTAAATCTGGCCACTTTCTGCGGTCGTACTGCCACTCCGTGATCGCATAAGGATCTGGTAGTCGAACCCCGTTGCTCAACGTGAGCTTTTGAATGTAGCTCTCCCTATCGTTCAGATACTCCACTATGGTCCGCCATGGTTGATTCTGGGTCAACAATGCGTGCACATGCCGGTGACGTCACGTCTGTTTACTAACGGTAAAGGGGTGTATTGACTGAAAAACATTGATAAACATGCATCCTTACTGTGGGTGGGCTTACATTTCCACAAACCTGACTTATTTCTCCTGTGGGCGGGCCTTCTGCGTGGTTCTATGGAAATGTGGTTCCTTTGGCTTTAATATTCTACAGTATGGCATAAAGCTTATCTATCTCCATCGTGAATCCTGTAAAGTGTGGTTGTAACTTTCTTTTTCCATGGAATCATGCAGGTGACATGCCGCTTCAACAAAGTTATGCAGTGTTGTGTTAAAGTGCCTCTATTACTCTATTTTCTGATCTATGTTCTAATGTTTCCTCATCACAATCAGACCTTGGAGTTTTTTTTCATTCACACGTTTAACACACAAATTCTCCATATTTAGGCTGAGTTCTTTTTTCAAACTGAAAACATGCTGTTCCATCTTGTGATGTCATCTGGCAATCCAGGAAGTCCTCCATTGTGTTTTTAAACTCCATACACCTTCACTAGAATCATTTGCTTAATTTCAGACCTGGAATTTTCCATTTCTACTAAACAAAAGGTTAAAGGTAGCTGTTAACTTGCAAACTACCACTCCACGATATCACAAGGTGGAACAGAGCATTTTGAGCTTTGGAGATGTAGACAGACTGTAGACAGCCGAAGCACACAGGGGAATCCCTGTTACGCACCACGTTGGGAGTTCCCCTGTTACGCAGCGTGGTGTGTGCTTCGGCTCTGTTTTTCCCGCACTGAAAAATAGTTCCCACCCAAAATGACCAAGTCAAGCTCTCCGTGTTGATTTGCACATTTATTTGCACTCGATATGAATGCGCACTACACAGAAAGTAATTCACTAGCTAGGACCACGCCATCAACATAATGCAGTGAAGATGTTTATTATTGAATGATAGTGGATGTCTCGGTGAATAGGTGGTGATGGCTGGGTTGAGACAGTGGGTGGGGGCTCCGTCTCAATCTTCGATTGGCCCAGCGGAACGGGACCCCCCCCCTTTAGGAGATGTCTTGTGGCTGAAAGACAAACGAGATAGGGGTGGGAGGGAGGGGTCGAGATAACCGAGACGAACTGGAATGAAGGGATGAGTGGCTATAAATGGCTCCGGGAAATTAGAGGTGTGGTTATGGTGAACTGTGATTCGCTGGTGAGGAGGAGAAGGTGGTTGAGGCGTGGTCCTGCTCCTGAATTTCAGTTAATCACATTAACTCCATTTCACTAGCTAGGACCACGCCATCAACATAATGCAGTGAAGATGTTTATTATTGAATGATAGTGGATGTCTCGGTGAATAGGTGGTGATGGCTGGGTTGAGACAGTGGGTGGGGGCTCCGTCTCAATCTTCGATTGGCCCAGCGGAACGGGACCCCCAAAAGTTTTTGAAAGAGCATAAAAGTGGAATGGGTCTGGAGGAGATCGTTGAGGTCGTGACGATCGTACACGAGGTAGGTGCTGGAGACCCGACAACCAAGGGTTCGAATTTTTCCGGTCGGGTACATCTGCCCTGGCCGTGGACATAGTGGCGCCAATGCGAAATAAATGAATGGAGAATGGATGGGGTGTTATGCCAGAAGAGGTCCGTGAAAGGCGAGAGGTTGCCGGAGCGCAGAGTGAGAGTGCAACGGTAGAGAAGGTCCGAAATAAGTGGTAGGCGTTTCGGAGGAAGGCGAGGTTCAGTTTTTTGCAGTCCTTTAATCAGGCACGGGAACATGAAGATGAGACTGTCAGTCTTCACCAGAAATCAGCTTGTATATGAGATTTATCCCTGAGAGGTAAGCCTGGACCTACTCCCCCGGGAGGATTCATGGGGGCCGTTGCATAGTGTTCTGGGCAGCAGATTCGCTGTCCCCGTGACCCGGAAATGGAAAAGCAGAAGATGGATGGATGGATGGATGGATGGCAAGCCTGGACGGTGGAGACGCAGACATTCCTGGAGTGGCGTGAGAGGGTGCTGAAATTGCAGATGATGGTGACGTCAGATTAGCAGAGGGGAAGCTGATGAAGGTGGTGTTGACTGATTTATTATTGTTAGAATGAATGGGAATGCCTGGATTAATCAGACCCCCCAAAAAATGGTGGAAAAGTAGGACGAAGTTCCGATGAAGCTGAAGGCTAATTGTGCGATTCGAGGGCTCTGGAAGCAATGCAGAATCCGACTACTGCCGAAGATTCGGATTGAACACTGGAGAAACTGGAGCTGCGTCGTGAAGGTGCCGTATGGCGAATGAGTCAGGAGTGATGTAGAGAAACCGTGACGTGGAGGGTCTTCTCCCCTGACTGAGGAGTTGGACCTTTGCTGGAGTGGGGTCACTCGCGCCAGCGCAGATGGTTGACGGACGTGACCATGATAATGCTGATGTGCGTCCTTCAGCATGGGTTCGGATGGCAAGCGAGGGAACCTGTAGGTGAAGAAAGCCACGCTCGAATGTTGAGGGTTGGATAGGTGAGGGATGAGGGTTGGAGGGATGGGGGGTCGGAGTGATGAGGGTCGGGGGGATGAGGGTCGGGGGGATGAGGGTCGGAGGGATGAGGGTCGGAGGGATAAGGGTCGGGGGGTCGGGGGGTCGGGGGGGGGGACCTGTCGGGAGCGAGACCTGACGGGAGGAAGATCTCCTATCGTGAGTTGACCCGTCGTGGGTCGGGAGGGAGACCCGTCATGGGTCAGGAGAGCGAGGCAGAGAAAGACCCGTTGTGGGTCGGAAAGGAGTGAGACCCGTTGTGGGTCAGGAGAGAGGGAGACCCGTCATGGGTTGGGAGGGAGGGAGACCCGTCGTGGGTCATGAGAGAGAGAGAGGCGGAGAAAGACCCGTCGTGGGTCGAGAGACCCATCGTGGGTCGAGAGAGAGACCCGTTGTGGGTCGGGAGACCCGACGTGAGCTGGGCGAGCCGTCGTGAGAGCCAGGCGAGCTGTCATGCGGTCGTGAGAGCCGGGTGAGTCGTCGTGAGACCCAGGCGTATTGTCATGCCGTCGACCTGACGGGAGGAAGACCTGTTGTGGGTCAGGAGAGAGGTGGAGAGAAGAAGACCTGTCGTGGGTCGGGAGAGAGGCAGAGAAAGACCCGTCGTGGGTTGGGAGGAAGGGAGACCCGTCATGGGTCAGGAGAGAGGGAGACCCGTCGTGGGTCAGGAGAGAGGCAGAGAAAGACCCGTTGTGGGTTGGGAGGGAGGGAGGCCTGACGGGAGGAAGATCTGCTGGGAGGAAAGGAAGCTATGCCTTTATTAGTCCCACAGTGGGGAAATTCCAGTTCTGCATTTAACCCATCCTGTTATTAGGAGCAGTGGGCAGCACATTACTGCGCCCAGGGACCATCTCCATGATCTTCTTGCTTCGGCTTGGTCAGGACCTAAGCTGGAGGATTTACCCATGATGCATGTTTTGGGTTGATGGGGGAAACCGGAGTGCCCGGAGGAAACCCACCCAGACACGGGGAGAACATGCAAACTCCACACAGAAAGGCCCAGGCGACCCGGGGATCGGACCCAGACCATGCACGCAAACTCCACACAGAACACACACCTGAAGACCTGTTGTGGGTCAGGACAGAGGTGGAGGAGAAGACCCGTTGTGGGTCGGAAGACTCGACGTGAGAGCCGAGCGAGCCGTCGTGAGAGCTTGTCATGAGGCCAAGCGAGCAGTCGTGAGCCGTCGTGAGAGCCGTCCTGAGAGCCAAGTGAGCAGTCGTGAGAGCCGTAGTGAGAGCCAGGCGAGCCGTCATGAGAGCCGTCAAGAGAGCCGTCAAGAGAGCCAGGCGAGCCATCGTGCGAGCCATCGTGAGAGCCATCGAGAGAGCCAAGCGAGCCGTCGTGAGAGCCAGGAGAGCTGTCGTGCCGTCGTGAGAGCCAGGCGAGTTGTCGAGCCGTCGTGAGAGCCAGGCGAGTTGTCGAGCCGTCGTGAGAGCCAGGCGAGTTGTCGAGCCGTCGTGAGAGCCAGGCGAGTTGTCGAGCCGTCGTGGGAGCCAGGCGAGCTGTCGAGCCGTCGTGGGAGCCAGGCGAGCTGTCGAGCCGTCGTGGGAGCCAGGCGAGCTGTTGTGCTGTCGTGGGAGCCAGGCAAGCCGTCGTGAGACCCAGACGAGCTGTCATGCGGTCGTGAGAGCTGGGTGAGCTGGCGGTCATCATGCTGTCATGAGAGCCGGTGAAACGTTGTGACAATCGGCCAGTCATCAGTCGGCTTGGAACCTGTGGAAAAGCTAAGGACCTGAGGGTGGAGGTGCATATTGGGGATGTTCACAGGGCAGGTACGGGTTGAATGCTGGACAGATGAGCGTGGTCGAATTTGGAGACCGTAATAGTAGTCGCGATATGAGAGCTGAGAATGATGAAAGAATGCAATGATGTAGCATGAGCAGGAGAAGATGAGGATTAGATGGCGAGAGCATCGCTGAGGATGCGTATAGGATAGAATGGTGAAGTCATGAGCTGACGTCGATGGTAGGATCCTCGATCGGGAAAGAGGTGGTGAGCCGAGATGGTGTAGCTCAGGTGAGGGCGGAACTGGGAGGAGCTGAATAGTGTGACACATGGTTATGATGGCTTAAGCTCGCTTGTAATGGATGACGTGAGCTGCCCGAGCTATAATAGCGTGAAACAGCAAGGGCCGGAATATGAATTGATGGCGAGCGGGTGTAAAGACAGCTAGCGTACGTCAAAATTGCGTGAGCAGCACGAGCTGAAATTGAGTGAGTGACATAAGTCGATGGGTGCTGAATATTGGAATAGCAGAGAAACGATGTAGAGACTGCTTAGCTAGCATGTGATGGAATGGTGTGAGCTAGCATGAGTTGCATGAGTTAGAATGGTCGGATGCGAGTCGGTAGGAGAGGTTGAATACGAGATGACAGTGTGCCAGTGCAGAGAGGAGTTAAGCGAACAAAAACATTCGTACGACGTTTCGGAGTGTGAACGAAAATAGTGTGAATGGGCGTGGTGACTTGTGTAGGCTGCAACGACAGAAAAAACATTTGGGTGTTGGGGAAAGGGGGGGTGGGGTGGGGGGGATAGAGCAGAAATGGATTAGAGGCCCTGCCTAATGTGGGTAGGGCACGAGAGCCATCTAGCTCATGATGACTGAAAAGAGAGAAATGAGAGATGGGGAGAAGATGCATGTGCATGGGAAATTGTGCAGCCTGCGAGATGGGGACAAGAATGAGACACGAAGGGTGCAGGCACAGGGGGAGATGGCCTGCTTGAAAGCAGGCTGAGATGATACAAGAGAATTCAAGTGAAACTGCACAGTAGACAGAATACGTTTACTGGCCACTGGTGGTGATACTACTTAGCCCCCAGCAGGGGGAGCTATGAGGCTGTAGTGGAGGAGAGGAGGGAGTGGCGACGTCTGCAGCTGCACGCGGGAAACTTGTTGGGAACCCGGAAGCTCGTTCGTCTCGTTCCAGGGCGCCGGGGTTACATTCTTGATCTAAACTGTTGAAGGTCCGGTCTTGATGTGTCAGCCTGAAGGGGAACGGCGGGTGCTGGGCGGTACCGAACCCTGTGGCTGCTGGAGGCCGGACCGCGCTGTGCCGAAAGCCGTGTTTGCCAAAGCCGGTCTGCGCACCGAGAGCCGTCTCACTCTGACAGTACACCGGGCTGCGCCAGGCTGCGCGCTCGCCTATACGAGGAGGAGGAGGAGGCGACGAGAGGGACAATGTGGATATCCCGTATATGCCGCCAGCACAGAGATATTGACGGTGGGTGCTCCTTAGAGGTGGAGGTCCGCTGCGTGAGCGCGCGCCTGGAGCGTTCGCTGGGCGGAGCGGGCCGTGGGCTGGACGGCGCGGATATGCGATGGAAGATCCTCCGGCTGCGGATTCCTGAATAGAAATCCGTCGCGGCGTAAGGAATTGCGGACTGGAAGGAACGAGGAGAGGTTGGTGTTTGAATGTGACGGGTTGTTAACCCAGCTCGAGCGAGCTGACGCGGTTGAGCTGTCGAGATAACCGAGACGAACTGGAATGAAGGGATGAGTGGCTATAAATGGCTCTGGGAAATTAGAGGTGTGGTTATGGTGAACTGTGATTCGCTGGTGAGGAGGAGAAGGTGGTTGAGGCGTGGTCCTGCTCCTGAATTTCAGTTAATCACATTAACTCCATTTGGGAAAAGCATCGAGCAAATTAATTCCTTTTGGCCGAAATCTTTCTCTGGCGACGTTAGACTCCAGTCTAACGTGGAGTAGCTGCAGATACCGCGGCGGTCAGTGCTGACAGACCTGGACAATGGCTGGGTGAGCAGGAAAACGCTTTCCATCACTTATTTTAGTCTCTGGACTGTGGGGAGATGCCCAAGTTTGACCTGGGGGTGGCATATCCCTTTAATAAAATACAACCTAACAAATATAAACATAAAATATCCTGGTGCTATGATATACACACAGGCACACACACACACACACACAAACAAAAAGTTATCACACACAGCTATTCCTCACTGTAGGCGCCAGCTAGTCTCTGCGCTGCGCATTGGCCCACGTGGAAGGGAATGTATTGCGCATGCGTGTCCCTCTCGACAGACAAATGAAAAAAATAATTGTTTGGACTCCATTATATGAATTTTGAGATCGTTTGACACCAAAATTTAAATCATGATCAAAATTCGATTAATTGCACAGCCCTAACTCAAACATGTGTGAATGAAACAAAACACAACTCCAGGTCTTTTTTTTATTGGGAACATGACTTGGGTCATTCAATATACGCTATTAAAGCTATAATATTATAACCCCAACACAATTACCCTAAACACATTTCCAAAGAAGCCATTTTCAAGGATAACCACTAACTTAAAGATCCCATGACATGGTACTTCTTGATGCTTTTATATGGCTCCTTAATGGTTCCCTAATACTGTAAATGAATCCTTCTTCAAAATCAACACTCAGTGCATGAGAAACAGAGATAAGATGAGAAAGAGTAATTTTTCTCTCTCTGAACACTCCATAATGGGCGTTGTTGCTTGAATGCAAATGAGGAGAAAAGAGCTGGCCTATAGTAGAGGGTGGGGGCGTGGCCAAACTCTCCGCTCTCGGCTCTGAGCGCTCAGCTCATCCATTTCCGTGTTTTTGAAGCGTTCCATTGAAAAATAAACACATTTCCACAGAAAATAAAATTAAACCACTGCTGTTCAAAGGTCCAGAGGCTCAGATAAAGGACTTCCGAGCCTAGAAACACTCGGACGTGCCTCCAGGCAAATAAAAAAACGCATTTCGCATTGCCTAGCGCATTCGCAGTCCAAACTCTCTGGGCGTGATTTACAGAGACGCTGAGTTCAGACAGACGGGGGTGGAACTGCATTTGCATTTCTTTTTTCGATCTGACGTCAATAAGGTGCCTTGTTCAAAATCGCCCGTTTGAGCTCCGATTTTTTGTAACGCAGAAAAGGATCGCAAATGCTCAGTTTAGACATTTCGCAACTTTCGTCCTGTCTAATAAAGCCAAAAATGCCCCTAAGAATGTGATTTTCAGAGTTGAATGTTTTAATTCAAGTTTTGTTTTGGTTAAGTAAAATCCACACACATCATTCGTTTGTGCTTAATTACGACACAAAACATCACACACATTTTCAATCTTTCTAGGCAATTTCTTTTTTGTTGTTTGTGTTGAATTGATTACTGACAGTTTTAATTAAAAGATCTCAACAATAGAAAGCTCTCCAAATGCAAGTGGACCAGTTTTAATTTCAAAAATCAACATTTCAACGGTTGTGTTTTGAAAATCCAATCTCGAAGTAATGACCGTGCGCAGGGTGATTATAATTACGTGAAGCAGCCTAAATGTTTCAGTAATCTTGGGAATCGCTGTGCCATCTGCGGCTCTTTTTATCGCCAGCAGTTTCCTCCAAAGAACAAAGAGGACAGAGGTTAAATCTCGCATCAACAATGGCTTTAGTGCACATGAACAACGACATTACAGACAGTGGCTTTATTTCAAATGGAGAATGGACATTGTTTATTGGGCCTCAGGTTGAAGATGAATTCAGTTAGCTTCACCTTGCACACTCTCAGCTTTGTATGAGTATTATGGCTTTATGTATTTATTTATTTGGTAACTATGCTAATAATAATATGGAGTTGGCAGTGCAATATTAGCCTATAGTTTATTGCAATGTCATTTATAATAACTCATCTACACATTCTACAGGTAGCATAGTAAATAGGGATGTCAACAATTAATCTACTTACGATTAATTGTCGATCAAGACGTTGGTCGATTAAAATGCAATAATTGTAACTAATGGCTAGAGGAGCGGGCGCTACTCTGGAATGTGAACACGAGATGCAAACCCACTCGCGAGAAGGACCATAGCGTTACATCCGCGGCCGGATCTAGAAGCAGTGCAAAATATTCTCCTGCCCACTCAATTTTTGCGGCTTGTTTTGCTCCGCGTCCCGCTGTCTGCGTGAACACGTGCGCGGCGCGCTGCACGTGCTCCTCCGCTCCAGGCCGCGTAGCAGGCTCCACGTGAAAGCGCAGTGGAAGCAGCCCGCTGTCCAGCCCGTGTGCCGGTGTGTGTGCGACTGTGCGTGTGTGTGAGTGAAATGTTTTCCGCGATCAATACATTTCATATCACGGAGCTCTGCGTCAAGCCGCATGTACCAAGCGCGAGTTTCGTTTTTACAAAAAACGTCCTCAATTTATTTTCAATAAAGAATGTATTTTGTTATTCAGCATCAATACATTTGTCTGCTTTTTACTAAGGAATAATTAATTGAGGAATATACAATATAATAATACTATGATATATTTTTGACTCAGTGTTATGTATACTATAGCTTATATTCTTAAAGACCCTATTGAAACACTCAAATTCAGGTGAAAAACACCGCTTATCAATTAATCGTAAGTCGATCGATAAGGTCAATCAACTATAGATTAATAAATTAATCGATAATTTGCATCCCTAATAGTAAAAGATTTAAAAAATGTACATATGGCCATTCACTTATTGGTGAATGGCCATATTGTGTGAACAGAAACTATTGTCTGCAAACTTTTTTAAATGATCTTGTGTTAAATATTTATTTGATTTCTTTAGGGTACTGGTCTTCAAAGTGGGGTGCAGGGACCCCTGTTCAATGTTCAAAACATTGAACATTATTTAAATACTTGTATTTATTTATTTATATATTTGATAGGGACAATGCACATTAATGAACAGAAGTATAAAACAAATGTAAATATGCCGAATTTTAGCTACAAAGCTAGTTTTCATCCATAGTCCCTCGGCAGGCAAAATACATAAAAATACAACATAGAATACAGGCAGCACAAACAAAAGTCTAGTGGTCACATGACCACCACTTGGGTTTCAGCCATAGTTTGAGTTGTGTTTTAAAAGTGATCAGTGTAGGGCTCTCCTGTATGTGCAGAGGAACACTGTTCCAGATGTTAGTGGCCCTCACAGCGAGAGGGTTCTGACCAAAGGCGGTTCTTCTGTGGGGACCTCACAGTCTCCTCTGGAGGAGGCCCTGGTTCAAGGACCACTTCATGTCTTAGGTTTGAAAAAGACAGACATGGGGGGTGGGGTTAGTCCATGTAGCGCTTTGTAAATGAAGCATACATACTTAAAATGTATAAAATTTTCAAAATTTAAAAGATTGTACTTATTTAAAATATTACATACATGAAATGAATTAGGTTTTTGGTCAAAAACTTTAAGAGATTTACAATTAAAATCTCTTAAAGAGAATACAATTTCTGATACAATTCCAAATATAAAAGCCCCATTGTTGATGGAAATAACTACACGTGAAATGAATCTTTTACCCAGATATGGTTATAAACCAAATGTTATTAACCAAATTATTTGAACTTGAATAGGGGGGTCCGTGGGCTATGTTCATACTGGTAAGGGGCTTTTAAGGGCTCCATAATTATGCCAGGAGTTGCATGGAGCACACACTGACACACAGAAAAGAATTGTAAATCGCATGATAGCTTTAAAATTCTAACCCTACTTTCGTTTCTTTTAGTTGTCCGTTAAATCTTGAGCTCCCTATATTTTAAGAGAGGGCAAAACATAATAATAATAATAATAATAATAATAATAATAATAATAATAATAATAATAATAATAATAATAATAATAATATTTTAAGAGAGGGCAAAACATGATCCATTCCTTTGTGCACTGCCGCTGTACCAAACCATCTGACCAGTAAAAACTGTGATAATCTTTGACCCTAAGTTTATAAAGTGTCCCAAACGCCACACGCAGCTTCAGTCTGGGGTCAGAGGAGACGAGGAGCGTGGATCCAACATGGCTGCCCCTCCCCTGTGGGTGCCCCCCCTCACTCCCCTCCTTCATCCAGTCGACAGGCGTCAATGAACCAAGCACAAAGTCATTGATGGATTCGATCAGATTTGATTTGGAGCTAAAGTAAGTGAGCAGGCTTACTTTAAGAGGCCCCGAGCATCTCACAGGCGTGTTGGGACGTGCTGTTTACTGTGCACTGCACTATTGTGATTCTGTTGAGATTTTACTGTGATAATATGTGATCATGTTAATGTGATAGTTCATAATTGTGGTAAATTGTGATTGTAATAGACTTGTGTAACTCTGTTTTGTCTAATGCGGTGTGTTATGCTTTGAGCTCTGTGCTTTGTCAGTGTAGATAGACGTGCTGATGTTTTATTCTACAGATTTCTTTTATTCAAGTTTCTTTGCTACTTGATGTCTCTTGATGTCTCTGCAAGCACATAAGCATGAAAAATAATGACACAAGCATGGTCACTATGGTAACAGCACAAAATTAAAAAGTTGGTGAGCTAAATTTAGTTTATCCCGTTCTTAGTCCTTATATAAAAATAGTTTCAGTTTTGTATCATATCAGCTTCCTATTATAGACAACATTTTGAGTAGGATATTTAGTTTTAAATTGTTAATTGCCATGCCAACGGTCTCAATACAAAAGACTGTATAGATTTTCTTAATATATTTTTTAATTCATAAGATAAAACAGTTGACGCTGTTTGAATAATTACAGAAACTCTTTTGTTACTTACAGTTACTATGTAACTTTTCGGTTGGGGGCCGTCACCTTCTTGTTTCTGTGGATACGTCATTGCTCTGCTTTGAATGTTCCACAATATGACAGTAAACAGATCTACCTTACATTTATTAAATGACAGGTGGTTTTACTGCTCAGAAATACATAGAAAAACAAGTAAAAACAAGTAACGTATTCACATGTCTATTCTGTCTATTGACGGATATGTAGTTGTATTATTTTCCATGTTAAAGTGCTATGCAGAGACATCACAGAGAGACAGAGTAGAAATCTTCTGTGTGTTTTTTCTGTTTTGTACTGAGCCTCTAATCGCTCAGACCCCAACACACCCCTCCATCCTCTCCTCACTCACTGTTTGTCCATTTCCAATTTTAACACCAGCTTAGCCCTCTTTGTGTCTTTCTGCATCCTGCTTTAAGACAAATCCCCCCTCTTAGCCTTTCCCTTTTACATCCCCAGCATTAGTCAAATAATGAGTAGATGCTGCGTTTGATGCTCACAGTATCATCCACTTAGCAACCCGGCTAGTTTGGAGTGATTTTAGAGGCAGTTTCCTGTATGTTCTCCTATAGGACTCAGGACCCACAAAACTCAAAAGTTATAAACACTTCAGAGGGCATCAGCTGGCACCAACCCATGTGCCACATTTAGGTTAAAGCCTTGTTTGAAGTCACCGGCGAGTGTGTACACCTTTGTATTTAAAAATAATAAGTGTGTAAAAGTGGCTTCTGAGTGAAAAGTTTAAGATTTCTGAGTTTTGTGTGCTTCTGGTAAACATTTAGTGACCACTAAACCTCCTCTTTTACATGTTACTAGTGAGAAAACAAGAACAATGAATAAACATTTTATATATTTGGGGTTTGGCTTCACATTTCTATGTGATAAAACATTCAAACTGACATAACTCCAGGTAGCATTATGCTGCATTCATGTGCTGCTTGGGAACTTGGGATTCCAAGATGTTAAGGTTTGCGTTCATGTGCCTTTCTCTCAGAAGTCTGGATTTTGATGTTTTTCTGCCCCAGTACCTGAACGCACTTTGTGTTTTGACTGTATTTGTCGCAGGTCGTAGTCGCAGGTGTGACCGATTTAGTTTTCACCAATAATAAAATCACTCAGTCCGCTTCTTAACATTTAGTTGTTTATTTTTGTCAATGTTACATCAGTAGTTAATTCAACAGTTCAACAGTCCCAGGTCTTTCTCCTGCTGATCTATTGCTCTTATGATCTGGATCACTGACTGTAAAATCATCTCCACAGAGCAGTGACTTCATGTGAAGTTTCGCAGAAGGTTTTGGCCCGAGTTTCCAAGTTGTTTTTCCAACCCGTGCTGCATTCATGTGCATTTTTTCAACTCAAAAAACACATTTTCCTGTGTTCCAGAAAACCACATGAAGTGAGTAGCACAAAGTGAGTTGTTGCAACAGGCAGATAGATCATTTTGCGTCTATCACTGTCTATGATCCACAGCTGTTTGGTTTTAATTACATTTTTATTGATCTTTCAGAACACTTCTTTACTTCCTGAATATGTCCCTGATTTGTATATTTGCATCTTAATTGGGCCGAGGTTTGTGTTTACACTCAGCCATTCCTTTTTATTGCCTCTTGCATTCTGCTCTAACAAGGTTTTAATTACATAATGCTAATGAGCCTCATTTATTATGTTTACCAGCAGCAATAAGCAATGACTCCAAACATTAATCTCTTTACTAATTATGAAAAATGTTATTTGGGTTAGACCTCGACATTGTCCAAGACATAACATTTAAAGACATAACTCATAGCATTGCAACAGTTGTTAGCACGTTCCCCGTTGTTAGTGGGGAGATGGAGACGGGACCAACTAATCTTTGGCTGAAAATGAGGCCGGTGGAGTTTCCTTTTTCATCCAAGGAGGAAGTTTCCAGAAGATCTACTGCTGAGAATTGTCCCATATTTAGTTTCATAGTAACTTGAGACGTGAACTGGGCTGTGCAAAGTTTGGGGAAGACTAAATAAGAAACTGAGTGTACCGTGTTTGGAAAATGTATTAATAGAAGTTGTACAAGTTGATCTGGTGTTAGTGCAAATTCTGTAAGTAAGCCCGTATTAAACCTCAGAAATGTGCATCTAATGTGGATAGATAAAATGATGCAAACACTATATGAGATTCTAGTTGGATTTAAACAATATACAACTCATTAAACATCACCACATTTTTATTATTTCAAATTTTAAAGGTTCACGGTGTAACTTAACTAAAGGATATGCTGTGTTCCACGGATCTATCTTCGATTTATTCAATAACAAGCTAAAAAATACATTGAAAAACATGGATTCTTGCTTTGAGCGGGCTTTCCTCTCATCTCCACAGATCTGACATGTTCGCTTATGCGATATTACCTGGTATTCTGGTATCTTCAACCTTCTCACACACACGCTTCTCACAGTATAGGGCAGGTGTCAGCAACCCGCGGCTCCGGAGCCACATGATCCCTCTGATGCGGCTCAGTACAGCGGTCCCTTGTTTATCACCGTGGTTACGTTCTAAAAATAACCCACGACAAGCGAAATCCGCGAAGTCGTCAGCTTTATATTTTACAATTATTCTCCATGTTTTAAGGCTGTAAACGCCTCACCACACACATTCTACACTTTTCTCAGACTGGAATGAACGTTTTCTTACATTTCTCTCTTGTTTAAACACTCAAACTTTTGTAGATTTTCAACAAAAAAGCACAGTATTAGAGAACGAAACCAAAGTGTATTTCGTGTGTATTTCACAGTTCTTATGACCGAGCCTCTTCGTCCTGGCGCCGCTTTGCTGTGGCGGGTTTTTTCAAGGAGAAAACTTGCAAACATACAGCAATATTTAATTAAAATGTATTTTATTTAAGTTCATTCATTTTCAAAATGTAATTCTACGGCACAAAGGCAAAAAAAAGACGTTATATGCAGTGTTATTTCATTTTAAATTTCAAAAGGGTTCTGTGGCTCCCAGTGTTTTCTTTACTCTGTGAAACGGGTCCAAATGGCTCTTTGAGTGGTAAAGGTTGCCGACCCCTGGTATAAGGTAATGCTCCAGCTAGGCACTACTCCAAAATACAGTCTTCACTCTAAATCTTAAGTAAAGTCACTGCACCGTTCCAGTACTCCAGACCGATTTCCCTCTAGTAGAATTGAAGGAGGATCAAATGATTGGTCAATAGACTACAAGACACTTACCAGCTAGAAGAAAAAGCATCTCAGTATCTCAGTAACTATTCTTACAATTCAGTTTTGCTCCAGATACCAAGAAATCAGTTGAATAATATGCAGTATAATGGTAGAAATGCATTATCATTACAATTAACTAGAGACCGGCTGATATGTTTTTTCCATGGCTGATACCGATGGTTAAGAATCCAGAGAAACAGATGGCCAATGAGCTCTGTCGATACAAATTCAACCACAACAATTTATTTTTTATTTTTTATCACAAACCTTCATGAAAGCTGTGTAGTCTCACTTTGTGCACTTTGTGTATTTTTAAGTAGCAGATCGACCAAAACAAAATATCGGCCTGTAATGGAGAGTTAAAGATAGCTGACACACTAAAAAGTCCAACTATGGACCCGATATACCAGCTATTCATCCACATAGCCATAGCTCTATGTTTACACTGTGTTACAATCCTCAATACATTCAAACATTCAACCAAGCAACAAAACCATTGCAAACTCTATATCAAATCCCTATGTTACCTTCATCTCAACACATTTCTATTCCCCCTTATCGTCTGCATCTGTCCGTACCATCTCCTCTCCTCCCCTCTGCCCCAGGACCTGTTTTGACTGTATTTTGACTGTATTTTGTGTTAACGGTCGGCTGCGCAGGTGTGACCAGGTCTATGAAGGATAAGGTGACCAAACCCACGGCCATGGCACAGGGGAAGGTGGCTCATATGATAGAATGGCAGAGCTGGAGCACGCCCTCTGCTGGACCACTGGGGAAATCGACCTTCCAGAGAGAAAAGCAGAGGCGACTGGAGAACGATGCCTACAGTGATCTGAGCGACGGGGAGAAGGAGGCACGGTTTGCTGCAGGTAATTCCAATATCAGTATTACAAAAAAATTAAAAAATGCACAGGTAGTTTTTCAATTTTTACATTATATCTCTTTCTTGAAGGGGAGTCGGTATTTTTGTATTGATTAATATGCTTTTTGTAAAGCCCGAAATCACAACAGCAGTCGCCTCACAGGGTTTCACAAAACTGGTGATTTAACAGAAACAGAAAGTTAAAAAATGAACAGTGAAACAGTCATTGGTCAATAACAGACAGATTAACCAAAACAAGCAAATAGAGAACTGTCCAGTAAAAGGAAAAACCTCTAAGAAAATAGAGTAAAATAATGTTAAAGTTGATGTATTAGTCTTACATAGCACTTTCCAGACATCACTTTATAATTTCATCATTATTCCCTCACTCCGCACTTAATTTCCTAATGTTGTGAACTTGTTCAAACATATGGCATTAAAACCTTTCTGATTCTAATTCTGATTCTGAATTAAAAGTTCAAGTTTTAAGATGTTTCACTTTTGATATCTTACTTTAATTTAAAAAAAAAACCACTTAGACGTATCCCCATAATTGGTATGTCTACACATTATACACTACCAGTCAAAAGTTTGGGCGCTTCACTGAATCCATCAAAGGTTTAGGTTGGCATTTAAGACAAAAGTATGAAATAACTGAAAATCATGTTTTAAATTTTAGATTTGTCTAACTAGCTTTGATCACTGCTTTGCACTCTTGGCACTCCAACGATGAACCCTGACAAGGCACAGCTGTGAAGGGACTTCATTGTGAAACTCATTGAGAGAAGGCCGAGAGTGGCTATTTTGAGCATTTGAATTTTACATATAAAGCATATTTACAATTATATATTTTTTTCTTCTTTGCTACAAAATATATATATCTTGCTCCATATACAGCTCTGGAAAAAATAAGAGACCAGTGAATTTCTTTCTGAACTCAGCATCTCTACATGTATTACAGCCATTCCATTCCATCGTCTGTTGAATTCCAACACAAACACAAAGCTGAGCTATTTCAGTTCTTGTACCAGAGGGGTATTCCACGAACGCGGCTAAGCGCAAAGCCCGGCTTTATTCAACAGTCCGCGCTAGTTTTAGTGAGAGTTCGGTTCCATGACTCACGCTAACATTAGTCCCCCGCTGAGTTACTGCGGCAACATGGTGTTCCCGGCTAGCCTGGTCTGGGGCAAGCTAAAGACGAGGCTTAAACAGGCCGTGTCGCAGAGAATACATACCTGAAGTAAACAGAGTGTCAAAAAACAGTTCCGCACACCTCCCGCATGACTATCTCTGTTATCCGAAAACAATATCAGCAACAACAAAAACAATAATCTTACGTTCTTGGTCAGTTTTGACAAATTTCCAGTAATTTAAAAATATTCTTTTGAACCGCTGTCTTTATGACATTATCAAATAGAAGAATTCCAGAGCCGTCACAGAGAAGGACTTTGGTCGAGTGGTTAAGTACTGCGTCTTTCATATGGGAGTCCCGGGTTTGATTCCTGTTACTGACGTATTCATGCGGAAGTCAATTATGTGTTACATTTTCACAAATTTACATTTGCCACACGTTACACAAATGTGAATGAATTTAACCTAAAATTATTCATATCATCATAGAACTTATATCAGCTGGGCCTAACATCACTCTCACTTGACGACATTGACACATGGAGTTAATGTGATTAACTGAAATTCAGGAGCAGGACCACGCCTCAACCACCTTCTCCTCCTCACCAGCGAATCACAGTTCACCATAACCACACCTCTAATTTCCCGGAGCCATTTATAGCCACTCATCCCTTCATTCCAGTTCGTCTCGGTTATCTCGACAGCTCAACCGCGTCAGCTCGCTCGAGCTGGGTTAACAACCCGTCACATTCAAACACCAACCTGCCTCACGTATCCTCGTTCCTTCCAGTCCGCAATTCCTTACGCCGCGACGGATTTATATTCAGGAATCCGCAGCCGGAGGATCTTCCACCGCATATCCGCGGTGTCCAGCCCACGGCCCGCGCCGCCCAGCGAACGCTCCAGGCGCGCGCTCACGCAACGGACCTCCACCTCTAAGGAGCACCCACCGTCAATATCTCTGTGCTGGCTGCAAATACGGGATATCCACATTGTCCCTCTCGTCGCCTCCTCCTCCTCGTGTAGGCGAGCGCGCAGCCCGGTGTACTGTCAGAGTGAGACGGCTCTCGGCGCGCAGACCGGCTTTGGCAACCACGGCTTTCGGCACAGCGCGGCCCGGCCCCCAGCGACCACAGCGTTCGGTACCGCCCAGCACCCGCCGTTCCCCTTCAGGCTGACACATCAAGACAGTTTAGATCAATAATGTAACCCCGGCGCCCTGGAACGAGACGAACGAGCTTCCGGGTTCCCATCAAGTTTCCCGCGTGCAGCTGCAGACGTCGCCACTCCCTCCTCTCCTCCACTACAGTGTCATAGCTCCCCCTGCTGGGGGCTAAGTAGTATCACCACCAGTGGCCAGTAAACGTATTCTGTCTACTGTGCAGTTTCACTTGAATTCTCTTGTATGATCTCAGTCTGCTTTCAAGCAGGCCATCTCCCCCTGTGCCTGCACCCTTCGTGTCTCATTCTTGTCCCCGTCTCGCAGGCTGCACAATTCCCCAATGCACATGCATCTTCTCCCCATCTCTCATTTCTCTCTTTTCAGTCATCATGAGCTAGATGGCTCTCGTGCCCTATCCACATTAGGCAGGGCCTCTAATCCATTTCCCGTCTTCTGCTCTTTCCCTTTCCCCAACACCCAAATGTTTTATCTGTCGTTGCAGCCTACACAAGTCACCACGCCCACTCACACTATTTTCGTTCACACTTCGAAACGTCGTACAAATGTTTTTTGTTCGCTTAACTCGTCTCTGCACTGGCACACTGTCATCTCGTATTCAACCTCTCCTACCGACTCGCATCCGACCATTCTAACTCATGCAACTCATGCTAGCTCACACCATTCCATCACATGCTAGCTAAGTAGTCTCTACATCCTCTCTCTGTTATTCCAATATTCAGCACCCATCGACTCATGTCACTCTCTCAATTTCAGCTCGTGCTGCTCACGCAATTTTGATGCACTCTAGCTGTCTTTACACCCGCTCGCCATCAATTCATATTCCGGCCCTTGCTGTTTCACGCTATTATAGCTCGGGCAGCTCACGTCATCCATTATAAGCTAGCTTAAGCCATCATAACCACGTGTCACACTATTCAGCTCCTCCCAGTTCCGCCTCACCTGAGCTACACCATCTCGGCTCACCACCTCTTTCCCGATCGAGGATCCTACCATCGTCGTCAGCTCATGACTTCACCATTCTATCCCATACGCATCCTCAGCGATGCTCTCGCCATCTAATCCTCATCTTCTCCTGCTCATGCTACATCATTGCATTCTTTCATCATTCTCAGCTCTCATGTCGCGACTACTATTACGGTCTCCAAATTCGACCGCGCTCATCTGTCCAGCATTCAACCCGTACCTGCCCTGTGAACATCCCCAATATGCACCTCCACCCTCAGGTCCTTAGCTTTTCTACAGGTTCCAAGCCGACTGACGACTGGCCGATTGTCACAACGTTTCACCGGCTCTCATGACAGCATGATGACCGCCAGCTCACCCAGCTCTCACGACCGCATGACAGCTCGTCTGGGTCTCACGACGCCTTGCCTGGCTCTCACGACAGCACAACAGCTCGCCTGGCTCCCACGATGGCTCGACAGCTCGCCTGGCTCCCACGACGGCTCGACAGCTCGCCTGGCTCTCACGACGGCTCGACAACTCGCCTGGCTCTCACGACGGCTCGACAACTCGCCTGGCTCTCACGAGGGCTCGACAACTCGCCTGGCTCTCACGACGGCTCGCTTGGCTCTCTCGATGGCTCTCACGACGGCTCGCTTGGCTCTCTCGATGGCTCTCACGATGGCTCTCACGATGGCTCTCACGATGGCTCGCACGATGGCTCGCACGATGGCTTGCCTGGCTCTCTTGACGGCTCTCACGACGGCTCGCCTGGCTCTCACTACGGCTCTCACGACTGCTCACTTGGCTCTCAGGACGGCTCTCACGACGGCTCACGACTGCTCGCTTGGCCTCATGACAAGCTCTCACGACGGCTCGCTCGGCTCTCACGTCGAGTCTTCCGACCCACAACGGGTCTTCAGGTGTGTGTTCTGTGTGGAGTTTGCGTGCATGGTCTGGGTCCGATCCCCGGGTCGCCTGGGCCTTTCTGTGTGGAGTTTGCATGTTCTCCCCGTGTCTGGGTGGGTTTCCTCCGGGCACTCCGGTTTCCCCCATCAACCCAAAACATGCACCATGGGTAAATCCTCCAGCTTAGGTCCTGACCAAGCCGAAACAAGAAGATCATGGAGATGGTCCCTGTGTGTGTGCTGCCCACTGCTCCTAATAACAGGATGGGTTAAATGCAGAACTGGAATTTCCCCACTGTGGGACTAATAAAGGGCATAGCTTCCTTTCCTCCCAGCAGATCTTCCTCCTGACGGGTCTCCCTTCCTCCCAACCCACGACGGGTCTTTCTCTGCCTCTCTCCCGACCCACGACAGGTCTTCTTCTCTCCACCTCTCTCCTGACCCACAACAGGTCTTCCTCCCGTCAGGTCGACGGCATGACAATACGCCTGGGTCTCACGACGGCTTACCCGGCTCTCACGACCGCATGACAGCTCGCCTGGCTCTCACGACGGCTCGCCCAGCTCTCACGTCGGGTCTCCCGACCCACAACGGGTCTCTCTCTCGACCCACGATGGGTCTCTCGACCCACGACGGGTCTTTCTCCGCCTCTCTCTCTCTCATGACCCACGACGGGTCTCCCTCCCTCCCAACCCATGACGGGTCTCCCTCTCTCCTGACCCACAACGGGTCTCACTCCTTTCCGACCCACAACGGGTCTTTCTCTGCCTCGCTCTCCCGACCCACGACGGGTCGACTCACGATAGGAGATCTTCCTCCCGTCAGGTCTCGCTCCCGACAGGCCCCCCCCCCCCCCCGACCCCCCGACCCTCATCCCCCCGACCCTCATCCCTCCGACCCTCATCCCCCCGACCCTCATCCCCCGACCCTCATCACTCCGACCCCCCCATCCCTCCGACCCTCATCCCTCACCTATCCAACCCTCAACATTCGAGCGTGGCTTTCTTCACCTACAGGTTCCTATGCTTGCCATCCGAACCCATGCTGAAGGACGCACATCAGCATTATCATGGTCACGTCCGTCAACCATCTGCGCTGGCGCGAGTGACCCCACTCCAGCAAAGGTCCAACTCCTCAGTCAGGGGAGAAGACCCTCCACGTCACGGTTTCTCTACATCACTCCTGACTCATTCGCCATATGGCACCTTCACGACGCAGCTCCAGTTTCTCCAGTGCTCAATCCGAATCTTCGGCAGTAGTCGGATTCTGCATTGCTTCCAGAGCCCTCGAATCGCACAGTTAGCCTTCAGCTTCATCGGAACTTCGTCCTACTTTTCCACCATTTTTTGGGGGGTCTGATTAATCCAGGCATTCCCATTCATTCTAACAATAATAAATCAGTCAACACCACCTTCATCAGCTTCCCCTCTGCTCATCTGACGTCACCATCATCTGCAATTTCAGCACCCTCTCACGCCACTCCAGGAATGTCTGCGTCTCCACCGTCCAGGCTTGCCATCCATCCATCCATCCATCTTCTGCTTTTCCGTTTCCGGGTCACGGGGACAGCAAATCTGCTGCCCAGGGCGCTATGCACCGGCCCCCATGAATCCTCCCGCGGGAGTGGGTCCAGGCTTACCTCTCAGGGATAAATCTCATATACAAGCTGATTTCTGGTGAAGACTGACAGTCTCATCTTCATGTTCCCGTGCCTGATTAAAGGACTGCAAAAAAAAACTGAACCTCGCCTTCCTCCGAAACGCCTACCACTTATTTCGGACCTTCTCTACCGTTGCACTCTCACTCTGCGCTCCGGCAACCTCTCGCCTTTCACGGACCTCTTCTGGCATAACACCCCATCCATTCTCCATTCATTTATTTCGCATTGGCGCCACTATGTCCACGGCCAGGGCAGATATACCCGACCGGAAAAATTCGAACCCTTGGTTGTCGGGTCTCCAGCACCTACCTCGTGTACGATCGTCACGACCTCAACGATCTCCTCCAGACCCATTCCACTTTTATGCTCTTTCAAAAACTTTTGGGGGTCCCGTTCCGCTGGGCCAATCGAAGATTGAGACGGAGCCCCCACCCACTGTCTCAACCCAGCCATCACCACCTATTCACCGAGACATCCACTATCATTCAATAATAAACATCTTCACTGCATTATGTTGATGGCGTGGTCCTAGCTAGTGAAATGGAGTTAATGTGATTAACTGAAATTCAGGAGCAGGACCACGCCTCAACCACCTTCTCCTCCTCACCAGCGAATCACAGTTCACCATAACCACACCTCTAATTTCCCGGAGCCATTTATAGCCACTCATCCCTTCATTCCAGTTCGTCTCGGTTATCTCGACCCCTCCCACCCACCCCTATCTCGTTTGTCTTTCAGCCACAAGACATCTCCTAAAGGGGGGGTCCCGTTCCGCTGGGCCAATCGAAGATTGAGACGGAGCCCCCACCCACTGTCTCAACCCAGTCATCACCACCTATTCACCGAGACATCCACTATCATTCAATAATAAACATCTTCACTGCATTATGTTGATGGCGTGGTCCTAGCTAGTGAATATATTTTATGTGACACCTCCATCAAAGAATACAGTTAAGATTCAAAGATTCAAAGCTTTTATTGTCATATACACAGTAAAGAAACACGTTTCCCTGTACAATAAAATTCTTACTTTGCTGCCCACCCTGGATGCCAGGAACTTTAAAATAGATAAATAAGAGAAGAGAAGCATGTAAAAAAATGTATAATCAAATAGAAACAATCTTTACCGAATATACTCTATAAAAATATAGGCTAGGTAAACCTTTACTTTTAAAACAAAATGTAGCCAAATAACAGGCACACTCCATGATGCAACATTTCAATGATTCAACAGATTTGCTTCAGAGATGCTGTGCAAGCCTCTTTAATGAAATCCTATTCATCAATTTCCATCAATAGGCATAAAACAATAAAAGACATTAGGTATGACATTCTGGTGTGAGGCCACTGCTGGAGGACTGCTGAGGGTCAGGCAAGGCACTGCTGGAGGACTGCTGAGGGTCAGGCAAGTCACTGCTGGAGGACTGCTGAGGAGGGTCCAAGTGTACGCCATCTTCAGTAACTACAACACAAGCATACTATTAAAACATACAAATGCTTGGATCACAGCTGAGGCGAGCATTAGCCTTGAGAATACCTTGAATATACTCTTCACGAGAACTCGCAGGAAGGATCTTTGATGGGGTCCCTCCTTCGATTACCTCCACCAGTGGGTGACCCCGGTTTAGGGCCAGTGCCAGCTCCTCTGCAGGTGAAAGATTTTGAGGGGGGCTCCCACCTCCTGTGGCTTGGTAGCTACTGTTCATTTTAAATTAAATTAAGGTACCATTGTAACAGTATTACTAATTTCACTGAATAATAATATTAATATTAGCCTACTTACCACTCTGCAAAATGTTTTTATGCTTTGTCTTTACCTGCAAAACAGTCCTCTTCACATTATTCCTGCTCAAAGACAAGATAACACAATTTAAAGGGATATGCCACCCCCAGGTCAAATTTGGGCATCTCCCCACAGTCCAGAGACTAAAATAAGTGGTGGAAAGCGTTTTCCTGCTCACCCAGCCATTGTCCGAGTCTGTCGCCACTGACCGCCGCGGTATCTGGTGCTCCTCCGCCTTAGACTGGAGTCTAACGTCGCCAGAGAAAGATTTCGGCCAAAAGGAATTAATTTGCTCGATGCGTTTCCCAATTACTTTGTGTGTAGTGCGCATTCATATCGAGTGCAAATAAATGTGCAAATCAACACGGAGAGCTTGCCTTGGTCATTTTGGGTGGGAACTATTTTCCAGTGCGTAAGAATACAGCCGTATCACGCAGCACGCTGCCAGGGGAATCCCAGTTACGCACCGGGAAGGGAGTTCCCCTGTTGCACAACGTGGTGCGTGATACGGCTGTATTCTTACGCACTGGAAAATAGTTCCCACCCAAAATGACCAAGGCAAGCTCTCCGTGTTGATTTGCACATTTATTTGCACTCGATATGAATGCGCACTACACACAAAGTAATTGGGAAACGCATCGAGCAAATTAATTCCTTTTGGCCGAAATCTTTCTCTGGCGACGTTAGACTCCAGTCTAAGGCGGAGGAGCACCAGATACCGCGGCGGTCAGTGGCGACAGACTCGGACAATGGCTGGGTGAGCAGGAAAACGCTTTCCACCACTTATTTTAGTCTCTGGACTGTGGGGAAATGCCCAAATTTGACCTGGGGGTGGCATATCCCTTTAACGTATTAGTTGGAGCAAATACTTTTACACAGTAAAAATAAATTACAACTGACAGGACTGCTCTACAAATATGAATATAAACATTTTATGACAGCTGTTCTCCCTGAGTATTGAACTCGCGTCTGCCACGTGCGAAACCGTAGCATATCCTCAGCACTGTTATAGGACTTGCGCATTTAAGCGCCCGGCGATCTTCTGCCACTCCATGTCTCTCCTTGCCTGGAAGAATCCATGACTCATCGCTGTACCAGCGAGTGAGTCTGGTAACGTTTGATCCACAGAATACGCTGCGGTTGCGCGTAGACAGACAGCTAAGTGAACCAATCAGAGATTGCGCCATCTTGATTCAAAACTGAGGCGGAACTTCCGCTGCCTAAGAGTGACTTTGCGGGCAAAGGCGGGTGCACTGACGTCACCATCTTTGAACGAATCAGAATCGCGGAGTCGGTTTGGAACCGGAGGAGCGAGAGTGGATGGAGGGTGTCCAAATGGTATCGCGGTGTATAGGAAATACAGAGAGATATCATTTGGCTGGCCAGGTAATGTCTCTCCCCTTGGTTACTGCAAATGTGTTGTAGAGTTCCAAAAGCAACTTCTGTTCTGATGCGCTGAAATAATCGACCCGAATCTTCGACATGATCGCGTTTTCGACAGTCACTTGTTCTGGGCTTCTTACGTTCCCCGTGCACGCACCTAGGCCAGGACAGGATAGGTGCGGCCGCTGAGGCGCAGCTGAATTGCGTTAGTGGGATTCCTTCAGGCTTTAGTCTAAGTTGCAGCTACTTCAGGCGAGGACTAACCACTTAGGCACCGCTATGTTTAGCGACGTTCGTGGAATACCCCCAGGAGTGGAATAAAGTCACCCAAGAACAATGTGAAAGACTTGTGGAGAGCATGCCAAGACGCATGAAAGCTGTGATTAAAAATAAGGGTTATTGTACCAAATATTGATTTCTGAACTCTTCTTAAATGTAAACATTAGTATTATGTTGTTTTAAAATGAAATTGATCTTGTTTCTTTGGAATTTGGGGGAAATGTTGTCAGTAGTTTAAAGACTCAAACAAAAAATGTGACCGGCCACAGAAAAAACAATCACAAAACGTCCCTGAGGCTTTTTGAGTTATTCAGATTCTGAAAGTGTAGATTCTAAGCGTTCCAATGATGCCTTAAACATGTTATATTTGAAGAATTTGTGGCCATTTGAAAGCAGCACATCTCAAAAGACAAAGCTACGAAAAGCTGCATTGAAGATCTGCTTGTGGAGCAGAAAGGAGTTCATTTGCATGACATTAAGCTAACCCCTCCCCCATCACTGACTATTTGTGGTGTGGTGTTTCAGGGCAGGTCAGAATTAGAAGGTACTTTGTTAAAATGGAAATGCTTTTATAACAAAAAGTCCATATAATCATTCAATAATTCAATAATACACAGGATTATATGTTAAGTCAAAGTCACCTCTATTGTCAATTTAATACAATACAATATGAAATGTATTATACCGGTTTAGTTCGATTAAATACTGGTTTAGTTCTGGTTTAGTCCTGTTTTAGTCCTGGTTTAGTCCTGGTTTAGTTTTGTTTTAGTCCTGGTTTAGTCCTGTTTTGGTCCTGGTTTAGTCCTGTTTTAGTCCTTGGTTTAGTCCTGGTTTAGTCCTATACACATGTACACACACTGGATGTTTTTTATTCACATTAATCGCTTCACGTTCCAGCTAAATATCTCCCTTTGATGCAGAAATAATATGACCACACGAATGCTGAAGTATTGAAACATATCATAAAGTCTGTAGTGTCAAAGTTTAGAGGCACTTTACTCACCCCATAAGAACGTGGTCACCTCCGTTTGCCTCGTTGTCTGATAATCCGATCGCATTCTGTACATGAGCTCCGGAGAAACAGACGTGTCCCGAATGTGTCCCGTGTCAAAGTAGTATTTACAGTCCATTTTCACTGTCTTCATTCTCTTGAAATTCAGCGTAAATATTTACGAGCTGCTCACAGCTGATAGGCGAACAGGCGAAAACAAAATAGCGCTAATCGTCACGCGATTGGCCAGGAGCGCTGTTATGGTAATTATTGTAATTTACACACGCCCTGTTTCTTTCCGAAAAACAAGCCAATTTCATAGACAAAATGTATGCTTTTAAGCAGCCAGTGCTGTTATCTGAAACATGGAGTGGCTTCTTCGTGATCTCAACTAGCACATTCTGCAAAAAAATGAAAATCACAAATTTTGGGAAAAAAATCAAAAATTCTTACATGATTTTCTCGTGTTCAGCAATCCCGACATGTGCCGGTGTACTGTCAAATTGAGACGCTTTGTCAGATTGAGACGCCTCCTCGAGATCTGCGCAAGTGCGCATGATGTAATGGTTTAAGAGGCCTCCTCGAGATGAGCGCTACTGCGCAAGCGCGCATGATGTAATGGTTTAGAAACAGCTGAGCTACAGCTGTGATGTGAAAGCCGTACGCTTTCATGCGCTACTGCTTAAGTAAGTAACATTTTAACAGTCTATTGGTTTTATTGTATGTTTGAACGAGATGTGAATGTTAGATTTGCGGCAGAATACCTACGTCAGATAACCGAGACGCTTTGTCACTTTCAGACGCCTCCTCGACTCCTCGAGATGAGCGCTACTGCGCATATGATGTAATGGTTTAAAAACTGCTGGGCTGTCAAAGCGTCTCGCCTTGACAGTTTTATTGTACTGCCAGATTGAGACGCTTTGTCAGTTGCGCATATGATGTAATGGTTTAAAAACAGCTGGGCTGTCGAAGCGTCTCGCTTTGACAGTTTTATGCGCTACTGCGCAAGTAAGTAACATTTTAACAGTATTGGTTTTATTCTATGTTTTAACCAATTAAGCATGTAAAGAACGGAGATGTGAACGTTAGATTTGTGGCAGAAAACATACGTCAGATTATAATAGTTTGGATTTAACATTTGACTGCATCGTTATAGTTTTCATTCAAAATAATTAAAACAGACAGGTTAGTATTTAGTTATAGTTATTTTCTTGTGCTTTTTTAACATAATTTTTACTGTTATTAATTGCAAGCTGCTCTTAATAACCTGTCTGTTTTAATTATTTTGTTTGTCATTTGTTTTCGCTATGATTCACTGCTCAAGACTTAAAGGGATATGCCACCCCCAGGTCAAACTTGGGCATCTCCCCACAGTCCAGAGACTAAAATAAATGGTGGAAAGCGTTTTTCTGGTGACCCAGCCATTGTCCGAGTCTGTCAGCACTGACCGCCGCGGTATCTGCAGCTACTCCGCGTTAGACTGGAGTCTAACGGCGCCAGAGAAAGATTTCGGCCAAAAGGAATTAATTTGCTCGATGCGTTTCCCAATTACTTTCTGTGTAGTGCGCATTCATATTGAGTGCAAATAAATGTGCAAATCAACACGGAGAGCTTGACTTGGTCATTTTGGGTGGGAACTATTTTTCAGTGCGGAAAAAACAGCCGAAGCACACACCACGCTGACAGGGGAATCCGCGGCGGTCAGTGCTGACAGACTCGGACAATGGCTGGGTGAGCAGGAAAACGCTTTCCACCATTTATTTTAGTCTCTGGACTGTGGGGAGATGCCCAAGTTTGACCTGGGGGTGGCATATCCCTTTAATGCTTTTCTATTTCTTAACCACGTCTGCAAATGTCTTTAAGGAGCCATCTGTACACCATGACAACGGACAACAGATGAAAACTAGCCTCTTGGCTAATTCTGGCATGTTAAACAGTAACTGTTGGTCAACATGCACTGTCCGTAAATATAAATAAATAAATATAAATAAATATGTAAATAAATACATTTCATGCAATTGAATTTAAAACAATGGGCTTGTCTCTTATTCATGATTTATGAGGACAGGAAAAGGTACAACAGAAGAAACATTTATTTATATATTTATGATGAGGCCTCTAGGAGTGCATGTGTGACCTCTAGTCAAGCCTTCAAGACTTCTGTCGGGTCGGTCTTGATTGGCGTTTTAAAATCTCTTCTGCAAAATTCAAAATGCAATTTTAGGCATTCACTTACATATAAGAAATTAGTGGAAATAGTGAAATCTTTACCTTTACACACCAAAATCCCACAGCTACTGGCATCTTGTTGAAGGAAATTAACGCAGTGATGAGGCCTCTAGGAGTGCACATGCGACCTGAAGTCGAGCCTTCAACACTTCTGTTGGGTCCGTCTTGATTGACGTGATGTCTCCATTTCTCAAAATCTCTTCTGCAAACTTCAAAATGCAATTTTAGGCATTTAGTTACATATAATTGGATAGATATAAGAGAAAGAAATGAGTGGAAACAGTGAAATCTTTACCTTTAAAACGAAAATGCCACAGCTACTGCCGTCTTGCTGCATTTCATGTGGAACAGTTTGAAGAGTCCATGTCTGTCTTGGGACTGAACGGCCTGCCAAAAAAAAAGGCATAACAAGCATATGCAATACATTAGACACATTATCACATACAAAAGACCAAGGACTTGACTTCAAATTTTTCCTCAGACTTTACATCCAATTTCGTAGGGTCTTTCGTGCATACTTCGTCTCATTAGCCAGTGGATCCACAAGAAGGAGGGTCTTCTCTGACATGTTGACAATCTATAAATGTTTACCACATTCATGTTATTTCATAACATTAACATACCGTATTTATGTAGCAAACCCCATAATAAAAATTTACCACTGTTGTATGAGGTCAGCAGAAATCCCCATATATTCTACCTTCCAGAAATAGTTCTAAAGAAAATATAAGAAAGACACTTACCACTAAAGTCCAGTGAGCGCCTACATTGACTGGACAAATCCACACGTCTTCTGCTGGGAATTTCATCTGAATAATGGGATTCATACAAAATTATTGTTAATTCAGGTTACTGGTGTTACATAATATGGCTAGATAATAAAACATTACTTTTCTAAGACGCTCAAATGTTCCGTTGAACAAACATCCAGCGATCACAGCACTGAGCTGATGAACGCGTTCCTGTTAGAAAACAATTAAGTGTGTAATGAAAAAACTGTACTGCAGGGAACATTAAACAAATGTAATGAGAACATAATGTATAATGTATAATAATGTATAATTTCACGTCCACCACTTGCCTGTTGTTTTGCAGCCAGGATAAAAATGTATGCGTCAATAACCTGTATTGCATACACAACAAATGACTTAGTAATAGGAAAGGAAAACACAATTTAATTCCAGAGTTATCACTACTTACGTCATCAGCCAGCCATTGTAGTGTACCACCCATGTAGTGTATGGAACGATGTGTCATATAATGTGTATGGTCCAACAACCGCCTCCACTTTGCCTTGATCTTTTGCAGCCCACAAATTTTTAACTGAAATACAGCACATTATTGTTAATTCGGTTAAACTGATAACGTCTTTTGGCAAAGTCTTTATCATAGTACATGAATAGGTCAAAACTCAGTTACTACAGCCTGGACAGGCCAAACCCCCATCATGCCCATAAACTTGGGTTAGGCCAAACAAATGACCAACAGGTCAGAACTCAGTTACAACTGTACAACCTCTGTCTTCCATGCTGTCTTTTCTGGGTGACGATTCTTGTGGTTGCTTGAGGATAATTGTTAGGACAGTTAGTTACAGTTAGTAAACATTAATGTGGATTTATGCACTGTAAAGACAGCCCCCTGAATGAGCTATGTAAAGGAGGAACAACTTTAAGACAAGGGCATTAGAGCATTGCCGTGAAGGCTGGAAAAGTGCGGGCTACAGATGCATTTCATTACACTAACATTAACATTAACATTACACTACAAGTATAAGACGACTAGTACACTAAAAGAGCAAAAAATACAAGGCAGACCATTTTACCATTATTACCTGTCTGCTCAAGCATAGTGAATCACTGTAGGCCTCTCTGGGATCTGATCTTCCTCTATGACGATATATATACATATATATACATACATACACACACACACATATATATATATATACACACACACATACACATACATGCCCCCCATCAAACGCACTCCTCCTGTCCATAGCGCATAAGCTCCTCTATGCACTCTGATTAGAAGAGCAAGACAAAGTATAGACTAATATATATATGTATATATATATGTATATGGACAGGAGTGCATTTGATGCGCAGGTGGTGCGCTAAGAGCTGCGCAAGCTCGTGTGGTGACGCGCGTGTCCGCGGCTACAGACTAGCCGTGTGTTAGCACACTAGCGCGGTTTAATACGATAAGTTTAATAGGAGACACGTAGCATGCAGTCAAATGTTAAATACAAGCCACTATCATCTGACGTTGGTATTCTGGCGTTAATTATCGTTCTTTACATGCTAAAACATGTTAAAACATACAATAAAACCAAAACACTCTTAAAATGTTACTTACTTGCGTTGAAATTGTTGAAAAAAACTCCACTTATGTTGAAAATACCTCGACTTCTGCCAAGTTCTGTTGAAAAAAAAATAAAAAAAATAAAACAACACCAATACACTGTTAAAATGATACTTGCGTTGCAATTGTAGAAAACTCCACTCCTGTTGAAAAAAAATTGACTTCTGCCTCGTTATGTTGAGAATACAGTGAACCCTCGCTGTATCGCGGTTCACTCTTCGCGGCCTCGCTGTTTCGCGGATTTTTTTTTTCCAATTTTTTTTTCAATTTTTTTTATAGTGTAACTTTTTTTTTACAGTGTAACATTCTGTCCTGCGCCCTGATTAGCTAAGAGACTAGACCAGGACTAAACCAGGTCTAAAGCAGGTCTAAACCAGGACTAAACCAGGTCTAAACCAGGACTAAACCAGGTCTAGACCAGGGATGGTAGGGACAGAGTCTCAGATTTCCTTCACGAGAGCGCCTGGGTGACAGGAGGTGTGGCCTTTGTTTACTTGCACGAGCCATGGAAGAGAGTGCGAGCCGGACCATGGAAGAGCCAAGAATCAACATGGAGCGTCCGGGGGAGCCGCAGCGGGGAGAGGACACTCGCGCGCACAGAGGAGACAGTGGCTCTTCCCCGTGAGAGGACGAGAGGACGAACCCAATACTCCACAATACTCCACAGCTCTCTAGGACGGGGTCGGCCCCGTCCTAGAGAGCTGTGGAGTATTGGCGACGCATTGATAGCGGACTGATTTTGGAGCCGGGGTGAAATGCAACCAACTCTTGTGAGCGCAGGTTGGTCTTACCTGGTCTTGTGGTGAGGACTGGTGCTCAGAGGCGTCTGTTAGCGGTTCGGCACTGTTAGCATTGGCTTGAGTCTTGCCCAAAATGATATCCAGGTCGCTTTCCACTCGACTTTCGCACATGGCATGGATATGTGGTACCAAAACAAACACACGTGTCCGCGCGCACGTGCCCGCGTGTCACGTGCCCCCGCCCCACTATTAATATATTTTAATGAAAATCTACAAAAGTTTGAGTGTTTAAACAAGAGAAAAATGTTAATACCAGTCTCAGAAAGGTGTATAATGTGTCTGGTGTGTCTGGTGAAGCGTTTTCAGCCTTAAAACATGTAGAATAATTGTAAAATATAAAATTGTCCTACTTCGCGGATTTCACTTATTGCGGGCTATTTCTGGAACCTAACCCCCGCGATAAACGAGGGTTCACTGTAACTCGACGTCCGCCTTGTTTTCCGCCTCGTTTTGTTGAAAATAACTCGACTTTTGCCTGTTATGTTAAGAATAACTAGATTCCTGTCTCGTTCGGTAGAAATCAAAATGACTTCTGCCTCTGGAGCCAAGATGGGCATATTTATATGATTACGTCACGTCATGCATGCGCACGCATGAGGACGCATTTTAAACTGACAAACCGTATGGCTGTAGCTCAGCTGTTTCTAAACCATTACATCATGCGCGCTTGCGCAGATCTCGAGGAGGCGTCTTAAACTGACAAATGCGCGCTTGCGCAGATCTCGAGGAGGCGTCTTAAACTGACAAATGCGCACTTGCGCAGATCTCGAGGAGGCGTCTTAAACCATTACATCATGCGCGCTTGCGCAGATCTCGAGGAGGCGTCTTAAACTGACAAATGCGCACTTGCGCAGATCTCGAGGAGGCGTCTTAAACCATTACATCATGCGCGCTTGCGCAGATCTCGAGGAGGCGTCTCAATCTGACAAAGCGTCTCAATCTGACAGTACACCGGCTTTTCCCATGGCGGGTCACAAATGTTCCTTTTGCCCAAACACATACCTATAAGTAGTAAAATCAGAAAAACTGATAATTTACTCTTATTTTTTTCCAGAGCTGTATTTGATGCCTTCACTAGTCATGTGGAAAATATGTATATGTGTGTATATTCATGTGTTCTGTCTCTGCTCCGACAGGAATCATGCAGCAGTTTGCGATCTCCGAGGCCACTCTTTTTGGTTGGAACTCTCTGGACGGAGAGAGTGTGGGGGCAGAGTCAAACCACGGCAGTGTGGCCCATCTGAGCGAAGTCAACCAGGAGAGCATCACCAGCAGAGGTAAAACTAACTCCTAATTAACTTCAATGCTCATGCTATCGATCACTTAGCAGATTTTAAAATGCCGGACAGTTCACTGATATTGTGTGGTTCTGGTTAGCCTCTAGTGAGCACTAAACCTCCTCTTTTTCATGGTACTGGTGAGGAGAGGAGATAGATCACGCAGACATCATGAAATAAACAGGTTATTTACTTTAAAGGGATATGCCACCCCCAGGTCAAATTTGGGCATCTCCCCACAGTCCAGAGACTAAAATAAGTGGTGGAAAGCGTTTTCCTGCTCACCCAGCCATTGTCCGAGTCTGTCGCCACTGACGGCTGTATTCTTCCACACTGGAAAATAGTTCCCACCCAAAATGACCAAGTCAAGCTCTCCGTGTTGATTTGCACATTTATTTGCACTCAATATGAATGCGCAGAAAGTAATTGGGAAACGCATCGAGCAAATTAATTCCTTTTGGCCGAAATCTTTCTCTGGCGACGTTAGACTCCAGTCTAAGGCGGAGGAGCTGCAGATACCGCGGCGGTCAGTGGCGACAGACTCGGACAATGGCTGGGTGAGCAGGAAAACGCTTTCCACCACTTATTTTAGTCTCTGGACTGTGGGGAGATGCCCAAATTTGACCTGGGGGGTGGCATATCCCTTTAACATGCGGACTGGCTTCAGCATTCATTTGTATGTGAAGGAGCATTTGATTTGATGTAACTCCGGGTCGCAGGGGCACCAACTAATGTGTAGCGATACATAATTTAACATGTGTGAATGTCTGTGTTTGGGCTGTTTGGTGGTTCTCTTGAGTTTTTGATACAGACAAATCAGTGCTGCTTTGAGTTATTAGCAAATTTGCATTCAAAGTCAGATCTGGAGTTGTGTTTTGTTTCACTCACAGAAGTTTAACACACAAACCCTTCCTCCTTGTGATGTCATGTGGTAATACAAGAAGTGCTCCACCATGTTTTTACACTCCATACACCTTCTCTAGAATCATTCTGATGATTTCAGCCCTGGAGTTGCTCTCTCTAATAGTAAAGGATGAGTCAAACATGTGCGAATTAGTGCTGTCAGGTGATTACAAAAATTAATCTAATAAATTACAGGATTTGTAATTAATCACATTTTAATCAAGAGAGAAAGAGAACCCACTTTTCGATTGAGTTTGTTTCCCAAATTCTGCAAGTGTGGTTTTGCGAAGTGCGTTCACGTTACCAGTATCACCAATAACAATGGAACTTGTCCGGACGTGTTTAGCTACAAATCACCGCGTTCTTGTTGATAGTCCCGTCTTCGTTCTTTTTATAAATAATCTTGCCGTTCAAAGGCCCTGGCAGCGACTGACTTGCCTCGCCCCCTAAGTCGAGTCCATGTCAGTTTCCTTCAGGCTTTATTTTTTGATTAGCGACACAGGTGGAAGTGACATGCCACTGCCAAGTTGCCTACAGGTCCTTCAATGGGACAAATTTAAAATGTGCGTGCACTGAATTGCCACTCATAATTAATTGTGTTAATTTTTATAACATGTTAGTTTGCAGTGTAATTAATTGATCTAATTAAAGATCCCATGACATGGTACTTATTGATGCTTTTATATGGTGCCTTAGTGGTTCCCTAATATTGTATATGAATCCTTCTCCAAAATCAAGCCTCAGTGCATGAGGTAGCCTCATGAAGACAGTCAGAGTCATAAATATGTCTCTGAAACACTTTATTATGGGCGTTGTTGCTTGAATGCAAATGAGGAGGACAGAGACAGGCCAGTGCAGCGTGTGGGTTGTGGCCAAATGTGCCTCTGTTTCCTGGATTAGCGGTGCGCTGTGCGCTGGTGCGCTGGCTCCCGTGTTTTAAGTGCGGAGCAAGATATGAGACGCGTTCCATAAAAAAAAAACACATTTCCGCAGAAAATAAAATTAAACCACTGCTGTTTCAGAGGTTCAGAGGCTCGGATAAAGGACATCCGAGCCTGGAGAGGCTCTCACGTCTCTCCAGGCAAAAAAAAAACAAAACGCATCTCGCATTTCGTACCTCGTTTGAGGTCCAAATTCTCTGGGAGTGATTTCCAGAGACGGTGGATAGACATCCAGACGGAGGGTGGAAACCTTTCCCCGAGTGTTCCCCGTTTGGGCTGTCTTTTTTTCAAACGTGGAAAAGGATCACAAATGCTCAGTTTACACATTTCGCAACTTTTAGCCATGGGGGGCCTAAACAGGGTAGGGGAGCTCACATTAACGTTCAAAAACCTCAGAAAGTGAAAATTTCATGCCATGGGACCTTTAACGTGTTAAACTAACAGCCCTATGGGGAATGAAACAAAACACAACTCCCCGTATGTTTTTGAGGAGGTAAAGCTCACAAGATTCACTTTTGTGTAAAAATCTGTTTCTGTTTCATAATCTGCATCAATAACATTAATCTTCTTTACTGTTAGGATCTACTAATCTTCCTTTTGACCTTCTCCTCATCTGGGTCATATGTCTTCTTATCCCATAACCATGACTTATCGATGCTGTGGTCATGCTTTATCACTCGGTAATACTGTTTCCCCCACAATCCCCTGCGGAGTTCTGAAGAGGCCTCTTAGATTAACCTAACCACAGAAAACCTCCAGCGTTCATAAATATGCCTCCGCATATAGAAATAGTGCAGGACATGACCTTACATGGTGGCGGTCTATACGTTATGTGGAGCTGGGTGTTTCTGTTGTGCTTACAGTGGAGGTTTGTGAAAATTAGAGTCTTGTTTGCAGCTAAAAATAGACGTGTCAGTTATGGAGGATGGAAAGGACTTTTGGAGGACGGCCACCAATCGCAGCTGGGTTCACTGCTACGAGGCTCATGCGCAAAAAGACAATAAGAGGGTTCTGTAGGAGATAAATAATGTAAAGTGTATCTTATGAAGACATATAAATGTTTAAACAGATAGATAAAAAGAAATAGCAAGGTTATTGATGTTAAATGAATGTATAGAAAGCTGTAGGAAGTGACCAAGTGACCAGGAAGTGTCTGGAGTGATGGAAGTCATGACATCAGTGCTATGTTGGATTGCCGTACAAAGTTAATTAATTTTCGTTTAGTTACTTGCTTGATTGTGGTTGCAGGTCAGATCTGTGGAGAGGTGAGCCTGCTCACAGTCAGAATGCCTGTTTTTCTAGATATTTTGGAGCTAAAAAAAGCACCTGTAATTGAATAAATGTAAGGTAGAGCTGTTTAATGTCATACTGTGGAACATTCCAGGCAGATAATTGACATAGAATCAAGCAGCTGATGGAGCCCCAACTGCAAAGTCACAGAGTGCGCCTTTAAAATAGATAATAAACAATAATATTTAAACTAATTTATGCCACAAAAATTACACTAAAACTATTCTAAATGTGAAAGATTGTTAAAAAATTATGAGCTGCAGTAAATAAACAGCAGAATGTTAAGTCTGTAATGAGTCATAGAAGTTATTAAATCAACCTTCTACGACTCAAATCTGATCATATAGCCCAAAACAAACCAAAAATGCCCCAGAAGTGCAAATAAAATGCTCACATGATAAATCAGACCCTCCAGGAATTCGCGATGTTGCGATTTGCAACTTCAACGCAACTTCAGCCAATCCCATGAATTCAGGGCGGTGTTGCAATTTTGACCAGTCACCGCAACTTTCACGCAATTTTGACCAATTTTGACCAGTCATCGGCGACATATTTAACTCACGTCAACCAACTTCCTTCTGCCTTACTTCTGTGTGACGAAACGAAACTGCGGCCGTGTCCCCAGTTCGGAGCGTGGTTTGAAGAGGGCTCAGACTGCAGTCAAGGCCCTGAGTGCACTTTGCATGGCCGTCTGCGAAATGCGACAGGTCTCGCAACTACGGCAAGCAGCCGCCGACTCCATTTTCTCCCGTAGAAGAAGTAGCGCGCGGTGCATGCTGGGATATATGAGTGTGTGAAACGTGCGCTGTGCGTGCCCAATGTGGGCGGAAGTACCTACACGTTTTTCACGCGCTTGCCCCGATTTCCTTGGTCTGCGAATGCGTGTTAACTGCGCATGGGACAAAAAAGAAATGACGCACATGCCCTTCAAACCACGCTCTGAACTGTGCACTCTGGGAATTGGGACACGGATTCTAATGACAAAGAAACATGTCTGAGGCGCCATTTGCCCACAAAAATAACAGCAAAAGACCGCGCGAAACGGTTTCCCTCCTAGTAGTAATTTCTTTTCGATGTTGGTAAGGTTGTTTTAGGACCATATCTGTGATCTCTGTGTCTTTGTATTATTCTTTGTCAGTAATAACTCAGTATTCAAAATATTACTCAATTTTAATTACAAAAAGGGAAAATCGCAACTATTTATCGCAACTTTCACTTCCTCCCGCCACAAAATCGCAACAAAAACCTTAAAAGCACCGCAACTTTCATCGCAACTTTTTGGAAAAGCTCATGCAAATTCAGGCATTTTAGCCCGCAACAATCACAAAAAATGCCCGCGAAATCCTGGGGGGTCTGATAAATATTGACCCCAAAAAATATTGTTCCTGTTTTCATATATTAAATGATTAATTGATGTAGTAATTATTGTGACAGGCCTATTAGCAGCACTAAACTGGGATGAGGGGGCTTTTTTACTCTCACACACCTGCGATACAGTCCTGAGGAGGTCGGACCGCAGTCCTGTCAGGTATGAAAACAAACTCTTTGTCTGAAAAAAGAACCTAATAACAAATTATCGTAAGACCAAATGAACCTCATGGGACTATTAGTTGCACATTTCACAAACGGGAAATGCGTTTCTCAAATTGGTTAATCTGCCTGTCAGTCACAGCCTTCAGAAATTGGATATACAGAATACGGTCTATGAAACAATTTTTTAAAGATCCCATGACATGGTACTTCTTGATGCTTTTATATGGCTCCTTAATGGTTCCCTAATACTGTAAATGAATCCTTCTTCAAAATCAACACTCACTGCATGAGAAACAGAGATAAAATGAGAAAGAGTATTTTTCTCTCTCTCTGAACAGGCAATAATGGGCGTTGTTGCTTGAATGCAAATGAGGAGAAAAGAGATGGCCAATAGTAGAGGGTGGGGGCGTGGCCAAACTCTCCGCTCTCGCTCTCAGCGCTCAGCTGTCTGCTCTCTGATCCATTTCCGCGTTTTAAGAGCGGAGGAGGAAAGGAGAGCCTTTTCAATGAAAAAAACACATTTCCACAGAAAATAAAATTAAACCACTGCTGTTCAAAGGTCCAGAGGCTCAGATAAAGGACTTCCGAGCCTAGAAACACTCGGACGTGCCTCCAGGCAAATAAAAAAAACGCATTTCGCATTGCCTAGCGCATTCGCAGTCCAAACTCTCTGGGCGTGATTTACAGAGACGCTGAGTACAGACAGACGGGGGTGGAACTGCATTTGCATTTCTTTTTTCGATCTGACGTCAATAAGGTGCCTTGTTCAAAATCGCCCGTTTGAGCTCCGATTTTTTGTAACGCAGAAAAGGATCGCAAATGCTCAGTTTAGACATTTCGCAACTTTTAACCATGGGGGGCTAAACAGGGTAGGGGAGCTCACATTAATGTTCAAAAACCTCAGAAAGTGAAAATTTCATGCCATGGGACCTTTAAGTGTGTAGTTTTGGCTAGCTAGGCAACCGCAACATCTTTTTAAAAAATTATCCTTTATTATCCCTGTAGAGAAATTATCCTTTGCATTTCACCCGTCCTTTCAAGAGCAGTAGACAACACATGAAGGCACCTGGGGATCCATCTCCATGATCTCAGGTCAGATCCTCAGCTGGAGGAGCATATTTTGGGGGTTATGAGGTTACGGGGATTGAACCTAGAACCTAGAACCTTCTTACTGTGAGGTGAGCCACCGTGCCGCCATGCTCTTCTGCTCTGCCTGCTCCTGACTCTAACCATAGTGTAACCTCAGTGCAGCCCCAGGTGGAGATGTTTCAGCTGCTCAGTGAATGATAAAACACACCAATTTGTAGAGGCAAGATTAGAGAACCCTGTCTGACCCCAGTAGTACCAGAACACTGTTTCTGCTTAGCTATTTGCACGAATCCTATCTTTACACCACAGGCTCCTGCTGAGGTGGAAGTGCTGCAAACACTTTATTTTGTACAGATAAACAAAGCCTAGAGCTGCCCTTGTCAGTACAACTCAAGGACTTCTCTCGTCAGGGGGAAACACTGCTGCTGCGTTTTTGGCCACTGCTCAAACTGTTGTCTAGCAAGTCTACAATAATATCTCTCTGAGCAATTGTCAGGGCAAAACAAGTCCCCTACATTCATTAGATCGGTGTACTAGAGCAGACATACATGGACTTGTGGTTATTTATGATGTGGTAGACCTCATTATGAACAAAAACAAACCAGACCCAGTGAAATAATGAACTCATCCTTGTGGTATTCATGGGTTTCAGGCAAAATAAATCCTTCCTGATTTGAAGGATTTTGTGAAGACCTGTTCCATTCAAAAACATCAATGCAGGGCCGTTGGAATGCGGAAAGCTTCAAATCATGAAGAAATCGCTCTGCCTGAAACATGAAATGATGCCACTTTAATACCACAATATCATCCCATACATAAGCGGGAGTAAATTGTACACAACAGCAAAAAACCCAAAAATAATATAAAAAATGAACAGACAAAATAAACAAAACACTGTTCTACTTTAGTAGATCTTATTAAATGATGTAGATGTTATTAAATACTGGTGCTATAACAAATTATATAACCTCTCCCCACTTTCTCCCCTCTCTTCTGGTTACTCCTCTCTCTCTCTCTCTCTTACACACACACACACACAAATGCTCTCTCTTTGTTACTCTCCCCTCTCTCTCCTCTTTCTTGTTTACTCTGCACTTTCGCTCTTCTCTCTCTCCCCTGTCTCTTGGTCACTCCCTTCTCTCTCACCCCTCTCTCCTGGTCTCCTTGCCCTCTCTCTCCCTTCTTTCCTGGTCACTCCCCTCTTTCTCTCCCCTCTCACCTGGTTCTGTCTATCCTCTCTCTTCTGGTCACTCCCCTGTCTCTCTCCCCTCTCCTGGCCACTCCCCGCTTTCTCTCACGTCTCACCTGGTTACTCTCTCTCCCCTCTCTCCTGGTCACTCCCTTCTCTCTCTCTCTCCTCTCTCCTAGTTGCTCTCCCCTTTTGCTCTCCTTTTTCTGGTTAATCTTAATCTCCTGGTGTAATGTAGCTAGTCCATTACAAGGGCCTGGAGAATGAGGAGGAAAGGAGGGGAAAGGTTTTGAGGTGTTGTTGGTTGTGAATGGGGATTCCTTTGGTGGGTACTTGCCTCAGGCTAGGGTGCGTGGGCTAAAATAGTCCCCAGGAAGCGGGAGCCCTTTAAGAAGGTTCCGGGGCAGGTGGCCATTTTGTGTGAGGAGGGGTGCACCAAGATTTTAGAATTTTTCTATTTTTGTATTTTTAAAAGAAAACTAAACACTGCTAAATTAATAAAGAATATATTTATTTACTAATGTATTGAATGACTATTTGAGCACTGTGGGACAGAGTTATCTTTTTAAATATTGTGGGTAAATTGCACCCAGGTGGCCTGATTAGAGGGTGGGCTCACCCAATTAAGGGAGGGACCTTTAAAAAGAGCCAGTCTCACCTTTGTGGGGAGAGGTGCTGCATGTGGAGATTGCTCTGTGCTGGTTTTTAACTTTTGTATCTTTGTACATTTGTAAATATTTTTCATTTTTCTGGGTGGACTGTTAAATAAATGCACTTTTGAATTCTTCATCGACCCCTGACTCAGCTCTACTCTGTTCCTCCGACCGCAAAGTTGCTATCAGGACGTTACACCTGGTTACTCACCTCTCCCTCGTCCCTCTCTCCTGGTTATTCGCCCTTCTCTCTCCCTAACTCACTCCTGTGTCTCCACTCCTCTGTGCTCCTCAGATCAGATCCTGCACCACTCCTCTGCAGACATGTGGCCTCACTCGTACGTGTCCCAGGGCCTGTACTGTCTCTCTTCATCTGACGCCTGGGACCCGATCACCAGCCAGCCCTCAGGCATGGCCTCCCCCGCAGCCAGCTCCTACATCATGGCCGGAGGTACATACTGCTCATTGGATGAGACAAGTGCAGAAATATATTAGACTTTATATAACAGGGCGCTTAATATGAAGCTTAAATAGATGGAATAGATTTAAAGGTGCAATATGTAACTTTTTTTGGAGTATTTGCGATATTGCTTAGCCTAAAATATTCCACAGCATACTATAGGACTTATTTGTTTTGCATTCATTCAATTATATGTGTTTTTATTGCAAAGAAAATGACATCTTTTACTGAGTGGGGATGCCTCTTCACAAGCCTACACTGTGGCCTGCTGGTGTCAACTGCTTGTCTCCATAGAAACAGACAATTTTAAAGCCAACTGTGGAATATCAAGTTCTGTCTTGACTGTCAAAGCAACGATTTCTCCATGGAGACAAGCAGGTGTAATGGTTTGTTTAACAGTTTACTGAAGTCTTGAATCGTTGTCATGAGTTTATATGGGCTCAGTGCATGACATTTGCAGCATATTTGAAATCTTGTTTGAAATGTTGCTCTCCTCTGTGTGTTTTTTCTCAGGAGGGAGTGGAGCGTGTGGGACTCCGGGTGAGGGATTCGAAGGGACGGTCAACAGTTTCCTGGCTCAACATCAGGCTCAGCTCGTCCTCCAGCAGCAAACACAGCTCCAACAGCTCCAACAGCTGCACCAGTACCAACAACAGCAGTTCCTACTACAGCAACTACAGCAGCAACAGGTCTGTCTATACATGTCTATATTTATAACACAACGGGTCACTCTAACATCGATATATGTCTATGCAAGTATAACAACTACAGCAGCAACAGGTCACTCTAGAATCTATATATGACTACAACTACAACAGGCCACTCTGTATGTCTAAAACATAACACACAGCTCCAACAGCTGCACCAGCTACAACAGTTACTACAGCAACTACAGCAGCAACACTTTATTCTCTATATGTCTTTAACTATACCACACACCATATACAGGTCCCTCTATATACTCACGGTATAAACATAACAGTTCAGTGTATGTCTATACAAACATGACACACAGCTCCAACAACTAGCAGCAACAGCAACATAAACAGACAATATGGACTTTTAATAATTAACCACATGCTTTTACTGACAGAGGACTGGCAGGAGACCGCTCCATTGATGATGATTAAAAAGAACTCATGGACTCATTGAACTCAAAGAACAATTTGATTAATTGCACAGGCCTGCTCTAATAACAATATATCTATATTTCACACACTACAAACAGCTACAGCAGTAACAGCACGTCTAACATAGTATCACGCATAGCAAAAAGAGATGCTCTCTGGAGTGATTAGCACTGGCGCCTCACATCAAGAAGGTGCCGGGTTTGATCCTCGGGTTGCCCAGGCCTTTCTGTGTGGAGTTTGCATGTTCTTCGGTTTCCACCATCAACCCAAAAAACATGCTCCATAGGTAAGATGAGGTTCTGACCAAGCCTAGTCATAAGATCATGGAGATGGGTCGGACGGCTTCATGTGCTGCTGCTGAAGGATGGGTGAAATGCAGAGGATAATTTCCCTACAGGGATAAATAAAGAATATTTAAAAAAAAAAAAAAAAAAGGTCCTATATTATGCAAAATGTATTGTTGAGCTTTAAGCAATTTAGAATAAATAACCCTTTATTATTAGTCTGTCTGCATCTCCAAAGCTCAACATTTTCTGTTCCACCTGGTCATGAAGCAGTGGTTTTTTTAAGTTATCAGTTACATTTTACCTTTTGTTCAGCAGAGATTACTAATTCCAGGGCATAAATTATCCAAATGATTCTAGTGAAGGTGTATGGAGTTTAAAAACACACACACAGTGGAACAGTATTACCACATGACATCACAAGGTGGAACAGAGTGTTATTAGTTTGAGAGAAGAACTCAGCCTAAATATACAGGGTTTGTGTGTTAAACATGTAAATAAAACAAACCACAACTCCAGATATGTTTGTGATGAGGTTATTTAAAATGTAATGTCCAATTTAACCAAAACCAAGGTTGATTTCAGATTTTAGAATTGTAGATTATAGAATAACATTGCAAAACTAGGATTATATGTGAGTAGATTTGCAACAAACCCTGGTACAAATCAATACACAAAGGGATGTAATACAGAATCACAACACACCAGATCTATACTGTCTTTAAAAAACCCTGAATCTGTCCTAGCCCCTTCCTGTTTTGAGTTGTCTCTGCTTTTATTATTACCCTCATCTTTCACCTCATGTCAGAAACCCACTACAGCCGTATTGATCATGTTACTGTGACAAATGATTTAATATGCCCTCCATCTTTTATTCATTCACGAGAGAAAGATTCCTAGAAATTTCCAGTGCTTTTCCACCTTGGTCTTAATATGCAGCCGGTGTTGTATGAATCATTAACCGGAGGTTTTCGTACAACTGAATAAAGTCTGGGTGAACTGTGACAGGGAGAAGGGGGTTTGGTCTGACTCTACGCATGTTAAATACAGCAGGCCTATGAAATAATAACTGCAAAAGGTCAAACAGGGTATCTCAGAGAAGGGAGCTCTCTGCAAATGAGAACTAACATGTCGCGCTATGCATTATGGGTCATATGTTTTTCAGTTAGTCTTCTTTTCAGTAGGTTTAAAGATACAGATTAGGTTATGTAAAGCTGTGATGCTGTTTTAAAGGCGCCTGAAAATCCTGTCCCTTCTACGTTAGAATCCATAAGGGTCAGAAACTGGACCACAGACTGAAAAAATCTCTGTCCAAACTTGTGACAATCCAATTGCAGCTGGAATTGTATCACGTGTCTCAAATGCAGAAGACAATACAGTGGTACCTCACCTTGCGAAATTAATTCGTTCCAGAAGTGGTTTCGTAACGTGAATTTTTCGTAAGTTGAGTAGCTCTTTCAATGGAAAAAGCCTGATTCGTTCCAAGGCCCCGTTCCAAGTTTTTTTTTTATAGTGTAACTTTTTTTATAGTGTAACACTGTGTTCTGCGTCCTGATTGGGTAGGGTGACCATTCGTCCGGATTTCGTCCGGACAGTCCGGTTTTAGAGTCGTCTGTCCGGCCGTCTGTCACGTGTCCTCCTTTTTTACATTTTGTCCTCCTTTCAGACCCTCGTCGCCCACCGTTGCATAAATCGCCATAAATCTCCACCCATTATTTACACTTGCTAGTAGCAAGTATTCTTATTATTTTTTAACACACCCTAGATGAGATCTATGGTTATGCGGTGGCACAGAGTGAGACTTCACACAGAAACATCAACGCGTGCGGCATGACACGCTATTGGTTAAATACACGGAAGCAGCTCAAAGCCCAAAGCGCGAGTACAGAGAGGAGATAAGAAGAGCGCTATAATGAGCGCTATAAGAACGCTATAATGTTTGGCGAGTATGTCTGGGTCTGGAAATACTATAAAGTTGATGACAACAACATTGACATAGCAAACAGTGGGATATGTAAACTTGGGATTGCAAGGGGTGGAAAGGAAAGGGAGACATTTAACACAACAAACCGATACGGCACATCAAAAACAAACACCCGACACAATACTGCGAGTTACAGGCAACCCAGCCAAAGACGAGTCAGCTCACGCTGCAGGAGAGTTTGAAAAGGAGACAAAAAAATGCCCCTTGACAGTGCGAAGGCCCAGGAGAACACAGCCAGGAGCACAAATGATCGCAATGAGTGACTTACCATTCGCCTTTGTAGAGAACCCTGGATTTCTTATGCTTATGGAGCACGTTGGACCTCGTTAAGAATAATAATAATAATAATAATAATAAGCCCCGCGCCGGGTCATGTGCGCTATCACACACGTGTCCGTGCGCAGTCTTCTCCCCCCTCCCCCTTCCCCCCACACTTCATTATTAATACATTTTGTTGAAAATCTATGAAAGTTTGAGACAACAACAAACGAGAGACAAATGTGAGAAAAGTTTAAATCCAGTCTGAGAAAAGCGTATAATGTGTGTGGCTGAGCGCGCATTATTTGAATCTTTCAGATTTGGCGTTTCGTAACTTGAATTTTCTTTCGTATCTAGAGACCAAAATTTAACGTGAAGGCGTTTCGTAACTTGGAATTTTCGTTTGTTGGGTCTTTCGTAAGATGAGGTACCACTGTACTGTATATAACTTCCTTTACCAGAGAAAAGTAATAGTTTGGTGCTTTGATTGTTGATTCTGTGAAAATCCACACTGTTTCTCAGTCCTTTTTGTTGTTTTTTTCCTTCTTTTTATACCTGTAAGCAATTATGTTTGTTTTTGACGCATACAGAGTGCGACATGCGTCTCTCGCTTTATTTTGCTTCCAAATGTTGGCCCCGACCCGACCTCCGCCCCGACCTTGACACCGCCTTTGGCCCCTCTTGGCCCATTGTTTTGCTCAGGCCAGAAATAGCGGGCCATTAGCCCCAAGATCCTCGCCCCGATCCCCTGTTAAAGGTCCCATGGCATGAAATTTTCACTTTCTGAGGTTTTTGAACGTTAATGTGAGCTCCCCTACCCTGTTTAGCCCCCCCCCATGGTTAAAAGTTGTGAAATGTCTAAACTGATCATTTACGATCCTTTTCTGCGTTACAAAAAATCGGAGCTCAAACGGGCGATTTTGAACAAGGCACCTTATTGACGTCAGACAGTAGTCGAGTTATAAAATGAAACCAGGGGGGATGGTGAAATTTTTCATTTATGTGAAACACACATATATATGTGTATGTATATGTGTGTGTGTGTATATATATATATATTTTCTCACATTCATAGCTTGTATTCTCAGTTGCATGGCCTCCACAAGACAATACTATTTATCGGAAAGAAACAATAACCACTTAACTATGGACATCTAGAGATTATTATGTAAACAACAATGCCAAAATTGAGAAGACAAATTACTTTACTTTACAAATTACTCATAGTACTTGTAATAAATCTTTTTGTAATTATTGTCTATTAGAACCTCAGCAAACATTTCTGAATCTTCTCATGTGACGTAAAGTCCATTTTTATTTCAAATGCAAGAACAAATTTAAAAACAGCATTTTCCAAATGTATTAATATAAAACATAAATGTAAACTGAGATTTTTTTTTAACTTGAGGTAGCCAGACAGAAGGAAAAAAAAGATAACTGTAGAAAGATGGACTAGTCAAAAGTAACTCTATGCAGATGAAGACAATGCAGACAAATATATACAGAGGTAGGTAGATGACCAATAAAATAAACAGTGATTTATAAAGCAGACAACACTTCCTAAAGAGAGAGGGATTCATTAATTTTTCTTTTTAGTATTATTGCCTTTTTTTTCTAGTAGTTTTCATAGTAGTTTCCAAAGATTTTCGTAATCATGTTTTTTGTTTTCAATTTTCCGGGCTCTTGCTTTTGGATCATTGGCTAGGCAATGGCGTTGAAGCCAAGACTTGACATACACATCTGGTTTGAACAGCTTCAATGGAGGGCCAACACACCTGATGAAAAGCAAGGCTGACATACTCTGTACTTCTAGGGAGCTTCTGGTGGTTGTTAAATTGTTCATCTGACTGAACCCACGCTCACATTCAGCTGTAGAGATGACAAGTGTGTCCACTGCTTGAAGGAGGGGTTTAAGCTCTTCTGGTGGTTTCATTTCATCAACAGGTTTGAGTCTGGCCATGTCAATGTACTCCCTCATCCCTCTCTGAATTTGTCTCACATCATGAAGCTTGAAAAAGGAGCAGAGTTCTTGGATCTCCTTTTCAGCATAACGAATTCCACATGCATCTGGCCAGTTGGAGGACTGCAGGACTTTTAGAATGTTCAGAAAGCTCTGGTATTCTTCTTTGCTATTTTTTTTTTTACCTGGCAGGCATCCCATTCGGTTCTCAATTTTTTCAGCCAGGGAATGAAAAAACTTGTGTTGGTTTATTTCTCTGTACCTTTTATTGTCAGTCAATGCAACTCTTTAAATACCTTTAGGTCCACTGCAGACTGAGCCTCTTCTGCCCTTGGTCCAGGTAGGTCTGCCATTGACTTCAGCACTCGGACCTGCCGACTGAGGCTTGCTTCGGCCTTGGGGAGTGTCATGTTCCTGTGTTGTAGTGAGAGAGAGAATTCAGCCAGCTCTTCTAAAGCATCATACATGACTCCAAGGTTGTGCACAAAGGTTACATTAGATAGGTGGTTTTGTAAACCACTGAACATGCACCGCTCTGTTGAGCTCCTTTTTGGATCAGCTGAGGCATTAGAAAAGTGTTTGTGGAGTGCAGGGTACTGGTTCCATACAGCTCTAATGGTCCTAAAACTGGATGCCACCCATCGAGTGCTGAGGATTCTCCCTATGTTCAGGCACTGTAACGCAAGTTCCTCACAACATTCAGTGAGCTCACGGCGGTTTTTGGGAGATGCATGATAGACTGTAAACTTTGTCAAAGAAACACTGGAATTCATTCATCCCAGCAATGTCATCTACAGCCTCTCCAACACTCAACTCAAGACGATGGTTCATGCAGTGCCACACCATCACGTTGGGAAACTTCTCTACAATTTTGGTTGCAACACCTGATTTACTTCCAAGCATGACTGAAGCTCCATCTGATGCAAAGCAAACAAAGCGCTCCCTCATAACATCGTCAGAGAAGCCATGGTGTGACAGTGTATTCATCAGAGCTTGATGAATTCCATCTGCATTGGTTGTAGACAATTCAACTAGATCTAAGAAGAATGTTACTGGCTCTTCACTCATCCCTAGGCTTGCTCTAACATAAATGATCAAAACTGATTTTTTACTTTCTGTTGTAGATTCATCTATTAGAATAGAAAATTTAGTTCCACTCTGAAGAACCATTCCAACTACTCTCTCTCTCATTTGATTTGCAATGTGTTGGGTAATTGTTGCACAGGAATGGTCTGAATGTAAAGTTCTTCCCATGTCTAGGCCATTCAAGACTTGCAGGGCAATATAAACTGGTAGATCTGTGAAAGGCCTTCCAGATTTCACAATCTTGTAAACCGTGCGAAACACACGATCAGTACTTAGGAAGTGGTCTCTTTGCATATTAGAAGTCAGTGTCCCCATTCTCTTTCTTTTGCCTTTTCCATGCTTTTCTCAGCTGCTTGGTGATAGTCTGATGTTCTGTGCTTGTGTATCTTCTTACGAAGAGACTGCAGCTGTGCTACTCTGGTTGCACCATAGACTGTGACTTTAACATTGGACCACTCATTAACAACATGTATGTGGCTCCCACCTGCATTTGGCCCAACTGATTTAATTTTCTGACAGGTTAGGCAGCCAAGTTTTTTGTTTTGGCATATTAGCCATGGGTATTGTTTTTTCTTCTGCCTGAAAATATCAGATGTCCAGCAATCAGGGATATCTTGATCATCTCCCTGGCAACTTGGGCCATCATCATCTGCACTACCTTGCCCTGCTTCTACTTCTTCCTCTTTCCACTACAAAAACAAGAAATCCATGATGAACTACACTATTTTTCCTCATGTACATTGATATGACACCCCCCTCTCTCTGCCTCAACAATCCCCATGTTTCTTAAACTATAAAGACAAAGGTCCAAAGAGAAGAATTATCAAATCTGTACCCTCTTCAGCTCTTGGCTCTCCTGCTTGCTCCTGCTCCATTCTTTCAGTCTCCGGGTCCCCTTCAGCTCCAGTTGCAGCATGTTGCTGCTGACTGTCAGCTGTAGAAAACAGGAGTGGTCAGGTCAAGTCAGTTTTATTTCTATAGCACATTTACAGACAGACAAATACAGATTAGCCTTGATCAGTGACGGATTGGGATAAAAAAAAACGCGAAAAACTGCGGCTACTTCCCGATGCGCATTAACCTCCCAGAGAAGCGTGCGCGCGGACACGGTGCACCTGCTCACCGTACCGGCGCGAGGCCGCGCGTCTCACCTGGGGCTTCGGGACCACGTCCACGGCTAACGACCGCGGCAATGCAAGATCTCCTTACTGCAGTAGCATTAGTCAAGGATTCCTCCGTTCAATAACGCAAATGTTCGCGTGGTTTAGATACTTCACTACCGAGCATCAACCGGTTTCATTTCAGCCTTTCAGTCTTGCTCGATAGAAAGTGTAAGCTAGACTCCAGACTAGCATTCATTATTAGCTATGTGTTGTTATCGCTATGTCGGTCCACAAATTAAATTGGCTTACATTGGTTGTATGCTCATAAAAAGCGTGACTGATGACTCTTGACTTACCTTCTGAATCGTTGTTCCTTGATATCTTAAAACCGAAGTTCCTTAGGTCCAGCTGTCCACTTCGCTTGGCCATGATGCTATGCCATTCATCTGGCGCGAGCGCGAGGTTATGAATAAAACTCCGGGACGGCGCGCGCCATCCCGACTGAACAGCCTCGCTCACGGTAACCTACTATCACATAGGTAGGCTGATTATCACAAAGCCCCCTAAATGTCGAATGGTAATTCTATTTCCAGTGTTAAATAGAAGTCATTTTCCACATGCACTGATAAAATGCCACAAGGGATGGAAGAAGGGATGATCGTTTTATAAGAGGGATGAATTTGACTACTTTTACCACCAGGGGGGATGCCATCCCCCCTCAACTCGAGTACTGACGTCAGATCGAAAAAAGAAATGCAAATGCAGTTCCACCCCCGTCTGTCTGTACTCAGCGTCTCTGTAAATCACGCCCAGAGAGTTTGGACTGCGAATGCGCTAGGCAATGCGAAATGCGTTTTTTTTATTTGCCTGGAGGCACGTCCGAGTGTTTCTAGGCTCGGAAGTCCTTTATCTGAGCCTCTGGACCTTTGAACAGCAGTGGTTTAATTTTATTTTCTGTGGAAATGTGTTTATTTTTCAATGGAACGCTTCAAATCTCTCCCCCCGTGCAAAAACAAGGAAATGGATCAGCTGACAGCTCAGAGCGAGAGCGGAGCGTTTGGCCACGCCCCCACCCTCTACTATTGGCCAGCTCTTTTCTCCTCATTTGCATTCAAGCAACAACGCCCATTATGACCTGTTCTGAGGGAGAAAAAATACTCTTTCTCATCTTATCTCTGTTTCTCATGCACTGAGTGTTGATTTTGAAGAAGGATTCATTTACAGTATTAGGGAACCATTAAGGAGCCATATAAAAGCATCAAGAAGTACCATGTCATGGGATCTTTAACACCTGGCCCTGGACGTGTGAAAGCAGTTAGCCTCGATACGCCTGTTGCCTCGGTTTTGGCCCGACAGTCTGAAAGCGGCTATTGATCACAGGCTCCTGAAAATATTTTGTTTAAATCTATTCTGTATTTTTCAGACTATTTTTAAAAAAAATGGCCACCAGCATTTGCTAATGTGTGCATTGTCACCATGGTAATTACTGAACATTTTGCCATGCACAAATATGTAAAACACCCCTAATGAGATGTTGGTGCAAAGTTCGGATATGTTCCCAAATCTGATAATTTAATCAGCATTTGTTTATATTTGCACCAATTAAGATAGTCTCAAGTACCAGTACACAGATTATATACTTATTGGAGCTGATTGGACCTTTCATAAATACTTTTTTGTTCTTTACTCATATCAGATGTACTGAAAAAAAAACACATTATAAAATTAAATAAATGACCCTTATTGTGTAAATTACATTCAAGTTTGACATTTGAGTATGATGAAGATAGAAGCAATCTTTCTCGCTGACTTTTTCGTGTTATCCAGTTAGATGAAGCTGACCCTCTTCTCCATAAGTCCCTGGCAGAGCTGGCTCCACACTGGACACTTACAATGGCTTTGCGTGTGTCATTGTTTTGGCAGCAGGAGATGATATTTTCTGCTCATTATTGAGAATGAAAATGTCAGGAGCCCTGGGGAAGATATTGTTCAGCAAAGCTCCAGTGGGTGGTGTGTTTTAATAGGAACATTTTCAAAGCAAGAAACAGTTGAGTAGTTCTGCAGACAAATCAATTCAGCAGACTTCCAAAGGAGGGATTCACTTAAAGCAACATGAAAATAACTACCTTTTCCTTGTTAATGTATTAGTAAATCTTTGTTTTAAGATAGTAGTAGTATTACTGTGGTTCATTTCATTTAAAGGTGCATTGTGTAACTTTACTGGTGGAGCGTCCCTCAGATGCTTTTCTCCATGGAGATATTGTGGCTTTGTCTGGAATGTTTCACGGTATGGCATTAAACCAGTCTTCTGTCCTGGCGAAGTGGGGTGTTCTCTTTGGGAAAGGCCCCCCTGACCCGGGCAAGTAAATGAGGAAGAAGAAGTTAAGCATTTTTTGGATTTTGTTATTGTAAGGGGGGAGAGGATGTCGAGGCTGACGGAGAAGAGAACGCACACCTTCTACCGGCTGTTGGTGGCCGGGGTCGCTCGGCACCCTTCTGCAGAACACAGGTGCTCAGACATTTCCCACACATGACACTGCCTCCATCTGGGCTCACATATATAATTGGTACACCCCACCCCAAGTCAGTAATTTTGACTTTAAATTGAGAGACAGGATCATTTACACCTGCACCAGGTTGCACGCAATACACCCCGACAGGTACGGCTGTGACTGTCCGGTATGCGGTGAGGCACCTGAAGACCTCCTCCACTTGGCCGCCCGGTGTCCTGTCGTGCGGCGGTTCTGGACCCGGCTGCTGGACCTTCTCGCTCGGAGGCTGGCGTTGAGGCTCCCACCGCCGGCAGCCCATGGAATCGATGACCCCGAGCTCTGGTTCTGCCTCTTCGGATCTGTCCAGCAGCGACTTCGGGGGCCGGACACCGCCATGGTCAACTGGGACGCCGTCCGCCTCGTCCTGTCCATGGCCAGGTATTCCATCTTCGTGGCACGGAACCACCACCTCCATGACGGCCGCGGAGCAGAGCACTGGCCCCTCTTCACAGAGCTCCTTAGCGCCCAGGTTCACCATCTCCACTCCGCAAGAGAAACGGAGTTTTGCAACACTTTCACCCCAGACAATAAACTTTTCTCCATTTCTCGAATCGGTTCCCCTCAGTTGGACTTCTGACCCCTCCCCTCCCCCGCTGTTCCCTCTGGACCCTGTCATCTGGACTCTCTCTGGACACTGCATAACCCTTGTTTTCCCCCAGACCCCCTTTCTTTGCCTGGAATAATCCTTTTGCCCTGTTATTGTGGTTCTTAAAAATGTAATTTTAACGAGACCAAACCAGACCAAGTTACAGGTCAGATCGGTGGAGAGGCGACCCCACTCAAAGTTAGAATGCCTTTTTTTCTAGGTATATTTGAACAGTAAAATCACCTGTAATCAAATAAATTTAAGTTTAATGTGATACTGTGGAACATTCCAGGCAGAGCAGTGATATATCCATAGAAACAGTTGATGGAACCACAACCAAAAAGTTACATTGTGCACCTTTAATAGATTCAATATTTTATTTTATTTTTAACAATGGCTTGGGATTGAAGTTGAATGTACAGATGCTGCATGCTAAAGATTTCAATTATCCATCAATTCACCAATCAGGACCCAGGTTCAAAAGCACTGATTTGTAATTAGTGGGTGAGTTCATTAGAATGCAAACACTGTATTAGTGCTGGGAATCACAGCGTCCCTCATGATTCAGTAGATACTTTGCAGCTGATGTTATCAACATTCCCTGGAGGTTTGAAGCTAACTGAAAACACTATTTATTTTACCACAATCTGATCAGAACGAGCTGATTTGGCTGGAACTAGAACAGGTGCTGTTAAACAAGTCTCTCACATGAAATTACAGTCACAAGCGATCTCCTACCTTACATCCCAGACCTGAAACAATGAGCACACAAAGGTTTAGTGCATAGAAGCGACATTGGCTTATAGAAAGTGTTACATTGTCAGATCAGAATAAGAACATAGTTTTATTGCCATTGTCAAGGAACAAAATAGACAGTTGACAAAACAGGAACTTGCTTTGGCAATATGGTGCAACATAACAAATGAATAATGACAGTGAATAAAATATAAACTACGATTAAATAAGGGCATGCATAAAAATAAGGTATTAAATATAAATGGACTGAATACAAAATATGATTATTTTGCATCTTGCCACATTCAGAAGGTTTTTTTTGCTGTCCTCAAGATTCAAAGCTTTTATTGTCATATGCACAGTAAAGAAACACCTGTAGAATGAAATTCTTACTTTGCTGCCCACTCTGGATGCCAAGAGCATGCAAAAAAATTTAAATAGGTAGGCCTAAATAAGATAAAGACAGCATGTAAAAAAGTATAATCAATCTTACAAAATATACACTATGGAAAATACAGGCTAGGTGCTATGTACATATTTACAGATACAGACGCTCCTTAACCTACGAACGAGTTACGTTCTGAACGGCCGTTCGTTTGCTGAATTTGTTCGTAAGTCGTTATAGGGCATTCTTTAGGAGGGAATGTATGTTTAAGGCTTGTATAAGTAATCTATATGGATTTGTACTGCATTTAAATAACACTAAATAGTAACAAAACAATATGGGTTTTAAAAATATGGAAAACTGATGAGATAAAAAGAAGAGGGAGACACAGAGGCAGACGCAGTAGACACAGCTGAGAGAGCGAGTGTGTGTGTGAATGTATGTGTGATCGTACCGATTGTCGAACGGTTCATGTTGTATGCGCGTGCCACATTCACCATCTTCTCACCAGCATCAAGTTTCTTTATTATCGCCACCTTCTTTTCAAATGAGATGGCTTGCCGCTTTTTCACATTTCCACTTTCACTAGAAGCTTTTCGCTTTTCACCAACCATATTGGATTACGGATGCAAGATAAAACAACAAAGTTCGTAACACCGCAAGTACGTCTGAACACTTGGGTAGTTTCAACTGAGTGGGCGTGATGCTTGGGGGATGCTGGGCACACGATCGCAGCGCCCTGCCTGTGCATCAGCGGCGGAAATACGCACTACTCGGAAGTCGGAATAGGCGCTAAATACAAAAACTCACTTACGTACATGTACAGCACTTTTGCCCAAACATTTAACTTTTTTTTTTAAATTTTCGACCCTGTTCGTAACTCCGAAGGTTCGTATGTGGAGGAGCGTCTGTAATGTGCAACATTAGTTTTATGTGCAACTGTCAGTAGTAAAACAGTGTGCAAATATGGTTGATATAGTGCAAACAGGAAGTGTAAACATGGTTGATATTAGGGATGGCCCGATCAGGTTTTTTGGCCCTCTGATTCGATTCCGATCATTTGATTTTGAGTATCTGCTGATACCGAGTCCCGATCCGATACTTACATAATACATAAAAAGTACACTGAAGGCCTGAAGTCTGTGATGCGCTCCAGACATTGCCACATCCTCCTGGGGTCAGCAGAAGAGATAAGATAAGACTTTATTGATCTAACGCAGGAGAAATTTACTTGTCACAGTAGGTCCAGGTAGGGACAGTTTGAACAAGAAAGAGAAGTGCATGCAGGCAAGAATGGCATAAAGATAAGTAATAATAATAATAAAATAAGTAATAATAGAATAAGTAATAATAATAAAAACAGTAACAACGAGAGTATTGAAAAACGATATTGCACATTAGGACCATACAGTGGAGTTATACAGTTTGATAAAATAAATAAGTAATAATAAGAAACAGTAACTAGGAGAGTATTGAAAAACGAGTAGAAGTCCTCTGTCTTCTGTCTCTGTTGCCTCTTGGCCGCTCTTATGGCCTTCTGCAGTCAGTACTGTGCAGCTTTATCATCGCCAGATCTAAATCGCCAGATCTAAATGCAGCAGAGCGAGCGCGCAGCAGGTGCAGTACCTCACTGTTTACCCAGGGCTTCTCGTTGGGTCAGAACCCCATAATTGAAACTGCCATTCTCTGAAAGCATACACAAATTTAGTTGTGCTTGTATGTGTTAATGTTAAGACATATTACAGTTTTAAAGAGTATATAACTCATTGTACACAGTGTGACTTGCTCTGCCGCTCCTGCAGTGCACTGACCATGTGACCAGTGGTGACGGCTCGGGACATCAGGCCCACCATCTGCAGCCCAAACCGCTCCAAGACCATTACCATTTAAGTCACAAAAGGAAGAACACACCAAGTTACAGTTATTACAATTATATTCTCAGACATTCATAATAATAAGTGATATTTGCATCGGTTTCATAAGAAGGCACGTGCCAACAGGTCTGCAGCGCAGAGTCATACAACACCGTCCTAAACAGCACCTAAAACAATGGTGGTGCCACAACTTAGTTTTTTTTAAGTGTGTTGAGGAATGCTCATGGCGGAGATATATCAATACAGCAGCCTGGAGTATTGATGCTGATGATGTTGTTCATTTATATCCACAATAGTGTAACATGCCGGTATAACCCAGATAACATGGCACCAATATAGTTGCTTTGTAGTCCAAGCAAAGCTCTGAACTTTGAATCTGGAGGTGGTGTGTTCAGTCTGTAATATAAAAAGTGGGTCATTCTAGTTCTAATGCTGCGCTTCAACAGTTTGAGGAATATCTCTCTGCTCTCTCCCTGTTCCTGCTAAATACTGGGTCAGAAAGTGTGTTTAGTATGAATGTGGCTACAATAGTATCTCACCACAAGTGTGGAGTCAGTGTAGTGCTTTAAGAGGCTTTGACAAACTTGTAACGAGCATTACAAGTATCAGTGTTGCAGTCCTACAATGTGCTATACAATCTAACCACTTGCAGTGCTACAGATGTTTACTTCTGAAATGTTTCTGTGTGTTTTTTTTTTTTGAACTTTAGGTGCACAGTGCCTCTGCCTCACTGCAGGCCACACCCAACAGCACCATCCACAGCCTGGTCCCGCCCACACACCCACGCCTCGCAGACCTGTGGGGGGCAGCACAGGTTGAGGCGCATCAGGTGAGAACTGCACCAGGCACAAGGGACATTTAGCGAAGGGACACTAGTTTCACACTAGTGTGAGCAGCCACAGTGGCAACTAAAGTGACAGAAAGAAAGTCAAGATTTTTCTAATGCTTTTGAATGTATTTTTTTGTCAAATGTTTAGAGGTTGCAATCAAGTAAAATTAGTTTTGTTCAGTAGAATATATATGTAAAGCAGCTCGGATCAAAATGAGAAGGGTGTGTGCTGCCTGCATCTGTTATAAATGCTGTATGTCTACGATCCATAAGCTGATGCACTGTTAGCATACTAGTGGGGCGGCAGTAGCTCAGTGGTAGAGCGCTTGCCTGGTGATCCAGGGGTTGGCAGTTCGAATCCCGCTCTTGACGGGTGGACCACATGTGATCCAAGCTCCCACAGATGAGCGCTGCTGTTGTGTCCTTGGGCAAGACACTTAACCCCACCTCACCCCCAGTGTCTGCGGACACTGGTAGCCCCCATGGCAGAAGATGCATCGAGGCCCGTTGTGACGTGAGCCACCTGTGGGAGGTTTCTCCAGCCAAGGTCCTGACCAAGCCGAAGCAAGAAGATCGTGGAGATGGTCCCCGGGCGCGCCTCGGGTGCAGCCCACTGCTCCTGATGACAGGATGGGTCAAATGCAGAGGACAAATTTCTCTAAGGAGACAATAAAAGGCTTATCTTATCTAATCTTAGTTGTTTTTAGCAGTATTGTGATGGCAAAACTCCACTCTGGCCTCAGAGTTGTGAAAAGCTCAGTGTGGTTGAATAATTATACAATTTAGCGCAGGCCTGAATTTGATAAGGCATTATAACCAACATTGCCAGTGTGGCATCTTGTGTAAAGTAGTAGTTTTTTTTTTACTTATGGGAGTGAATGTAACATATATTTCCTTGATTAGTTTCTCTTTCCTTCCTTCAAACAGTTTTTGAATTCATGACAGACCTAATAACAGACATTAAATTGAGTCATATCTTTCTAATGACAGTTGTATTACCATCTTTTTAATACAGCGACGATGATCAGAAATGACATTCTATCCGCTCTGATCCCATCTCGAGCCTCTTGTCAGCTCCGTTTCTGAGGACAGCCTTTCTGTTGCCATCAGAAATAACAGCGTTTGTGTGCCTTTGCTTTGTGTCTCACGCCTTTGGGCTCACTGCAGCGGACACGCGTAGAACACGTCAGTAGGAGCAGGACAGGTAGGAGGCTGGAGGTGCATGGAGCGCCCCCTGGAGTGTGCATGGGACACAGCCTGGAGAGGGGAACCTGCCTGTGGGACAAAGAGAAAACATATGGGTCTATGAGAATGCAGTGGTTTGTTGATCGTGTGTTTCTAATCCAGTAACTGAGCAGATGCTTTTATATATGGCATGTCCACTGGAAAAGCATGAAACTAAGGCATTTGGATTCAGCAATGAGAGCTTTCACTGTTCCAATGTGGGGAAAAAAGGTTGAATAGTTTATTATTATTCATTTACAATTATATGATTATTTTGTTTAGTGTTTATTGTTAAAGGGCCTATATTATGCAAAATTGACTCTTGTGAGCTTTTACCCATGTTATAATGCTGTTAACTCATTAAAAACATGCCCGGAGTATGTGTTTGAGTACATGTTTGAGTAATCCTGGTTTATTATAGTCTATAGTCTGCATTTCGAAAGCTCAAAATGCTCTGTTCCACCTTGTCATGAAGTGGTAGTTTCCAAGTGAACAGCTGCCCTTTACCTTTAAGGGAGAATTAACGTTTTTTACAATCTGAGCCTTATTTCGGTAATAAAACAAGTTGTTTTACTCACCCATAGCACTTTGGTGTCATATGGAGCACTTCCAGAGATGTTTTAGATTAGCGATATCCGTAACGCGAGTTCTCAGGGCATATAATATATGCCCCGAGCATGTAATATATGCCCCGAACGGTCTCCAAATAACACAAACTTTAGCACTTTTCAAATCATAGAAGCTCAATGTCTTAGTCTACACTTTCGTTTGAGTCAAAAGTGGCCTGTAATCCGAGATTTATCCATAATTTACAGCTTTGCGTTTCATGTTTGGGTCCCGAGAGCTGAGAGTGAACATGCACACTGGCGGACACCCATAGCACCAAAGTGCTATGGGTGAGTAAAACAACTTTTATTACTGAAATAAGGCTCAGATTGTAAAAAAAAAAAAAAACGTTAATTCTCCTTTAATTCAGTAGAGTCTGGAAATTCCAGGCCTGAAATCATCCAGATGATTTTGATGGTGTATAGAATTTAAAAACATCGTGGAGCCCTTCCTGTATTACCACATGACATCACAAGGTGGAACAGTGTTTTCTGTTTGAGAGAGAGCCTAAATTTGCAGGGTTTGTGTGTTTGAAACATGTGAATGAAACAAAACACAACTCCAGGTTTGTGATGAGGAAACAACATTATAACAGAGATCAGAAGTTGAATATAGACCCTTTAAAGAAATATAAGAAAACAGTCTGATCGCTCTATAGCATGTCCACTGGAGAAGCATGGAGGTGCTTCTCCAGTGAAGCGTTTGAACTGAAGGAGAGCAACTTGACAATCTTTTACAGCAAACAAGATGGCATTTTTATCGCTCTTTCTTCTACAAGTTTTAGTTTGAAGTCTTAAATGCTTTCAGACTCCTGAAGCGGCTGTAGAGAAACGATATGAGTACAAATTACACTTTTGAGTCATGACTTAAAGGAGCAAATTCAACTTTAATGAGCTTTTAAACTCATTATAAAGGCACTTCTTCATCCTGGCAAAACTCCACTCTGGCCTATCAGAGTTGTGAAAAGCTCAGTGTGGTTGAATAATTATACAATTTAGTGCAGGCCTGAATTTGATAAGGTATTATAACCAACATTTCTAGCGTGGCATCTTGTGTAAAGTAGAATTTTTTTTTTCTTATGGGAGTGCGTGTAACTTATAATTTCCTTGATTAGTTTCTCTTTCCTTCAGAGAAAGAATATAGTGTAATAAAGAAAACAGTCTGATTGCACTACAGCATGTCCACTGGAGAAGCGTGGAACTGAGGCATGTGAACTAAAGGAGAGCAATTTGACAATCTTTTACAGCAAACAAGACAAACAATTTACACTTTGAGTCATGACTTAAAGGAGACCTATTATGCAAATTCAGCTTTAAAGGAGAATTTGTGTTTTTTACAATCTGAGCCTTATTTCGGTAATAAAACACGTTGTTTTACTCACCCATAGCACTTTGGTGTCATATGGAGCACTTCCGGAGATGTTTTAGATTAGCGATCTCCGTAATGTGAGTTCTCGGGGCACATGTTTGCGGTCTCCAAATAACACAAACTTTAGCACTTTTCAAATCATAGAAGCTCAATGTCTTAGTCTACACTTTCGTTTGAGTCAAAAGTGGCCTGTAATCCGAGATTTATCCATAATTTACAGCTTTGCGTTTCATGATTGGGTCCCGGGAGCTGAGAGTGAAATAAGCTGTGACTCCGCACATGCGCACTGGCCTCGTCATCTACTCGAAACTATGGCTAAATCTCGGATTACAGGCCACTTTTGACTCAAACGAAAGCATAGACTAAAGACATTGAGCTTCTATGATTTGAAAAGTGCTAAAGTTTGTGTTATTTGGAGACCACAAACATGTGCCCCGAGAACTCACATTATGGAGATCGCAAATCTAAAACATCTCTGGAAGTGCTCCATATGACACCAAAGTGCTATGGGTGAGTAAAACAACTTGTTTTATTACCGAAATAAGGCTCAGATTGTAAAAAAACGTTAATTCTCCTTTAAAGGGATATGCCACCCCCAGGTCAAATTTGGGCATCTCCCCACAGTCCAGAGACTAAAATAAGTGATGGAAAGCGTTTTCCTGGTCACCCAGCCATTGTCCGAGTCTGTCAGCACTGACCGCTGCGGTATCTGCTGCTCCTCCGCGTTAGACTGGAGGCAACAGCACCAGAGAAAGATTTCGGCCAAAAGGAATTAATTTGCTCGATGCTTTTCCCAATTACTTTCTGTGTAGTGCGCATTCATATCGAGTGCAAATAAATGTGCAAATCAACACGGAGAGCTTGACTTGGTCATTTTGGGTGGGAACTATTTTTCAGTGCGGAAAAAGAAAGCCGAAGCACACAGCACGCAGCGTAACGGGGGAACTCCCTTCCTGGTGCGTAAACAGGGATTCCCCTGGCAGCGTGGTGCGTGCTTCGTCTGTCTTTTTCCGCACTGAAAAATGGTTCCCATCCAAAATGACCAAGTCAAGCTCTCCGTGTTGATTTGCACATTTATTTGCACTCGATATGAATGCGCACTACACAGAAAGTAATTGGGAAAAGCATCGAGCAAATTAATTCCTTTTGGCCGAAATCTTTCTCTGGCGACGTTGCCTCCAGTCTAACGCGGAGGAGCAGCAGCTGCGCACGGCGGTCAGTGGCGACAGACTCGGACAATGGCTGGGTGACCAGGAAAACGCTTTTCATCACTTGTTTTAGTCTCTGGACTGTGGGGAGATGCCCAAATTTGACCTGGGGGTGGCATATCCCTTTAATGAGGTTTTTAAAGTCATTATAAAGGCACTTCCTTGTCATTAACTAACTCAAAGTTGTATTTTGATTCATTCATGCATGTTGGTGTAACCATGTGTTGTCCTGCATTTGAGGTTTGATGCTCAGAAAATTCCTGTTTTCACCTACCCACATCCACACCCACAGCTCTGGACTTAAACTGTGATTATTTGAAATGTTACTCTGAAGAGGCAGTTCAGGCCCATTTCCATTATTAAAGAGCCCGTATTACCATATTTTCGGATCTGTTATAATGTTGTTTCCTCATCAGAACAGACCTGGAGTTGTGTTTTGTTTCATTCACACACATTTAACACACAAACCCTACATATTTAGGCTGAGTTCTTTTCTTAAACAGAAAACCACTTTGTGATGTCAGGTGGTAAAACAGGAAGTGGTTCACTGTGTTTTTAAACTCCAGACACCTTCACGAGAATCATTTGGATCATTTCAACCCTGGAATCGTTCATACCAAACTAAAGGTAAAAAGTAGCTGTTGGAGATATAGACAGACTAATATTAAAGGATTACTCAAACGTGTGTGAAGGAATCAAAACACAACTCACCACATTTTTGAGGAGGTAACAACATTATAACATGGCTTAAAGCTGACAAGAATCCGTTTTGTGTAATATCCTCCTGGGACCCAAAGAAAAAAAGTGTGTCTAAATGATTATTATTATTATTTTAATTTTCTGTTTGCAGGTAAATGAACACTTTAGCATTTACATTTTGTTAATTTTATTTTTATTCATAATGTTGTAACATGTCCTTTGTAATGGACGTCAGGGACATTTTTGGTGTTAAATCCAGCGACCTAGCAATTTTTTTTATTTTATTTTATTTTTTTGATGACCAACATCTCTGACAAGCTTCTACAGTCGCTTCAAAAAGTTTTTAGACTCCCTTTTAATTTCTTATTTATTTATGTATTTATGTATTTAATGATTTTTTTTATTTTTTTATTATTTATTTTTATGTTTTTATTTATGTTTTTATTTATGTATTTAATTTATTTACATTTTTAAAATGTATTTATTTTTTTTATTTATGAATATATTTATTTATGTATTTAATAATTTTATTTTTTTAATTTATTATTTATTTATTTATTTATTTATTATTATTATTTTATTTTATTATTATTATTTTTTTTAATCGTAGTGCAGCCACAAACTAGAGTCTATATCAAAACACTTAAAAGACAGACTGGTTAAAGGAAAAGTAAAGTTTTTTACAATTTGAGCCTTATTTCGGTAATAAAACAAGTTGTTTTACTCACCCATATCACTTAGATTAGCGTTAGGCTAACGCCGTTAGCCTAGCGCGACTTATAGCCATAGCTCGGGGCATTCCCCGAGCATGTAATATGCCCCGTGCGGGCTCCAAATAACACAAACTTTAGCACTTTTCAAATCATAGAAGCTCGATGTCTTTAGTCTACGATTTCGTTTGGTCAAAAGTGGCCTGTAATCTGAGATTTAGCCATAGTTTCGAGTAGATGAGGACGCCAGTGCGCATGCGCGGAGTGTGCTCTCAGCTCCCGGGACCCAAACATGGAACGCAAAGCTGTAAACTATGGATAAATCTCGGATTACAGGCCACTTTTGATTCAAACAAAATCGTAGAGTAAGATATCGAGCTTCTATGATTTGAAAAGTGCTAAAGTTTGTGTTATTTGGAGCCCGCACGGGGCATATTACATGCTCGGGGAATGCCCCGAGCTATGGCTATAAGTCGCGCTAGGCTAACGGCGTTAGCCTAACGCTAATCTAAAACATCTCCGGAAATGCTCCATATGACACCAAAGTGCTATGGGTGAGTAAAACAACTTGTTTTATTACCGAAATAAGGCTCAAATTGTAAAAAACGTTACTTTTCCTTTAACTCAATGTCCACTATAAAGGACACAAATGAATGGGCGGGCCTCAGGAGGATATAGGACCTTTAAATCATCATTTTACTTTTTGTTGTTATATTTAAAAGCTATGAAAACAGCATAATAATTCTCCTTTAATTTATCTAGTCATTTAACTCAAGTAGACCGTGGATGAAAGCATCTTGTAAAGCATGTCACCTATGAATGATACAACATGATGGAGTTGTTTTAAAGATTCTCACCTGTGTGCTAGAGCATGTTAAAGGGCCTGTATGCCATCATTTTTTCCAAAAGCAAAATTTGTCTTGCCCCACTACAAAAATATTGTTTAAGCAGCTCTTGAGGTCAAAATCTGTCCACTGTGTACCAAGTGTATCAAGTATCAAGTGTGTAGTTAGCATGCTAGTAATTCTTAGCAATACTCTGAAAGTTGTGAAATAACGCTGTGGATAATTTGGATGCTCAGAGTGCACAAGGTAAGTGGGGAATTGATACTTTGCATTGACATCACGCTGGGGGTGTTGTGCGTGTATGTGAATGGTGGAATGTTCATCAGACAGTTACCATGGCGACACAAGGCACACATTAGCAAACAGCGCAGCATCAGCTCACCTGTTGTAGATCCAGCTAAGTCAGTTCTTTATGCTCAGATTGTGTTAAAATAAAGCTCAGATTAAAGTCTATCTTGAGGAACAGCTTCAGACAGAGCAGTGCCTACAGTTAGCATCACACCCCCAGGGAATTTTGACGACATCAGCTGCAAAGTATCAATACATTTGGACCACTGCAAATTTTTCAAATGAATTAGTTCTGTTTTTAAGACAGTAAAAATCAGCTACAGCGCCTTTTAAAAGAGAATTAATGTTTTTTACAATCTGAGCCTTATTTCGGTAATAAAACAAGTTGTTTTACTCACCCATAGCACTTTGGTGTCATATGGAGCACTTCCAGAGATGTTTTAGATTAGCGATATCCGTAGCGGGAGTTCTCGGGGCATATAATACAGGGCTCTCAAGTTTTGAGCGGGGTCGTGCGTGAGACTGCGCGTAATTTCCGAGCGAGGGGAGGGGGGGTGAACAATTTTTCCCGGGGGGGGCTTGAATTGCGTGAGAAATGCCGTGTGAGCGTGTGAATGCGTCGAATTGTCTCTCTCAATGCTTGAGACTTGAGAGCCCTGCTGTAAATGTTTGTCTAAAGAGCAAACTTAAACTACAAAGCAACTAATGAGAGTTATATAAATGAAGTTATTACCTGATGGTTCTCAGTTTGTTTTATCATCACCGCAGTGTGCGCTTAGCAGATGAAACTACACTCTACAGTCTGCCCAACAACAGAACAATCTATTTTCTGATTGGCTGATTTTTTTCCGGGGAGCAGGATGGGGAGGAGGGGGAGAGTTTTTTTTCGCTGAAAACGCACGGTGCCTGCATAAACTGAGCCACACAGACCGATTTTCTGGGCAAAAAAAAAAAAAATCAGCGTGAGAGATGCCATGTGGCGTGTGAGCGTGTGAACACGTCGAATTGCGTGTGTCACACTCTCAATGCGTGAGACTTGAGAGCCCTGCAATATATGCCCCGAGCGGTCTCCAAATAACACAAACTTTAGCACTTTTCAAATCATAGAATCTGAATGTCTTAGTCTACACTTTCGTTTGAGTCAAAAGTGGCCTGTAATCTGAGATTTATCCATAATTTACAGCTTTGCGTTTCATGTTTGGGTCCCGGGAGCTGAGAGTGAAATAAGCTGTGACTCCGCACATGCGCACTGGCCTCCTCATCTACTCGAAACTATGGATAAATCTCGGATTATAGGCCACTTTTGACTCAAACGAAATCGCAGACTAAGACATTGAGCTTCTATGATTTGAAAAGTGCTAAAGTTTGTGTTATTTGGAGAGCTCGGGGGATATATTACATGCGAACTCGCGCTACGGCTATCGCTAATCTAAAACATCTCCGGAAGTGCTCCATATGACACCAAAGTGCTATGGGTGAGTAAAACATCTTGTTTTATTACTGAAATAAGGCTCAGATTGTAAAAAAACGATAATTCTCCTTTAAATAGAAAATCATATTGCGCTCGTGTTTTGTAAGAAACCCGACCAACACAATGAGGAACATGAGTGAAGTGTGCTACATTTGAACAAAACAGCAACCTTGAACATGCTCAAATTCAGGACAGGAGAGGGAATAATGAACGTTTACATCACCGGCTTTTATGGTTTATTCTGAAAAATCCGTAGCTAAGAGAGATCCTGTTAACAATAGCGACCAGTCACTTCATTTTGTAACACTTGTTTTAATGTTGTCTATTTTGGGCTGAGAAACAAAGTGCTCTTACAGCTCATTAGTGGTATTACATTTCAGTGATGACCTTTGGTGCTTCAGAGACGATTCTAATACAGCTCCCACACACTGTAAGCACGAGAAGCCCCTGATTCCAATTTGCTCAATACACTAAAGAGACAGACAGTAAGGCAAACCACCCACACATCCATACAAGTTGGTAGTATCTGTACAATCTGTCATGTAGGATTACAGCTCGTGTGGTTAGGGTTATCTACTCAAAAGCAAATAATATGGAAAAGTAGAGGGCTTATATTACACTATTTTCTGATTTGTTGTTCTTATAATGTTTCCTCATCACAAACAGACCTGGAGTCGTGTTGTGTTTCATTCACACATGTTTAACACGCAAACTCTGCAGATTTAGGCGTTTGAGTTCTTCCCTCAAACTGAAAACACTCCGTTCCACCTTGTGATGTCATGTGGTAATACATGTTTTTAAACTCCATACACCTTCACTAGAATCATTTGGATCATTTCAGGCCTGGAATTGCCGATCTCTAATGAGCAAAAGGTAAAAATTGAGCTGTTAACTTGGAAACTTCATGATATCACAAGGTGGAAGAGAGCATTTTGAGCTTTGGAGATGTAGACTAGTTATAAAAGATTAATCAAACATGTGTTAATGAAACAAAACACAACTCTGGGTATGTTTTGAAGATTTAACAACATTATAACATGACTTAAAGGAGAATTAACGTTTTTTACAATCTGAGCCTTATTTAGTAATAAAACAAGTTGTTTTACTCACCCATAGCACTTTGGTGTCATATGGAGCACTTCCGGAGATGTTTTAGATTTGCGATAGCCGTAGCGCGAGTTCTAGCCATAGCTCGGGGCATGTAATCTATGCCCCGAGCATGTAATATATGGCCCGTGCGCAGGCCCGGCTCCAGACATAAAATATTAAGGGAGCGATGAGTTTATCACAGGGGGCGGGGTCGCGTCGCACACACACACACATTTCCCACTCCTCGCGTGCGTAATGGGTCAGGCGCGCTCCTCGAGAGCTCGTGAAGAGACTGACTGAGTAAGAGTCAAAAGTGATGAGATTTTTTTTTATTATTATTATTTGAACGTAGACCCTCGGTCAAGTGATCTCCTGCATACCACAAAACCAAACCAACAACTGATCTGAGCAACGCCAAGAGACAGTACATTAACGCCACATAGCCCTCCACCACAAGCGCAAACGCAGCGCAATTGGGCAATGCGCAACATAGCGCAACTCTCACATCTGAGGGGGCGGGACTGATTACGTGAGGGGGCGTCGCCACCAAAGGCCCCCTCGTGGCGCCGGCCGTGCCCGTGCGGTCTCCAAATAACACAAACTTTAGCACTTTTCAAATCATAGAAGCTCAATGTCTTAGTCGACGCTTTAGTTTGAATCAAAAGTGGCCTGTAATCCGAGATTTAGCCATAGTTTCGAGTAGATGAGGATGCCAGTGCGCATGTGCGGAGTCACAGCTTATTTCGCTCTCAGCTCCCGGGACCCAAACATGAAACGCAAAGCTGTAAATTATGGATAAATCTCGGATTACAGGCCACTTTTGACTCAAACGAAAGTGTAGACTAAGACATTGAGCTTCTGTGATTTGAAAAGTGCTAAAGTTTGTGTTATTTGGAGACCGCACGGGGTATATATTACATGCCCCGAGCTACGGCTAGAACTCGCGCTACGGCTACCGCAAATCTAAAACATCTCTGCAAGTGCTCCATATGACACCAAAGTGCTATGGGTGAGTAAAAGAACTTATTTTATTACCGAAATAAGGCTCAGATTGTAAAAACGTTAATTCTCCTTTAAAGCTCACAAGAATTCATTGTGTGTACTATAGGATGTTTAATTACTGATTTAATATGGACACTTTGGTTCTTTTTTAAGATAATACAGGAGATGGTTTTACCTTGTTGACGTCTCCTGCTGTACTGTTTTAAAAATATGCTTCAGATCCCTCCAGACACCAGATATACCTAATTTTCCTTCACACACTGATCCTAATTAGGCAGTTTGTCATTGTGTCCTAGGGCAAGACACTTAACCCCCCCTCACCGCTATGAGTGTGTGTGAATGGGTGAGTGGTTCCTCGATGTAAAGCTCTTTAAGTGCCTTGAATATGGAAAAGCGCTATATAAAAATTGTACTATTTATTTACCAAAAATAATGTAGGCAGGATTATAATGAGAGAAGGTCAGACAGCAGAGGGAAAACTACAGAGTCTAAGCTTAACAAAGAGTCCAGCAATTCCTTTGTGCGCCAAAAGCTTCAGAAACTGATCCAGTTTAAGATCTGGGACTCATGTTCAGGCGTTTGAAGGAAAAAAGATTGGATTTGTCAAGGGTTAAGTAAACGCAGAAGAACTCACAATTTGCTAGCGATGGCAGTGCTGATTCTCCTGTTCGAGCTGTTTTTTTTCCTTACTTTTGTTTGTTGTTTGTTTCAGGTGGAGATCGTGGGGCAGCTGAGCGGGCAGATGGTTGATTTGGTCGGAGCGATGGTGGAGACTGTTGGAGAAGAGCCAGAGTCGGAGGGATTCACTGAACAACAAGAAGAGGACGAGGAGCTGACCAGGGTACTGAAAACACACACACATAACAACACACAGCAACTAGTTTATTCTACATAATAAAAATAACACAGCTGGTTTAAAATGGATGGAAATAGCTCAGAGTAGTCTGATGGTTGGTGGTTCAAATCCTGCTTCAGGCATAAACATTGCATGTAGAGAGGTAAGATCCCATGGTTCATAGTATGTTGGCGGTGTGATTCAAGCAGGAGCTAGAAACCTTCTTAAAAAGTTTTTGCCAGAGGAACTTGTTTTGTTGTAACTATGCGTTGTACTTGTGGTTGGCTCTTGACCTTTAAAAGTTGTGAGTCTGAATAGGATTTTGATGGTGAAATAAATGTTAATTTACAAAAGAAATCATGAAATTCAATTTGTCAACTGGACAAAGGTGTATTTGGTTGAATATGTTTCACAGCTCATCCAAGCTGCTTCTTCAGTTCTGGTCAGAAGCTGGTGGACACTGCCTATATCTGCCTGAAGGGAGGAGCTAACTACAATGAAATTACTTTGAAACTACCACACCTACTTGTTTTCAGTTTCTGTTAGTTAGGTGGGCCTTTTAAAGGTTCCATGACATGGTACTTCTTGATGCTTTTATATGGCGCCTTAATGGTTCCCTAATACTGTAAATGAATCCTTTCCTTCAAAATCAAGCCTCAGTGCATGAGAAAGCCCCATGAACACAGTCAGAGTCATAAATATGTCTCTGGAACACTTTATTCTGGGCGTTGTTGCTTGAATGCAAATGAGGAGGACAGAGACAGGCCAGAGCAGCGGGTGGCGGCGTGGCCAAACTCTCCGCTCTTTCCTCTTTAGCGGTGCGAGGTGCGCTGGCCCCACTTCCGCGTTTTTGCACATTTCCACAGAAAATAAAATTAAAATTAAACCACTGCTGTTTCAGAGAGTGGAAACACTCTCACGTGCCTCCAGGCAAATAAAAAAAATGCATCTCTCATTTCGTAGCTCGTTCGCGGTCCAAACTCTCTGGGCGTGATTTCCAGAGACGGTGGGTAGACATCCAGACGAGGGGTGGAACTGCATTTGCATTTTTCCTGGAGTGTGACGTCAGAAAGTTTCCTTGTTCAGAATCGCCCGTTTGGGCTGTCTTTTTTTCAAACGCAGAAAAGGATCACAAATGCTCAGTTTACACATTTCGCAACTTTTAGCCGTGGGGGGGCCTAAACAGGGTAGGGGAGCTCACATTAACGTTAGGGTTAACCCTAACCCTAACCCCAGAAAGTGAAAATTTCATGCCATGGAACCTTTAAATATGCAGTGGGAGTGGAGTGTGGGGTTTTGTTAGCAGAATCATTCAGGGCCATAATGGGTGTTTCACACCTCTGGACCTGACCTGCTGCCCTATTGTTTTCTTTGTTTGTTTTGATTTAGGTTTGAGGATAGAGTTATAAATGGAAGACAAATGATGTCTGAGACCTCTATTTCTGTTCAAGGAAGCATTCTCTTTCTTGACATTTGACAAATTGAATTTCTCCTTTTGCCATGGACTCTACCTGGATGACTGAGGGATTCTACACACAAAAAGAAATCATGGCAATTTGTGACACTTCTTTGAGTAATATAACTGCTTCTACTAAGATCTAACAAAATCACATGATGCTCTTGTGTTTGGAATTTGCATTGTCTTCTTTTGGGTTTATACTTGATGAAAGATAAAAGTCTTTAAAGGAAAAGTAACGTTATTTTACAATCTGAGCCTTCTTTCGGTAATAAAACAAGTCGTTTGACTCACCCATATCACGTTGGTGTCATTTGGAGCTGTTTGTTGAAAGTTATGTTGTAGCGTATCCGTTAACATGAGTATTCGGGGCATTACTTTGCGGTCTCCAAATAACACAAACTTTAGCACTTTTCAAATCATAGAAGCCCGTTGTCTTTAGTCTACGATTTCATTTGAAGCAAAAGTGGCCTGTAATCCGAGATTTAGCCATAGTTTCGAGTAGATGAGGACGCCAGTGCGCATGCGCGGACTGTGCTATCAGCTCCCGGGACCCAAACATGAAACGCAAAGCTGAAAACTATGGCTAAATCTCGGATTACAGGCCACTTTTGCTTCAAACGAAATCGTAGACTAAAGACATCGGGCTTCTATGATTTGAAAAGTGCTAAAGTTTGTGTTATTTGGAGACCGCAAAGTAATGCCCCGAATACTCATGTTAACGGATACGCTACAACATAACTTTCACCAAACAGCTCCAAATGACACGAACGTGCTATGGGTGAGTCAAACGACTTGTTTTATTACCGAAAGAAGGCTCAGATTGTAAAATAACGTTACTTTTCCTTTAAACTACATTGTTCACTCTTGTTGTGTGTGGAGCTGCAGCAGATGTAGGAGGACAGATGGCTGTAGGATGGACGGAGCAGATTTACATATTTATGGAAATGTGGACCGACTTTGGAACTGGCCCCAAAACATTAGCTTAGTGTTTTGTTTAGTGTTTTGCTTTGTTTTGTATCACGTGAGTGAAAACCTACGATTAAAGTTGAATACCAAATCGGACTATATCAAATTCTGTAAATGTAATTGTAATAAAGAATATGTTGATTTTTCTGACAAACATTGTGATTAGATTTGAGATTTATGTTTTAATAATCAAATTCTGTTCAAAGTTCACATTTTAAGTACATCCAGAAGAATTGACTGATAAACTGACAAATTAATACGAGAATCCCATTTCAGAGCAGAACAGATCAGATGAGCAGTGTTTTCGCAGAATAAGACAGGAGACATTGCGTGCATTCAAACAGTGATTTTGATTCATCTTGCAGCCCCAGTTCTGGAGGTGTTAAAGATGTGAGACTTTATAAAGACATTCCGAAAAGTCTAAAGCTGAATACAGTGATGGATAATGACAACCAGAACTGTCAACCTGTCAACTATTGTGAAACTGATAAATAGATGCTCATCAGAGACTTGACAAGTTTTGGTTCCACAAAATGTTACTGGAGCTTTACTGCAACTTTTCACACCAAGTACCACCTAATAGGGATGCGCCGATCCAGCTTTTTCCGTTCCGTTACCAATACTATAGCTTTAAGGATATGCCGATACCCAATATTAAAGGTCCCATGACATGGTACTTCTTGATGCTTTTATATGGCTCCTTAATGGTTCCCTAATACTGTAAATGAATCCTTCTTCAAAATCAACACTCAGTGCATGAGAAACAGAGATAAGATGAGAAAGAGTAATTTTTCTCTCTCTGAACACTCCATAATGGGCGTTGTTGCTTGAATGCAAATGAGGAGAAAAGAGCTGGCCTATAGTATAGGGTGGGGGCGTGGCCAAACTCTCCGCTCTCGCTCTGAGCTCTCAGCTGATCCATTTCCTTGTTTTTGCACGGCGGGAGAGATTTGAAGCGTTCCATTGAAAAATAAACACATTTCCACAGAAAATAAAATTAAACCACTGCTGTTCAAAGGTCCAGAGGCTCAGATAAAGGACTTCCGAGCCTACAAACACTCAGACGTGCCTCCAGGCAAATAAAAAAACGCATTTCGCATTGCCTAGCGCATTCGCAGTCCAAACTCTCTGGGCGTGATTTACAGAGACGCTGAGTACAGACAGACGGGGGTGGAACTGCATTTGCATTTCTCTTTTTGATCTGACGTCAATAAGGTGCCTTGTTCAAAATCGCCCGTTTGAGCTCTGATTTTTTGTAACGCAGAAAAGGATCGCAAATGCTCAGTTTAGACATTTCGCAACTTTTAACCATGGGGGGGGGGGGCTAAACAGGGTAGGGGAGCTCACATTAACGTTCAAAAACCTTAGAAAGTGAAAATTTCATGCCATGGGACCTTTAATACATTACAGGCTAATTAAATTTAGACATGGTCAAAATGATTACGCTTTTGCATAATGGATGTTTACACTGGTAAGCCTATATATTGCTAGATTATAACTACCATTATTTACATGTGTTATAATTGTGGTTTACATTTGCTTTTGAAATGGTCTCTTATTTGATTTGAAGAACAAAAACAAAGGTAACATCAGTGACATCATTACCAATACCCAAATATTAAACTGTTATTATTTACCTCCTCTCCCTGAACACCCCGTGAACCTACATCCATTATGTAATTCTTCCACCATGTTGCATTATCCACAATATAAACTAGAAAAGAACTGAGCCATGAATCAGCACTTAAACGTGCTGTGTCACTGTTGTTGAATATTTTAAATTGCACTAATTAAGCTAAAGCTAACCTCCAGATGTTTAAATGAACATAACGTTATTATGAAGATTCAATGTGGGACTGTATGATTCATCACAATTGCATTTCGCAGTTAACAAATCTCAAAGGCTGCAAGTAGATACTAGAATTCTTAGAAACTAGGAGGTGGAGTCCCTTATTTGTCCAGGAGTGGATCATGTTACAAAAGGTTTTCAATCTGGACAATAACTTCAGATTGTAAGTGACTTCTAGATGGTAAATCAAGACTTCTTTATTTCAACAATACTGTCCAGATGATTATTTGAAATCTTTACTACCATAGACTCATGACCCTGAATCTGTGTCTATAATGAGTTAGACAAGCTATTTATTTAACCTTCTTTAATTCTTACAGCAATACAGAAAAATAACGTCCCCAGAAAAATCCATCCATCCATCCATTTTCTTCCGCTTATCCCGGGCCGGGTCGCGGGGGCAACAGTCTAAGCAGGGACTCCCAGACTTCCTTCACCCCGGACACTTCCTCCAGCTCCTCCGGGGGGACCCCACGGTGTTCCCAGGCCAGCCGGGAGACATAGTCCCTCCAGCGGGTCCTGGGTCTTCCCCGGGGCCTCCTCTCGGTGGGACATGCGCGGAACACCTCCCGAGGGAGGCGACCAGGAGGCATCCGAAACAGATTCCCGAGCCACCTCAGCTGCTCCTCTCAACGTGGAGAAGCAGTGGCTCTACTCCGAGCTCCTCCCGTGTGACTGAGCTCCTCACCCTATCTCTAAGGGTGCACCCAGCCACTCTACGGAGGAAACTCATTTCAGCCGCTTGTATCCGCGATCTCGTCCTTTCGGTCTTTACCCAGAGCTCATGACCATAGGTGAGGGTAGGAACGTAGATTGACCGGTAAATTGAGAGCTTCGCCTTTTGGCTCAGCTCCCTCTTCACCACAACGGTCCGGTACAGCGACCACATCACTGCCGACGCTGCACCGATCCGCCTGTCAATCTCACGCTCCATCCTCCCCTCACTCGTGAACAAGACCCCGAGATACTTGAACTCCTCCACTTGAGGCAAGGACTAGAGTTGGGCGGTATCCAAATTTTGATACCGTTAAACCGTCTCCACATTTTCCCGGGGTATACGGTATTACCGTTGCTAAGGCTAAAAAAAAAAATAAAAATAAAAAAACACTTCGTAGCACTACAGTGGAGTCGCCTCGCCAAATGGCAGCTTGCATCTATACCGTTCAGAAACAGAATAGCAAGCATTACATAGGCCTAATGATACTGAAAACATAACAAAACATGTACAAAATTAGTAACTTTTATTAACAAATGTTTAAAGTGCAAATACAGCAGCCAACCGATGAAACGAAATATCAAATTGTCTGTGGGCTAAAGCTAACAAACCAACAGGAATCATTATCAGAAGCAGTGACTTTATAACCAAGTGCTTAACAAAGAACTGAGCAAAACCCGCATGGCAAAGCTGTAACGACACAGTTAAAGGGATATTCCAGGATTTTTGACATGGGGGCTCATTTCCGAGTTAGCCAAGCTTGCTCCTGTCATTATGTTGGCGTGCTGGTCAAAAGGCATGCACGCTCATAAAGTTGTTGCTAGCCCGTGAACATTCATGTTGAGCACGGAACTGAAAAGACAGCCCCGCATTGATCGTTCATTCCAACAAACAATGCAACAACCCGGTTTTCTGTAGCTGTAGCGGGGGCTAACTCACCGACACTCTCGCGTTCTGCCCTTTCAACATCCATCTCTCTCAACTCTTCATCTGTATATTCCAAGCATCGGGGAGACCTCCAAACGTGGCCATGTCTGGATTGTAGAACAGGGCAGGCTACTGCCCTGCTACTGTACTGTACTGCTACGGCTAACGACGACAGCTGAAGGTAAACAAATATCAGCTGGAAACCTAACTGCAAGGTGATATCACTCCGCCCATGCCTAGCTAGATCGGGGGAAAAACGCGCTGTTGCATAAGGACATAAATCCTTTAAATTACAAGGTTGATTATATTTCTAAAATTGTTCCATCAACACAGACATTTGCATCGACAGTCTAGCGTTATAGTTGACTTGTTTTGGGTGCACTATGGAGTGGGTAACCCTGATTAAAATCAGGCTACCATTTACCATTGACTTGCGCTAGCCTAGCAACTGAAAACTCTGCAGCTGGAAGGACTGCATGAAATTCGCTAAAAAGTGTCTCCACATCTCTGCAGCACTCTGGCTAACTCGGAAATGAGCCCCCATGTCAAAAATCCTGGAATATCCCTTTAAATTAATTATAGTTAATATTATATTACTAGGGCAAGATTTTTTTTTTAAATGACGGTAATGAATCTGATACCGTTGCTATTTTTAGATACCGCAGTATACCGTATTACCGTATTACCGCCCAACCCTAGCAAGGACCCTCCACCCACCCGGAAAGGTTTGGAGGAGCTGATCCTCATCCCAGCCGCTTCACACTCGGCTGCAAACCGCCCCAGTGCACATTGGAGGTCCCGGTTCGATGAAAATACACATGATAAATACTGACCCTCACAAAGTATCGTTCCATGTTTTATGTTTTGAATGATAAGTGGATATAGTATTTATCATGAGAAGTTTAATCATTTTATTGACAAAAGGTTTTTTAAGGTTGTTTTTTGGAATGGTTTAGTGTGTTGATGTAATTTCACCAAAATATACTGTTTTAAATGAAAGGCGCAGTGTGTTACTTTTCTGATGGAGGGTCCACCACCTGCTTTTCTCCATGGGGATGATTCAGTGTGTCATTAAAACTTTCTATCTTCATGGAGACCTAACCAAGTTAAGTTTGGTAGATCTGGGGAGAGGCCTGTTTTTCTAGGTGTTTTTGATCAATAAAACCACATGTAATTGAATAAATGTAAAGTAGATCTGTTTAATTCCATATTGTGTAACATTCAAAGCAGAGCAATATTTCCATAGAAACAAGAAGGTGACGGTCCCCCAACCGTAAGGTACAGCGCACAGTGCACCTTTAAATATTGGATTGCATGCTGTGTCATATTTTTTTCTAAATTATATCTTGTAATCATATTGCGACCCCCAGGTCAGTGTTTACAACCCTCCAGGGGGTCCCAACTTTGGGAACTACTGCTGTAGATTTAATTTAAAGGAGAATTAACGTTTTTTACAATCCACACTTTGTTCCCCCATAACTGTAACTCCACCTGGTTTTGTTTCTTCTCAGGTGGAGGAGGTGACTTTGACGCTGGAGCCTGAACCGTGTTCTTTGACCCCTTCGCCGCTGAGGGAAGAGCTGCCTTTGACGCACGGCTCCAGCCCAGGACTCTCCAATCAGAGCACAGAGTCGGGCGGGACTATCCAATCAGAGCGCTCGCCTTTTGAACCTGTGCCGTGTGTCGTCCAATCACTGGAGGATAAGGACGAGGAGCCGGGAGATGGTTCGATTGTGGTTGTTGTGACTAACTAACTCAAAAATACAGCCTCGACAAACTCTATGGAAATACATCAATAATCAATCAAGATATTCTACTACAACCCTGAATCCTCCCAAATATTTAACACTTGGAGCGAATGAGACGGCATTTTTTGTTTTTCGCTTAAGGATTATTATCGGATTATGGGGACAATACTTTGCTACTGCTGCAAACGAGGATATATAAAAACCTGGACCAAAGAGAATCGAACCGTGGACGAGAGACGCAGGGGGATTCTCGAAAACTGGACAGAGGAAAAGGTGGAAGAAGGGGCCTATAGTTATAACTAAATTCAGTGCAATACAACTTACAATCACTATGTACACAACTGGACGCGAGTCTAACAGCATCTGCAAATGACTGGGAGTGCTCAGACCTGCAGCTTTGAGTGTCAGGAAATGTAAGAAAAAAATATATAAAAAGATATAAATATATAAAAGATTATTAAAGGAGAATTAAGGTTTTTTTTTTACAATCTGAGCCTTATTTCGGTAATAAAACAAGTTGTTTTACTCACCCATAGCACTTTGGTGTCATATGGAGCACTTCCAGAGATGTTTTAGATTGGCGATCTCCGTAATGTGAGTTCTCGGGGCACATGTTTGCGGTCTCCAAATAACACAAACTTTAGCACTTTTCAAATCATAGAAGCTCAATGTCTTAGTCTACACTTTCGTTTGAGTCAAAAGTGGCCTGTAATCCGAGATTTATCCATAGTTTCGAGTAGATGAGGACGCCAGTGCGCATGTGCGGAGTCACAGCTTATTTCACTCTCAGCTCCCAGGTGCCAAACATGAAATACAAAGCTGTAAATGATCTATCTCCATATGACACCAAAGTGCTATGGGTGAGTAAAACAACTTGTTTTATTACCGAAATAAGGCTCAGATTGTAAAAACCGTTAATTCTTCTTTAATATAATTTTACACACTTTGATCAAATTGAAAATCTCATCCAAAATTATGCAATTTATCAGAAAGATTATGTTATGCTTCTAATTTTTGGTTTTAGGCAACGCTAACTACAATTAGATAAGATTATGTTCATTTTATCCATTCATTAAGAAATTCTATCATAGTTTACTATACATTAAAGTGGGACTAAACACCTAAACCACATTTCCACATTGTTTGTAATCAGAAACAGCTGGCTGTAATCAGGGCAGTCATGTGTGATGTCATGTAGTACTTAAAATTGCAATGGTCACTGAAGGGAACACACACAAATGTACCTAGTTTGCTCTAAAATTGCCCAAAAAAGGACCAGGAAGCATACACAGTGCTATTAAAACACCACACGGCAAAAAAGCTGATTTAGTGTCAAGTCCCACTTCAAAGTGAGAGTGACAATGAAACACTTTTGAAAGCAACCGGAAAATACACTGCAGATATGAAGGCTTTATTTATTTTGGTGGGCATATCTGAGAAAGATTAAAAGTCAGACATATAATACAGGAACTACATGGTCTCTAAATTTGGGCTTGAATTTCATACATGGGTCCAAGCTATTTCCTCTTTTGTGTAGACCAACGTTTTTATTTTAATTGTCCCTGTTAAACAAACAATCAAAAAAGTAGACAATAGAGGCAATACATTTAGAAATTAATTGTTGAACCATCCTATGACAAAAAGTGCCCCACTAGCACAAAAAATAATTCCCAAAAATGATTGTTCCATGTAAAATGTTTTAAACATTTCATATAGTTCATATAGTTATTATGGTGAAAGGCCTAGTACCTGATACTGAATTGATTTCTTATCTAATATCTGACACTCAAAGCTGAAGCATTCACAGTCATCTGCAAACCTTCTTTCTTCTCACAACCAAAAGAAAGTGCATGCTCTGACAGTGACCCTCACAGTATAACACAGTATACAAAGTAATAATATCACATTTTGTTTATAATAAAAGGAAAATCCGATAAACAACATGTATTTGTATGGCTGTAGGGCTGCCTGGGTCTGTATAGAGTGTATGTTTGAATGAATGCAGCTTTGTTTGTCTCTTAAATATATATATTCTGGAAAAAAAAAAAAAACACTTCTCTGCCACTCTTCTGTTTCAGTGACTAATACAGCAATAAACAAGTCATTCATTGGATAATAAATGAACCATATCCAGCTATAAAGTCAATGTCATCATCATTTTGATTGTATGGAGGCATTGCATGAATCAAATAACCTCACGCCACATTCATATGTGTACAACTCAATTCAGAGTGATACACATTTCCCCATCTGGAAGAGCTCTCGCTGAAAGTGAGTGCAGTAGAACGCCTCGAGCTGAATGAGCGAACCTCCCCGAAGTGCCTACCCACCAATTTCTTTTTAGCCAATCACAGCAAAAATGACGTATCCAAAATCAAACAAGTGTCATGCTGGACAGTGAAGATGTCCAATTTAGCTGTTTTTGCAATACAAATGTGTGCATTAAGGGCATATAAGACATCCATCTGCCAGCGCCACCATGTTTGTTTTGCTCCGTGTTGGTGCTCAGGTTGTTGTCATGTTGCCTCAAACTCTCCAATAACACAAAAGTATCAAAAAGGTATTGTAAATCAGATACTAAAACTAGGTTTCAAAAGAGATACTAATTTGAACAAGTATCAATACTAAAAAAAAAAAAGTCAGGTTCACAGGACAAAAATGAACCTTTCCTGATCCTGAATAGAACCACGATGAAACCTACTGGGGGATTACACAGATATATAAGAAAGTTCTACCATTTAATGCTAAAATTGACATTCTATTGTAACACCGAGCCACAAACAAAGCAATGTGGTCTACTCCATTCAGTGTAGTGAAGACTGCAGTGAGCGCTACACTGGAGAAACAAACCAGACACTTCACAAGAGGATGTACCAACACAGGCGGGCGTGCCAGAGTGGACCGTCATCTGCCGTACATCTTCACCTAGAAGCCACGGGCCATTCTTTTGAGGACAGTGAGGTTCAGATCTTAGCCAGGGAAAAGAACTGGTTTGAGAGGGGAGTTAAAGAGGCAATTTTTGTCAAAAAAAGAGAATCCGTCGTTAAACAGAAATGGGGGAGTTAGACATAACTTGTCTCCCATTTATAATTCGATTCTTAAACCAAGTCAAAAACAGACAAAGAAACATTAGGGCAGACGATCCAGGGCAGAGGGGTGGAGAGGGTTGTTAGGCTTGAATAGGGAGGCTAAACTAGTCGCCAGAATAATTTGAAAAACAAAGAGACAGATGAGTGGAGATAGTTTCAGAGCTATTTCAGTGTAGGGAGCTCCTCCCTGCAGCTAGATATAAACAGGGTCTAACCAGCACTAGAACCAGAGCTGACGAAGCCTCTCGGATGAGCGGCGAAACGTTTTCGACCAAACAAACTTTGTCCAGTTGACAAATTGAACTTCTCCTTTTATCATGGATTCTACCTGGACGACTGAGGGACTCTTCACGCATTCTATTGTAAAAAAAATAAAGCGTGTTTTTTATTTGGGTTTGGAATCACAGGAGCCCTCACGATTTGATATACGATATCACAATATGGCAATACATGCCAGACTCGATATTGCGCATGATACACTGTGATATTACTGTTTTAAGAACCAAATATATTTTGGCAGCAGCATAACTTTGTTAAACCACTGCCTGTGCAAAGTTCACATGAAATACATTTTAATTATCAAAACAGTGAATTTGTCAAGAATATCGAAACAACATCATGACAACACTAATGCAACCTGACATCCCTTATTTAAACTGTTCAAATCCCCATTTAACAACAAAGAATCAGTCTAAAGTTTAAACTGGTCTGACCTCTCTGTTCTCTGCTTCACAGCGTGAGACTTGAGTTCAAATGATGTCTAGTTTCTTTGTAGTCATCAGTTTGATCCACAACACAAGTGCACTGAGATTTCATCACTGCCTGAAGAGCCCTTGTGTCCTCCAGATCCGTTATCCTCAAGAGCTCTGTGAAAACTTCAGATAAGGAGGGTCTGTGTGTCCTGCCTGAGATGGGGCAGTATTTTAAGAGCTATTTAAGGACTAATCAATCATGTTTTTGTAGTGTAGGGTTCATCATGTTGTTTCATTTTTCCTTCTATGGCCAAATAACAGTCATTTGTTGAAAACATTTAGAAAATACTAATGTTAATTTGCACTAAATGGACAGTACAGTAATAGAAGATCTTGGTATTATTATTCATTTCTTTGTTTTTGTAACTTGAGTCAATCACAGCGCAGCCTGAATGTGAAAATCTAACCCTAACCCACATTGACCAATGGGTTTAAAGTTTGTTTTAGTTCAAGTTGAGCAGCAGATGAGTACGACACAGAGCCGTAGTCCGTATATAATGGATATATTTATATGTGTATATAAAATGGACAAAGCTAACCCGTGAACTGCCGTGCTCCAAATAGAAAGTGCGCCAGGAGGTTCTTCCGGCTCCTTCTGACCCTGGCTCCCATTGACTTACATTGGGATATTGTCGTCCCTCTCTCTGTAACTACTACTGTGAACCTCGTCATTTTGGTCTTAAAATGTTCATATTAACTTGTTCTACATGATCCTGAATTTTTCATTTCACTATTTTGGCCCTAAATCAAAATAACGGACCAATCAGATGCCTTCATTCCCCGAGGTCGCTCCCGCTCGCATGGCTGTGCCTGGAGGTCACTGTACCGATATGTGTTGGTTAGGGATGGGCGATACCAGTTATTTTTGTTTCAATACGATACCAAGTAATACCAGGGTTAGAATCCCGATACCGATACTTTCATACATTTTTTAATACTGCAGAAATGCACTAACCTGGCTCTAACTAGATACCTTGGCTTCGCAAAGCTCCACCAGGGTGCTTAGCTCCACACATTCTAACACTAGATATCTGAAAAAAATTCTTTGATGGAGTATGAAAGTAACTCCACACACTTCGCTTGCGGTCTCCCATGGCTCCTTGCCTGGTTTACACCTGACCATATCACAAGTGATATATGATCTGGAAGCCACCTTCGAAATATCTCGTAGTGGAGGTGTGCTTTACGATCGCCAACGGCCGTTTATTGGGCGTTACGAATGTCTATCATTTGGCGTATACGTAGCCCATATCCAATCATGTCAGTTGTCAGTTCAAACTACAAGCTTCAGTTTGTCACGTAGTACGCGTCACCGTCTTGCCACCCCTCCCCGCTCTCTGATTGGCTCCCAGAATCGGGAGAGCTCGCTTGCCATAGTTGCCAGGCTGTCTTTCAGATCGGAACGAACGAAAGCAGCCTGGGATTTCCCAGGTTACATGGCTCCCGCAGCCCCGCGCCGCTTTGACTGAAATCTCACAGCAGTGAGTCTATCGCGGGATGACGTACTACCCCACGTTTGGTGAGAACGCGGAAGGAAAAGTAGTGCCTGACAAGTGGCAATGGTTGAATAATGAAGAAAACACATATTAATTTGAACTAAAGAAACTGAAAGTTAAGTCAGTAAGAAAACGTGATAAAAGGAGAAATTAAATTTGTCAACTGGACAAAGTTTGTTTGGTCGAAAACATTTCGCCGCTCATCCGAGAGGCTTCGTCAGTTCTGGTTCTAGTGCTGGTTAGACCCTGTTTATATCTAGCTGCAGGGAGGAGCTAACTATACTGAAATAGTTCTGAAACTATCTCAACTAATTTGTTTATTTTGTTTTTCGAATTTCTCTGGCGTCTAGTTTAGCATACCTATTAGCATACAAATTAGTTGAGATAGTTTCAGAACTATTTCAGGGTAGTGAGCTCCTCCCTGCAGCTAGTGCAGGGTCTAACCAGCACTAGAACCAGAACTGACGAAGCCTCTCGGATGAGCGGTGAAACGTTTTCGACCAAACACACTTTGTCCAGTTGATAAATTTAATTTCTCCTTTTATCATGGATTCTACCTGGACGACTGAGGGACTCTTCACGCTTCAGTAAGAGAACATGACTTGGTATTGATAATTTAATACCAGGACCGATTCATATTAAATACCCCATCGAGATCGAAATATTGATACTTTGTTATCGATCCGCCCATCCCTAGTGTTGGTTAATACATCCAACAACAGAACACGGAGCTTTATCAGTGCACACTTTCTTGGACTACAAACTAAAAACAAGATGACGGACTCGGAGAGCAATTATTGGAAGTTATTGAACTTGTACTACCTTTTAAGCAGATTTCCTCTGAAATTCAGTGTTGTAACAGATCGAGAAACTGTAACAAATTGGAGAAAATGAACAAAGCGTATCTAAACCGGAATTGAAACTTCTCTAAAACGATATCTTTGCAACTTTGTATGGTTTAAACTGAGCTTTTTTGAGTCAATACAGACCCATATACCCAGGAAACACTATCCAAGAGCTGAAAAGGTTGAATTAGCATAATGTGTTCTTTAAATTTGAAAATGGAGTTGTATATAAGAGATAATAATAACAACAATAATAAGTATTAATAAATAAATACATCTTTATAAAGCACTTTTAAAGAGCCTCTAAACGCCTGTGCAAGTTTTACAAAATGCTGTACAGCAATGAACAATACAAAAAGCATAAAAAACATACATAAAGCATACAAAAACAAAATGAGGCAGTCAGAGATCAGATATAAACCTCTCTAAGCCCCCTATTCTTATTCAAAGGTGGATCGCCTTTCCTTATAACAAGGACCTGACCTTTACTGTTTTTGTTTACAGTGAATATGTGCAATGTGCAAGAGTGTGGAGCAGCCAGACGAGCAGCCACGTGGGCCCAAGCACAACAGGGCAGTGACAACTATAACTTACAACAAAGTTCTTACCATAACAAAAAAAAAAAAAAAAGATCTGACAGTAGATAAATCCACACATTTCTAACACCCATCACATTATGTAGAAATGCAAATGTACTTTCTCCATTTGCATCCGTCCACACATTATGGATTGTCGGTTCCACTGCTGGTTTTATTTCATATCCACCCTTGTTTCGGTATCTGAAGCCCCCACAATTAGCCAGCCAGAGTCCACACAGGTATGAGTGCAAACAGTACCTCACACCAGGAAGGTGTTTAAAGGAGAATTAACGTTTTCTACAATCTGAGCCTTATTTCGGTAATAAAACAAGTTGTTTTACTCACCCATAGCACTTTGGTGTCATATGGAGTTTTAGATTAGCGATAGCCGTAGCGCGAGTTTGCATATATTATATGCCCCGAGCATGTAATATATGACCCGAGCGGTCTCCAAATAACACAAACTTTAGCACTTTTCAAATCATAGAAGCTCGATGTCTTAGTCTACGCTTTCGTTTGAGTCAAAAGTGGCCTGTAATCTGAGATTTATCCATAATTTACAGCTTTGCGTTTCATGTTTGGGTCCCGGGAGCTGAGAGTGAAATAAACTGTGACTCCGCACATGTGCACTGGCGTCCTCATCTACTCGAAACTATGGCTAAATCTCGGATTACAGGCCACTTTTGACTGAAACGAAAGCGTAGACTAAGACATCGAGCTTCTATGATTTGAAAAGTGCTAAAGTTTGTGTTATTTGGAGACCGCACGGGGGCATATATTACATGCACGGGGCTTTTTTTTTTTTCCTGGCTAGTACTAGTACTAGAGTACTAGTACTAGCCAGGGGCAGTACTAGAGTGGCTAGTACTCATGCTTCACAGCAAGAAGGTTCGGGTCGCCCGGGCCTTTCTGTGTGGAGATTGCATGTTCTCCCCGTGTCTGGGTGGGTTTCCTCCGGGCACTCCGGTTTCCCCCACCAACCCAAACATGCGCCATAGGTAAAATCCTCCAGCTTAGGGCCTGACCAAAGCCTAAATAACAAAACAAAATCATGGGGATGGTCCCTGGGTCAAATATAGAAACAACTTCTCCTGTGTGAGATCAATAAAGGTCAATCTTCTAATCCTTGACCACTGTAAGGCGCTTTGTGTTACAATTTTGTATGAAAAGCGCCTTATAAATATTGTTTGTTGTTTGTTTGTTTGTATATTATATGCGAACTCGCGCTACGGCTATCGCTAATCTAAAACATCTCTGGAAGTTCTCTATATGACACCAAAGTGCTATGGGTGAGTAAAACAACTTGTTTTATTACCGAAAAAAGGCTCAGATTGTAAAAAACGTTAATTTTCCTTTAATGACTGTACAGAGGATTTTCCAAGGAACAAGAAATTCAGTAACTGTCCTTTTTCACATGGTGCACATGCGTGATACCCCCTCCACAGCTCCCCAAGTAGAAACGCATCCTCTTTACGTTTACCCTGCTTGTTTACAGCCAGTGCACGTTCAGAATCACTGTTACTGCTGAAACTACACTGTACGTTTTCAAATGATAAGCAGAAGTTTCCTGTCCAGAGCGACCAACGCATCAGTCTTTAGACCCTCTGCTTCATCGCTGAAAAGAATCTCCGAGAATCACCTTAGTTTTGCTTCGCTAATGAGGTAGCCTCGTTATCTATTGGCTAATGTTTAACTGGATATTTTATCTTAAGAAATATGTTTACAGCAAAAAGTTTCACCATATTAAATACACAGAGCCACTAGTGCGCCCTCAAGTGACCACTAACATTTTCTACACTTGACAGTTAATTCGCCTATCAAAACAGATTTAATCAAAACAGATTTAATCAAAACGGATTGAATCAAAACAGATTTAATCAAAACAGATTTAATCAAATCAGTTTTGAATGACAAGGGCACAGTGGTAGCAATAGTTTTCTGCTCCTTATGGTTTGTTGTAGGCTAGATATTTTTTAGGTAATTGCACTGTCTTGAGTACATTTTAAATCTGTATTTGTAATTGAGGATAATTCAAGCCATGGAATTATTAGTTACATGTAAAGGCCAAGTCCTTTTGGTTTCAATCTATGACTCTGCTCTGCATCGCCTACTGTGATTGATCAAATGCAGAAAATTGTTTAAAATGATTAATTGCAGCTTTAAACTGGTAGTATTTTTCATGTGTACTTTTATCTTTTACTTAGGTACAATTTTGGAAGCAGTACTTGTAGTTGTAATTGAATACATTTTTAGCCATGTAACTGTACGTTTGAGAACAAATTTGCAGTACTCTTTCCATCAGTGCATACGTACCATAAAACAACTAAAATAAACAGCAATAAATTATTTATCCTTAATTACAAGATTAAAACTATGTTTGTTTTTCTATCATTCGCAAATGAGTCAGCCTCTTCCTTTAGATGAATGCTTGGAACTGGATCTTGCTTTTGTCAGCTGTGGCTACAATAAGAGTTTAACACCACCGTATGGAATGAATAATGCATCAAAGCGACTTTGAGCGTCTGGAAAACAGCTCTATAAGACTAACCCTAACACATTATTATACCTTTATTATTTTTCGTTCTAATTTTCATGTATTTTTTATAATGAATTAACACTGAACCAAGACAAGAATCAGCACAGAAGAGTAGGCAACATCAGTGAGAGGTTTGTGCACCAAAAAAGATTAGGTATCGTAATAACTTTCTAAAATTATTATTATTGAAATACAATGCTTTATTTAGACTATACATAATGCAAAAAGTTAGTCAGCTTAAAATTGGAGAACAAATTTCCTCTCAGGCATAATAAATATTTGGCATTTAGAACTCTATTCTAAATTTGAGACGGCGACCTCATTGTTGTGTTTTTCATTAAAATCTGCGTATGCACACGGGCTGGTTGTTTAATGAGTTGGAAGGCAACACATGAGGAAAAAAAAAAACTTTACTAAAATATTCAGTATCCAGACAAAAATAACTTTATTTCACAGTTCGATAATAAATTTCAAAATGCAGTAGTAAATTTCAAAATGCAGTAGTATCTAAACTGGAGCAAGAACATAAACATACCAAAGGTTTAAAGACTTTTTAGGTGGCACCTGAGAAATCTAAAAACAACTCAATTTCAAGACACCCACAACCCTTGATCTGCCAGTAAAACATGGATGGACTTTTAATCTAAGTTGAGGTTATTTCATAATTACTGTGTTTTAGATTATTCTATAGGATTCCATAGGCCTAATGTGAGATGGGACCAGTAAAAATGAATACATGAATAAGGCACGTGCAGATTGTTGGTGTGGTATCGATGGATAGACCTATAATCACTTATCACTGATAAGTCCACTATTTGTGGACTTTGCTTTTAGGTGTGGAACATAGAACAGAATGATTCTGTTGCGTTTGCCATTAAGTTGATCATTTGCTTCTTGACAAATGAAAATTGTTCAAAAGCTCAAAAGATTTCAATCTTTGTCATGGCTTTAATAACGATAGCTGTGATCCTGTGACATATCCATGTTAAACAATGTCACATAAATATCATTATGTATTGAATTATAAAATAATTTCCTAAATACATAGTTGTTTTTTTTAAATATTAAAGGTCCCATGGCATGAAATTTTCACTTTCTGAGGTTTTTGAACGTTAATGTGAGCCCCCCCCCCCCCCCCCCCGCCATATAAAAGCATCAAGAAGTACCATGTCATGGGATCTTTAATTATATATTTCAGAGCAGCCAAGATAAAATTTCTTTTATAAAATCAGGCTGTAATTGAAGCACTAAACCCCTGTCAGTGCATTTAGAGAAAACATAGCATTTCTCTCAGACCATTTTTGCAATAAATATACAGTGGTACCTCACCTTACGAAAGACCCAACAAACGAAAATTCCAAGTTACGAAACGCCTTCATGTTAAATTTTGGTCTCTAGAAATCTCAAAAATTCAAATAATGCGCGCTCAGCCACACACATTATACGCTTTTCTCAGACTGGATTTAAACCTTTCTCACATTTGTCTCTCGTTTAAACACTCAAACTTTCATAGATTTTTAACTAAATGTATTAATAGTGAAGCGTGGGGGGAAGGGGGAGGGCGGAGAAGTGTGCGCGGACACGTGTGTGATAGCGCAGCATGACCCGGCGCGGGGCTGCGAGCACGAGACCCGTGCTCAAACCGTGCCTCCTCTAGACCAAGTGTAAACCAGGTCTAAACCAGGTCTAAACCAGGATTAAACCACCGCGGCTCTTGCCTGCGTTCGTTCATGCGCTCAGACTGCGTGCCGTCCCGAGGGGAGGCACATCTCCTCCCCTACTCGCTGCTCGCCTCAGCCGTGACTTGTGAGGTACACCGGTGCTGCTGCTAATAGCAGAGAAACCAGGAACTAGACCCGCACACGGTGGTTTAATCCTGGTTTAGACCTGGTTTAGATCTGGTCTAGAGGAGGCACGGTTTGAGCACGGGTCTCGTGCTCGCAGCCCCGCACCGGGTCATGTTGCGCTATCACACACGTGTCCGCCCTCCCCCTTCCCCCCACGCACGCAGTCGCTGCTCGCCTCAGCCGTGACTCGTGAGGTGCTGCTGCTAATAGCAGAGCTAGCACGAAACCAGGAAATAGACCCGCACGCGGCGCTTTAATCCACCTGGTCTAGTCCTGGTTTAGTCCAGGTTTAGTCCTGGTCCAGTCCAGGTATAGACCTTGTTTAGACCTGGTTTAGTTCACGTTTAGTCCTGGGTCTACAGTCTCTTAGCCAATCAGGACGCAGAACACAGTGTTACACTATAAAAAAAAGTTACACTATAAAAAAAAAAAACTTGGAACGGGGCCTTGGAACGAATCAGGCTTTTTCCATTGAAATAGCTACTCAACTTACGAAAAATACACGTTACGAAACCAATTCTGGAACGAATTAATTTCGTAAGGTGAGGTACCACTGTACATGTAGTTTTTTAGGGCTAGGCCATGTGGGGAAAAACATGACATTTTTTCCCTCATATTGATCTATCACAATTTTTTATTTTATTTTAGTTAGACTTTTAATCAGTGCCATTTAAGCATTTTTTCCCCCCTCCAGATTTTGAACTCCAAACCACATGCTTTTACTGACAGGACTGTCTGTAGACCTTTTGGTTCATAACCCCAACTACATCAGTGATGATCAGACATGACTGTTTCAGCATCTCTCTATCTTCCCATTAATTGCCCGGCCCTACCTGTTACAATAAAAGATTTGGAAATGACATCTATAATTTAATTCTAATATTCATGAGGACATTTTTAAGAAAATATTTTACAATGCAGCTTTAAGCAAATCCTCTCAACCTATACTATATCGTACTTTGAATTAGACAAACTTGATATGTATGTCTTTCCTCCCAAAATAAGAAACAAAAACATGTTTATAATAAATATAAAATAACTATAAAAAACACAAGACATCACATATTGGAGTCAGACTTTTGTTTCATCATCACTGTCTCCGTCCTCTCTCACAAACAGTCTCCGCAGTGACCGGGGCATGGGGGAGGGAGGGGAGGAGGAGGCGGACGACGGGATGAAGAGTGGAGGGCGCGGGACACGTGGAGGAGTGGGCGGAGGACTACTATCACTACTACTACTACTACTACTACTATTGCTACTTTTCCTACTTCTGTCATAGTCTGCGTGTATAGACCCCCTTTCTATCCACACCTCTGCTTCGTTCTCGGAGCCATGTGGCTGGTGGTCCGGAGGGGTGGGGGGCGACGGTGGGGGTTGTGGAGGCACCGAGGGGCAGGGGAAGGGGGTGGGGGCAGTACTGGAGGAGGTGGGGGAGTTAGCGCTAGAGGACGAGGTGGAGCTGGGGTGAGATTTGGGGGCAGATTTGTGGCTCACGTCCCTGAAACTGGCCAGAGGAGGACGGAGGCGCACCCCAGAGCGAGTGGAGCCTTCGATGGCCTTCTGAAGCTGCAGGGGGGTAGGGGCAGGTGGAGGAAGGAGTGGGGGTAGAGGAGAAAAATAAGAGAGACAGCAGTTAACGGTCCTATATTCCACTGTGAGCTTTTAGACATGTTACAATGATGTTTCCTCATCAAAAACATACCTGGAGCTGTGTTTTGTTTCATTCACACATGTATGAGTAATCCTTTATGTCTGTCCATCTACATCTCCAAAGCTCAAAATACTCTGTTCCACCTTGTGATGTCATGAAGCGGTAGTTTTCCAGTTAACAGCTAACTTTTGCCGTTAATTCAGGAGTAGTATTGTCAATTCCAGATCTGAAATCATCCAAATGATTCTAGTGAAGGTGCATGGAGTTTAAAAACAGTGGATCCCTTCCTTTATTACCAGATGACATCATAAAATAGAACGGCGTGTTATCAATTTGAGAAAAGAACTCAGCCTAAATATGCAGGGTTTGGGTGTTAAACATGTGTGAATGAAACAATGTTTGTGACGAGGAAATGACATTATAACAGACAATAGCGTAATTTGGGCACTTTAAAGTGCACAATGGAAAAAGCAGACAGAGGAATTTTAATCAAAGCCAAAAGAAAACAGTAGAGGTAAGCAGATTATCAATATATTGATCATGTTTGCCACATTTACATGAGAGCTTTAATTTCCAAATAAAAATAATTTAATTCTGAATAAAAATGAATTCCACTTTAAAAAAGACCATGTAAACATTCATTCATTCATTCATTCATCTTCTTTCGCTTTTTCCATTTTTCTGGGTTGCAGGGGCAGCAGTCCAAGCAGTGTTCTGCTGCCCAGAACACAATGCACCAGCCCCCATGAATCCTCCCGCGGGTCACCACCTGTCCACAGGAGGACGGGTCACGTCACAACGGGCCTTGATGTATCTTCTGCCATGGGGGCTACCAGTGTCCACAGACACTGGGGGTGAGGTGGGGTTAAGTGTCTTGCCCAAGGACACAACGGCAGCGCTCATCTGTGGGAGCTGGGATCACACGCAGTCTACCCTGGATCACTAGGCAAGCGCTCTACCAACTGAGCTACTGCCGCCCCACCCCCACCATGTAAACATTTAATTCCTAATGAAAATGATTATTCAGAATTAAACATAATTCCAACATAAGTGGGTGGTTTATTCCGATTTTAAAGCCAAATTTATTTATTTCTCGACCACATTTATTCTTCTTAAAAATAATTTTGGTCGTTATATATGTTGGGTCGCCCTTCTGACGCGATCCGGCTGATCTGGCTCCACCAGTCCTTCGGACTTTCATCCACTGCTCTTTGGATTTGCGAGCAGGATGCAGGAGTGGGCTGAGGTTGAGCAGCCGTCAGTTTGTCTTCTTCCTTGTTCTCCGACACTCTTCCCTCCTCCTCCTCAGCTGACAGACGTAAAGTGTGATATAGAATTCTCCAGCTGCTGCTTAATTATCATTGGAAAGACTGAGAAAAAAGTTTGTATCATGTTTGTGTCGATATTGTAACGACAAATCGAGATGACAAAAAAGCTGGTAGGAGCTGAAATGTGTTTTCTTCTGGAAGACATCCGTGCGCCCTCTGTCCAATCAGAACCCCTCCCGACCCCCAGACGTTGAGTAGAATTAAATGAAGGCGATTTAATGTGTTTTCTATGTACACCTTAATTCGGAATTATTATTTCCATGTAAACTCAAAGGAGAATATTTTAATTCTGAACTATTTAATGCAGAAAATGAATTCGGAATGAAAAAAAAAAACAAAAAAACATAATGTAAACGTGGCCATTGTGAATATTTTTTTTGAAGATAATATATTGATACTTTGCAGCTGATGTCATCAACATTCCCTGGGGAGATGATGCTAACTGTTGACACTGCTTTGTCTGAAGCTTTGTTACTCAAGTTAGACTTTAATTTGAGTTTAATTTTAACACAATCTGACCAGAAAGAGTTGATTTAGTTGGAATTACAACAGGTGAGTTGATTTGTGCTGTCACTCTCCTTTTTGTTGAAAACCAAACACCTAAATAGAACCATTTTTCTTACAGCTTCTAAGTAGGGTTTGCTAATGTGTGCATGGTGTCACCATGGTAACTGTAAATCGCCCCCACGTGATATCACTACAAAGTATCAATGTAGTTCATGATAAAACTGCTTTAGATGAGCTTAAATCACGATTACTTCTATTAGTAAAATGTACCTGTAAAAAAAGAATAAACGTAATATATAGACACTTGATTTGCTCCATTTGTGTAATGCTGAACATGCTTTTCTAATTTCAATTAATTGCACAGCTTTAACGTGGCACGTAAACGCTACTCTCAAACTATTCTTTGCTAAATCTACTTCACAAGTGTCCCTTACCTCTTTGAGAGCAACCACTCCCACTAGTTTCCCAATACTGGTGACGTAGGCATGGCTCAGTCCCAGCAGAGAGAACAGAGTGTGTGTCTGCAGACAGGAGAAGTTTAAGATGAGAAACACAGCCTGACTCTAACCCAGAGTTTAACACAGTCTGACTCTAACCCAGAGTTTAACACAGCCTGACTCTAACCCAGAGTTTAACACAGCCTGACTCTAACCCAGAGTTTAACACAGCCTGACTCTAACCCAGAGTTTAACACAGTCTGACTCTAACCCAGAGTTTAAGATGAGAAACACAGTCTGACTCTACCCCAGAGTTTACAGGCTGACCTCTGGATAAACAAACTCCAAACTCTGAGTCACAGATAATTGGCTCGGGCACAGCAGGTGAAGAGGAGTTTGAGCTGATGCTGACGCAGAAAGACGTCAGCAATATAAAGCTTCTCAAATGAGACCGTTTTTCAAATAAAACTTGCAAAACAAACTTCTGGTATTCGTTTCTCAGTTCAAAAAGACAGATGAAGTCTATTCTTGGAAATATCTTCCTAGTAAAGCCAAAACCAAGAGATTCTAGAGATTATTGATTATTTAAAGGGAACCTATTATGTAAAATGGACTTGTATGACCTTATGCAAAGCTGTATTTCAGTTGATTCATGCATGATTGAGTAATCCCCCATCCTTGCATACTGCTCTGTATTTATTTGTCATACATGTACGGAAAAAAATGTGACAATAATTTTCAAAAATAAAAACATGTAAATGAAGATCTGCTGCTTGCTACAGTATGAAATGCAACTATGCAGAGGTGGGGCCATCATTTCTGCAGTTTTAAACAGGAAGCAAATGATCCTGTTTCTATTATTAGGCTGTCTTAGATCAATATTGCACTTTACAATTAACAAAAAGTAAAATCATTATCAACATATGTTATACTTTAATATTTAAAGGTAGTATATTGCACAAAATTGACAGTGACTGTGAACTTTAAGCTATATGTGTTATAATGTTCTCATCAAAAGTATACCTGCAGTTGTATTTTGTTTCATTCACACGTGTTTGAGTAATTAGGCATTATTAGGCTGTTGTTTTCTGTCTGAGAGAAGAACACAGCCTAAATATGCTGGATTTGTGTGTTTAACATGTGAATGAAACAAAACACAACTCCAGGTATGTTTTTGATGACATTAAAAACAAAGATCAGAAAGTAACATTTTATGAGCCCTTTAAGATCCCCAAAAGTGCATAATAGGTCTTCTTTAAATTACTATTATGAGAAACATAAGTTCCCTGAGTTTTGCAGTAAAACAGTTTCTCTTGTGTGTGCCTGTTGTAACCTTGTGCAGTGACGTTCTCTCCACGAGCTGGAAAGGCGAAGGGTCCACTCGAATCTCATCGATTTCCATGGGCTTGTCCATCTCGGCCTCTTCCCACGCTTTAATCTGCAGCACAGAGCCAAGGTCACCTCCACAACGCAATACAACACTCCCAGCAGCCCAAGCAGAAACTATGAAAGACCACCAGAGGCAGAATGCAGACAGTTTGAAAAGAAAGCATATGATTACATTTACATGATTAGGCTACATTTCAGCCTAAAGCAAAGGATAATTTTAGAATCTATTTGAATTCTCTGTACAGTGTCAAGGCAGATGGCTTCAAGAGACAGAAGCAAACATGGTAATATTGTTTGCAAATAAGGTATTTATTTTACACTGTACTTTCTCATTAAGAAGAAGATATCCTTTATTTATCCCCATAGGGATATTATTTCTCTGCATTTGACCCATCCTTTTCAGGAGCAGTGGGCAGCTCATCTTTCAGGCGCCCAGGGGGCAGTTCCGTGAAGTGTCTTGCCCAAGGACCACTGGGTTGCTCATTGCCCGAGGGGGATTCAAAGGTCGTCTGGGTGAAAGCCCAGTGACTTACCAGTTGAGCTAACCAGATGGTTTGAAATTTTTTTTTTTTTTAATTAAAAGACCATTACATAAAAAGTTCAGTGTATAAATATAATATTCCACTTTACAGATGATGTCACAAGTACAGATGATGTCACAAGTATGTCACAACCAACTACTATATTATCTGACATTATATTCTATGTTTAAAATGTGTAAAAATATATATTGCGTATAAAAATTAATGTTACAAAATATTAGAACTGGAAATGAAGAGGTTGTTTTGACAGAAGAGAGTTTACTGGCTTTGCTTTAGCATTTGTTTGTCTTGTTTATCCCATAATGCTTTGCGAAGTGATGTCATGGTCTATATTAAGCAACTGGGAAATGCGTCATTTTTCAGTTAGATTATTTTGACTGGAGCAGGCCAGTAGTGAGTGCACTACTACCATCTGACTACCATCAAGCCATTAAGTCTAACTTTGCAATAGGATACATACGTCAAACAAACAGAGACTACTATTTCATGTTATATATTTTACAAATCTCATCTTATTTAATTTCTAACTTGAAAGACCATTGTAAATGACTAACCCCCTACAAAACTGTTTTTAAATACTCTCTTTAATCATAATCATAACAATTTACAGAGAAGTGCAATGGCCAACCGGGAAGGTATCCAGGACCAGACCAAAGACACTCCTATAGAGGACTTTGGGGTTTCAACTCAAATTAAAAGTATAACCAATGCTTATTATATAATTATGATCATGTAGATGAACTAATCTGCTGAAGGAGAAGTATGTTTTAAACCTCTCGATTTAATCTATGAAGTATTGATTGACCTGAGCTTCTTTGATTTGGCTTCATGCCATAGGATAAGGAATATGGTTCTAACACACAGTTCTTATAACAGATAAATGTCTGACTCATAGACTGTATACTATATATATATATATATATATATATATATACTATATATATCCAGTCTATGGTCTGATTGTAGTGGTAGAAAGTACTGACCTCTTCTGGAGTCATTGTGTCAGCCAGTGGAGGAGGACTGGGCTCCTGGGTAAACAGACAACAGATTGGTGATAAGTATGTATACAAAATCAAATATTAGCAAAGCACACTTGAATAAATGAAATTAATTTTCACTTTCTGCATTTGCTACCCTTGTTTCTGCAACTGCAACAATAGTACATATTGCAAAAAAAAAATAAAAATAAAAAATCAAGAAGCGAGCCAGATTTCAAGTTTTTATTTATTTTACACATAATTAATAATTCAATAATTTAACTAAGCTTACAGTGTATTCTTGTCATTGCAATATTAAAAATAATAGCTCAATATCATTTTTCCTCCTATGTCACCCAAGTGCCCACCGGGTAGATAACATTATTACTGCATAGTCTGTCATGTATTACATGTTATGCATTTAAAGATGATATTTCTAATTGGAAGCTAGCCCATATTGCTGTTGGATAGATGTACTCACCAAGAATGAACAAGTGTGAATCAATATTTGGAAAAGAATAACATTGCTGGCACCCGACAGATTTAATCTAATCTCAGAACTGACAAAGAAGTGTTTGACCATGAATGAGAAGGTCAGTGTCTCGTATCTGTATCTGTTTTTAAGCAGCGGGTGGCGTATTCCTCCCCAGCCTCTAGTTGATATGCAGCTTTATCAGATGTAAGAGCTCTGCTGCAAAACCAATCTCCAGACAGATGGGACCAAACCGAAAATATAATACAAAATCAGATATACCGGTATATTGTGCAGGATTGAGCACGTGTATAACAGTAAAACTTGGAGCTTTGCAGGTTTTTTCCAATGTGTTTTCAATGCAGCTTGACTACATATTATTTTCGCCTTTACATTTAAAGCAGATCTATTCTGCAAATTTGACTTTTCAGAGCTTTTGACAATGTTATAGTTGTTTCCTTATCATTTACCCTCTCAGAGTTACAGCATGTTTTGTGTGATTCATGCATGTCTGAGCAATCTTTAAAGGTCCCATGGCATGAAATTTTCACTTTCTGAGGTTTTTGAACGTTAACGTGAGCTCCCCTACCCTGTTTAGGCCCCCCTCCCCATGGCTAAAAGTTGCGAAATGTGTAAACTGAGCATTTGCGGTCCTTTTCCGCGTTTGAAAAAAAGACAGCCCAAACGGGTGATTCTGAACAAGGGAAATTTCTGACGTCACACTCGGGGAAAAATGCAAATGCAGTTCCACCCCCTGTCTGGATGTCTACCCACCGTCTCTGGAAGTCATGCCCAGAGAATTTGACCGCAAACGAGCTACACAATGCGAGATGCGTTTTTTTATTTGCCTGGAGGCACGTGAGAGTGTTTCCAGGCTCGGATGTCTTTTATCCGAGCCTCCGAACCTCTGAAACAGCAGTGGTTTAATTTTATTTTCTGTGGAAATGTGTTTATTTTTCAATGGAAATCATCTCATATCTTGGGGCCAGCGCACCAGCACACCGCTAAAGAGGAAAGAGCAGAGAGTTTGGCCACACCCCCACCCGCTGCACTGGCCTGTCTCTGTCCTCCTCATTTGCATTCAAGCAACAACGCCCATAATAAAGTGTTTGAGAGAGATATTTTTGACTCTGACTGTGTTCATGGGGCTCTCTCGTGCACTGAGGCTTGATTTTGAAGAAGGATTCATTTACAGTATTAGGGAACCATTAAGGCGCCATATAAAAGCATCAAGAAGTACCATGTCATGGGATCTTTAAAAGCTTATTTTCATGAAACTACATTGCAGTACGGCCACTGCTCTGTACTTACTTCGTTCTCCAATTTTATATTCTTAATTGTAGTAATTTTGGTACAAATAAAAAAAAAATCTGCAGCTCACTAGCTTGATGTGCCGCTCTCCACAGAAGTGGCTGATAGCTGCATAGTGCTTTGTTGAGGTGATGTTTATGGTGACGTCAGCTCCCAATTGGCCCCACAGTTTTCTACCACAGAAGTTAGCAGATTTATTTATTTTATTAAAGGTCCCATGACATGGTACTTCTTGATGCTTTTATATGGTACCTTAATGGTTCCCTAATACTGTAAATGAATCCTGCTCCAAAATCAAGACTCAGTGCATGAGAAAGACACATGTACACAGTCAGAGTCAGAATATCTCTCTCTGAACAACTCATTCTGGGCGTTGTTGCTTGAATGCAAATGAGAAGGACAGAGATAGGTTAGAGGAGCGGGTGGAGGGGGCCAAATGTGCCGCTGGTTCCTTGTTTTAGCAGTGCGCTGTGTGCTGGCCCCACTTCCGTGTTTTAAGCGCGGAGGAGGAAAGGAGAGCGTTTCAATGAAAAAAAAACACATTTTCACAGAAAATAAAATTAAACCACTGCTGTTTCAGAGGTCCAGAGGCTCAGATAAAGGACTTCCGAGCCTAGAAACACTCGCACGTGCCTCCAGGCAAATAAAAAAACGCATTTCGCATTGCGTAGCTCATTCGCGGTCCAAACTCTCTGGGCGTGATTTACAGAGACAGTGGGTAGACATCCAGACGGGGGGTGGAGCTGCATTTTTCGATGTGACGTCACATAGCTGCCTTGTTCAGAATTGCCCGTTTGAGCTATGTTTTTTTCAAACGCAGAAAAGGACCGCAAATGCTCAGTTTAGACATTTTGCAACTTTTAGCCATGGGGGTAGGGGCCCTAAACAGGGTAGGGGAGCTCACATTAATGTTCAAAAACCTCAGAAAGTGAAAATTTCATGCCATGGGACCTTTAAGCTGGTTTAGATGAATATTGATCATAATGATCAAATTATAACTATATAGCTGACACAAGCACAATAGGTCTTCTTTAGCACAAGTTAAAGAAGAATGATTTGTGTGAAATCGCAGAACTGATAAGCCTAAACAGAAAGCCAAAAAGAGTCCACTCAGAGCAAAATCATGGATAAATATTTATATCCTTCTTGTGAGTGGAATGGAGGTGGCTTTGAGAAAGAGAATAGGAGAATTATTAGCATCTGAATGAATAATGACACCAGGGAAGATGACTTAGTTACTCAGAGCAAACAAAACCAGGTCTCAGAGCCGAGAGAGCCTGTTTACAAAGAAGCCACAAAAGGGACATGGAAGAGGACTATATACAACATGAGCATTTTAAAAAGGGTTGGATGGCTTACATTAGGGTTGTCAAAAATCAGATAGTAATCAATACTAAAACTAACATCAAAACTAGATACTCATTAGATACTGGTATCAATACTACTATTACAAAAGTCCCATTCACAGCACAGAGCAGCTTTCCTGAATAGTTTTAGAATGATCTTGAGCTGTATCAGATCAAGTATAAGAGTACATAGACTAGTATAGGATTACAGACTAGGATTACACAGATAATCATGGACCACATGGGAATAGAAAATAAAGTATTATGATTTAATGTTGAAAATAACATTCTATTGTCTAAAGAAAGAGTTTTTATTGATCATTGTAGTATCAGAATTGGTATCAAGTATTGAGTCTATTCTTTAGTATTGAAATTGAGTTTAATTAATTGAGTAAAATTTTAGTATCGTAACACATACTTTAAAAATTACAGAAAAGGAAACATTAAATTTAAACTATTATACAAAAATAAACTACATTTTCCTATTCCCAAACAATTACAAGGCTATTTACCCTATTCAGCTGATCTGGACATTCCTGTATTGTTCTGATGCTGCAAAAATGTTACACATATTACACATTTAAAAAAAAGTTACAGTTATTTATTGGTAGATTTTTGATCAGAAAGTATATATTAGTCAGAGCGGCAATTGAACTACCAACCCTCTGGTGAGTGGGATACTTGCTCAGCCACCTGTGCCACTGTTATGCTTTGTATAGTGTGAACCCTTATCTGTTACAGCGCACTTGAAACACAACACTACAATTAGATTAGATGGAGTCAGTGAAGCAAACAGCTTTTCTCATGTTGTGAATGTTTTGAATAATTGTACACTCATTGTATTCCCTAAAGCAAAACCAGAGACTATGAATTCATGTAATTCAAGCTACAATCAACAACAGATGCCTCATATTTGATTAGGACTAGACCTTCAAATACATGGACATGTGTTTTGCCATCAGTGTTCTGCAAGAAAGACTCAAGGATGATCTGTCTGATAAACCCTCTGATAAAATACCCAAGATAAATGTTTTGCTGAAATACGAGGCTGTTCGTAAAAGAAGGGACCCTCAAAAATCATTCAACTGAAACGTGCATTCTTGCATGCATAACAGCAAGCGTTCACACTACAAACCAAACTGATATTTTCATTCATCTTTATTCATACAGGGAGAGCCTAGTGAGAGTATTAGAGTATCTTTTTCATGAGCTCCCTGTTTAGACAATATCAACTAGGGATACACCAATACTGATACTGGTATTGAATATCAGTGCTGATACTGAAAAAATTGCTGGATTGGATATCAGGTTTCAAAAATCAGTTCAGCCGATATTCTAGTTTGACATATAAATCGATGGTCATAGTTGGCCCAGAAAGACTCAAATGTGACTGGTGGGCCCCAGTCTGCAGGATTGGAAATAGAACTTCAGCCAGCATCACCACTAACATCGGTACCCTGCTGCGTCCTCAGCCCCATCCTCTACATCCTGTTCACCCAGCACTGCGTCGCATCCCACCCCGAGAACATCATCATGAAGTTTGCTGACAACACCGCTGTGATAGGTCATATCACAGGCAAAGACGAGGCGGCCTACAGGAGGGAGGTGGACAGTCTGGTGACATGGTGTGGGGACAACAACCTCACTCTTAACACAGACAAGACCAAGGAGATGAGACAAGAGGAAGGAGAGGAGACCTCATCAGCCACTGAGATGGAGAGGGTGAGCACCTTAAAATACCTGGGGGTCCACATCAGTGATGACCTCACCTGGACACTCACAACACAGATGGTAAAGAAGGCTTAACAGCGGCTGTACTTCCTGAGGAGGCTGAGGAAATCTGGCATGTCGCCCAAAATCCTCAGCAACTTCAACAGCTGCATGATTGTGTCCATCCTGACCAGCTGCATCACTGTGTGGTATGGCAGCACTAGTGTGAAGGACCACAAACGCCTGCAGAGAGTGGTAAAGACGGCCACAAAGATCACCAAGACTCCTCAACCGTCTCTGCAGAGCATCTACCATCGCAGAGTCCGCAAGAGAGCTGCCTCCATCATCAAAGACCCCACCCACCCCCAACATGGACTATTCACACTCCTACCTTCAGGCCGGAGGTACAGGAGTGTGAAAAGTAGGACTACCAGACTTAAGAACTCTTTCTTCCCAACTGCTATCAGACTCTTGAACTGCTGAGCAATAGCCCCCCCTCCTGGACATTGATTGACCTATACTTTGCACGTGAATAATTTGCACTATTATTGACCAACTGTTAAGTTAATCTGTCAGGTTACAGCTGCACATGTGACTGCTCGAATCTTTACACTTCCTGTTTGCACTATATCAACCATGTTTGCACATCGTATATAGCACCTAGCCTATATGTTTTATAGTGTATATACTGTAAAGACTGTTTCTATTTGATTATATATTTTAAATGCTTCTCTTTATCTTATTTATCTATTTTAATTTTTTTGTATACTCTGGCATCCAGTGTGGACAGCAAAGTAAGAATTTCAGTGTGTTTCTTTACTGTGCATATGACAGTAAAAGCTTTGAATCTTGAATCTTGAATTTGACTTTTATTTATACAAAGCTGTTCTGTAGTTACTTAACAGCATAACAGCTCCATTACACATTTGGATCAGTTTTGTTTTATTTTATTTTCATTTTAAGGAAATAAATGCTGTTTAAAGTCTCTGTTCTGGTATCAGTTGATATTGGGGATCAGCAGATACTTAAAGCCATAGTATCGTAATCAGTATCGGAACGGAAAAGCTGGATCAGTGCATCCCTAATACAAACAAAACATAGACAATAGTCAGCACTTAACTGGTCTCAAAGGACCAAATTAAGACAAGTGTGAATCCACCCATAGACCAGAGGTTGTATTAAAGGTATACTATGTAGCTTTTGAGTTGGGTCAGTCACCTGCTTGTTTCTATGGAGATGTCCTTGCTGTACCTGAAATGATCCACAGTATGACATTAAACCTACCTTACATGTATTCAATTACTGGTGGTTTTACAGCTCAAAAATACCTAGAAAAGCAGATATTCTGACTGTGAGTGAGGTTGCTTCTCCACAGATCTGACCTGAAACTTTGTCTGGTTTGGTCTGAAGATAGATGGTTAATAGCATACTGTGAACATTTCCAGACAAAGCAATAACATCTCCATGCAGAAAAGTTACACAATTTCACCTTATTATATGGTCTATATAAGAAAGGTGAAAACAGATAAACACAGTTTTTGGTGCAATATTTGAACCGTAACCAACAATATTTCTGGTGGAGTGCAGAAAATACAATCTGATTATCATTGACGGGAGGGCCCAGATGCCCAGTATAAGTATATAAGTATATAAGTATACAGACCTATTTTTACTCTCCCTACTAAATCAAAGTACAAAAAAACCCACATTTTATTAACAGGTACTAGTAGTATATATTTGATTTGTTTTTGCTTTGCACTTAGTCTTGCTCTTCTAATCAGAGCGCATTGAGGAGGGAGCTTATGCACGCTATGAGCAGGAGGAGAGAGAGCGTGAAAAGGCGAGGAGTGACACGTTAAGTGAGGCACGGGCAGGTAGGATGAAGTAGGATGTTTTATAAAGTTTATCCTGCTCTGTGATACACGTTGGTACGCAAAGGTACACGCTGTTGTGAAACAGCTGCACGCGCTCGCGCGCTCGGTCCGTGTCTCCAGACACGGGCTCGTGTATAATACGAGACACGTACTTTTGTTCTGAATACGGGACGATTCTGTTTTTCAAGGGCCGGTTGGCGACCCTAAACACAACTATACATATATATACACACCCAAAATCTTTCTCAACAAATGTATATATATATATTAGGGCTGTCAGTTTAATGCGTTAATTAGATTAATTAATTACACTGCTAATTAACGCGTTATAAAAATTAACGCAATTAATTATGAGCGGCAATTCAATGCGCGCGCATTTTAAATTTGGCGTGCGGGGCCTTTGAACGGCGAGTTTATTGATAAAAACGTGGCGGAGCAGGTCCGTCTTGTCCCTGGACAGCGATGACCCGATGAGAAATGCCGTGATACCGTTGGTCGGCATACAGAGACGAATGCACTTCTAATAGGGGAGAGCATGTGAAGACGCGAGCCTGTTTCCCTATCCCTAACAATTTTCAATTCCCATAACCTCTCCAGCGTGTTCTGTCGCGACTAAGGGTGCACACTTAGAAGTTTTGACTGTCAGTTTTGCCCATCACGCTAAATCACGCTAAACCCGATCATTTACTCACCCCGCGCTGCTGCCTCCTCCCTCCTCCCGTGGTGCGATGGTCCGGACACATCCACACCGGGAGTTTAAATCCTCCTCACGGGTTCCGGGGCTCATGTGAGCCATGAGTAATTGTCACGGGCAATTATTTGTATTCTCTGTATATTTGAAGCCTTGTATATTGTAATGACTCCAGGCTTCTCTTAGTCTCCAATGAACTTTATTAAACAGAAGTTCGGACTCACTCAACATTAACACCCACACCTGTCCCACGCATGCGCCCAACAGCCAACCCCTTAAAGGCACAGACACCATTAACCCAGGTCATTACAATATTATTTATTGACGTTGCATGAAAGCTGCTGTACGTGCTCACCTTTTGGCACCAGAAATATTTGCCATGTATTAGTGGAATGGTGTAAATGAGCTTTCCAATGAATGTTACATAATGTGGGAGGGGGGATGAGGGTCTTGTCATGTTTACAATGGAGAGTGAGTGAAAAACTTAGACTTAAAGGGGAAGTCTGCAGTCTTTTCACTGTACCACTATAAATCACACGTTTGACACCTTTTTTGCACTGTGGGAGAGCACAATAAACCACCTAAAAAAAATTATTTTAAAAATGTGATTAATTAGATTAATTAATTACAAATCCTGTAATAAATTAGATTAATTTTTTTAATTGCCTGACAGCACTAATATATATATATATATGTATATATATATATATATATAAAGACCCCACGGCTGAAAAAAGCAGAGATCCGCTAAAAGGCGGAACTCTTTCATCCCTGGTAAATGCAGAGAATCTCACACACCTGGGACTGCCCCTCAGTCTGTTTGGGTCTGGAGGCAAACATACTGCTCAGAGCGGTTCTCACTGACTGCAGAGGGCCTGTGTCTGAAACAGAAGAACAACAAAAGACAAAGGATCAGTAGTTTTCTGATCGATGCTATTTCTTCATGAAAAACATACCTGAAGTTGTGTTTTGTTTTATTCCCATATTTTTTAACCCCACACAACTTAACTAGAACAATAATTTCAGCCCTGGAATTGCCAATCTCTACAGAACTAAAGGTAAAGGGTAGCTGTTAACTTGAAAGCTACCACTACATGACATCACAAGGTGGAACAGAGCATTTTGAGCTTTGGACATGTAGAGACACTAATAATAAAGAGTTACTCAAACATGTGTGAATGAAACAAAACACAACTCTGGGTATATTTTTGGGGATGTAACAAGATTCTGATATAACTAAAAGCACTCAATTCTCTCAAAAGAGTCAATTTTGTGTAATATAGAGCATTTCATATAGCCAGCTTTAAAGGAGAATTAACGTTTTTTACAATCTGAGCCTTATTTCGGTAATAAAACAAGTTGTTTTACTCACTCATAGCACTTTGGTGTCATATGGAGCACTTCCCGAGATGTTTTAGATTAGCGATATCCGTAACGCGAGTCTCCAAATAACACAAACTTTAGCACTTTTCAAATCATAGAAGCTCAATGTCTTAGTCTACACTTTCGTTTGAGTCAAAAGTGGCCTGTAATCCGAGATGTATCCATAATTTACAGCTTTGTGTTTCATGTTTGGTTCCCAAGAGATGAGAGTGAAATAAACTGACTCCGCACATGCGCACTGGCGTCCTCATCTACTCGAAACTATGGATAAATCTCGGATTACAGGCCACTTTTGACTCAAACGAAAGCGTAGAATAAGACAGTGAGCTTCTATGATTTGAAAAGTGCTAAAGTTTGTGTTATTTGAAGACTGCAAACATTTGCCCCGAGAACTCACATTACGGAGATCGCAAATCTAAAACATCTGCGGAAGTGCTCCATATGACGCCAAAGTGCTATGGGTGAGTAAAACAACTTGTTTTATTACCAAAATAAGGCTCAGATTGTAAAAAACGTTAATTCTCCTTTAAGCATTTTAGAAGATTTTACTTCTCCAATAATTTTTGGTGAATGGATATTTAGATGATCCAAATTAGAGGGAACAGTGTCAAAAATGTGTCGCTGTCTCTTATTGCATGAATATAACTGGAAAGTTTGCCAAATTGCCAGTACAGAAATATTGCTTTCGTAGATTAAAAATTGATATATTTACTTTAATTGCCCCTCAGGAAATTTGGCACAGTCTCCCACAGAGAAAAATACACAAAAGAGAGACATAGAGCATTGCACAGATATTAAGCTATTACAATAAAAAATCAGCATACACTGCAAGATTCTGTGACACTTTAAATCCCATCAAAAAGCAACATCTTCTCGTTTTATTTTGCCGTCAAACAATTCTTATTCCTAGTTTTTTGTCATTTGACAGGAGCCAAACGCTATGTTAGTCCACTTCTTTATACAGTCTATCATTTTCACTGTGTTTTATTTAATTTTAACATCTATACCATAAGATTTGATGATTCTTGTTATAAGACATGCCTTTATTAGTCCCACATTGGGGAAATTCCAGTGTTGCAACGCACAGATCAAGAACAGCAGGAAAATGTAGCATCCAATAAAACAAGATAATAAATAATGGCTTAAAATAATTTAAAAATAGACCTAAAAATAGACTCTGGAGTATAGCTGAATATTGTAGTAGATAAAGTTGAATGACATGTTAACAGTGTTCATTGTACAGTCTGACAGCAGCAGGAAGGAAAGACCTGCGAAACCTCTCCTTCACACAGCGAGGGTGAATCAGTCTGTCACTGAAGCTGCTCTCCAGAGCCGACAGAGCGTCCTGCAGGGGGTGACACTCATGGTCCAGGATAGAGGTGACCTTAGCCCGGACCCTCTTGTCCCCCACCTCCTGCACTGAGTCCAGAGGACAGCCCAGGACAGAGCTGGACTTCTTGATGACCTTGTCCAGCTTCTTCTTCTCCCTCTCTGTGATGCTGCTGTACCAGCAGACCACACCGTACAGGATGGCTGATGCCACCACAGAGTCATAGAAGGTCTTCAGGAGTGGCCCTCTCACTCCAAAAGACCTGAGTCTCCTCAGGAGATAGAGCCGACTCTCGCCCTTCCTGTACAGTGCATCAGTGTTGTGAGTCCAGTCCACTTTGTTGTTCAGATGAACACACAGGTACCTGTATGAGTCCACTCTCTCAATGTCCCTTCCCTGGATGTTCACTGAGGGGGCAGTAGAGTGGCGTCTGCGGAAGTCCACCACCATCTCCTTGGTCTTCCCTGCACTGATGATGAGGTGGTTCCGCTGACACCAGTCCACAAAGTCCTGTATTAGTCCTCTGTACTCCACATCGTCGTCATACTTAATGAGGCCAATGATGGCGGAGTCATCGGAGAACTTCTGCAGGACGCAGCTGTCCGTGTTGTGTCTGAAGTCTGCAGTGTAGAGGGTGAAAAGAAAGGGCGCGAGGACAGTGCCCTGGGGCGCCCCCACCCTGCAGGTCAGGAGGTCAGACACACAGTTCTTGGCTCTCACAAACTGGGGCTGGTTTGTGAGGTAGTCCAGGATCCAGTCTGCCAGATCACAGTCCACACCGGCAGTCTCCAATTTGTCCCTCAGGAGCAGTGGCTGGATGGTGTTGAAAGCACTGGAGAAGTCAAAGAAGAGAATCCTCACAGTGCTGCCGGGGTTCTCCAGGTGAGACAGTGAGCGGTGCAGCAGGTAGATGAGGGCGTCCTCCACTCCGATGCCAGGCCGGTACGCAAACTGCAGCGGGTCCATCGCTGAGCTCACGGTGGAGCGGAGGTGGCCAAGGACCAGTCTCTCCAATGTCTTCATCAGGTGGGATGTTAGAGCCACTGGCCTGAAGCTGCTGAGGTCTTTAGCGTGCGGTGTCTTAGGCACTGGTACCACACAGGAGATCTTCCAGAGTTGTGGTACCACCCTCAGTTTAAGGCTCATGTTAAAGACATGCTCCATAACTCCGCACAGTTAATCTGCACAGGACTTAAGGAGCCTGGAGTTGATGCCGTCTGGTCCTGCTGCCTTCCTGGGTCTAATCTTCTTGAGCTCCCGTCTCACCTGGGCTGTAGAGTATGACAGTGGCAGGCTGGGGGGATGGGTGAGTCCATGTGTGGTGGTGGGCTGAAGAGCAGAGCTGTCGCTCCATCTTCCTCTTATGGCTGGCCAGGCTCGTCCTGATTTCCCTCCTCAGCTTCTTCTGTGCAATCTTCAGCTCCTCCTTGGTCCCTGACCTAAAAGCTCTCTTCTTCTCCTTCAGCAGAGTTTTTATGTCAGGATTAATCCACGGCTTATTGTTTGAAAAACACTGCACCGTCTGGGAGGGGACGATGTTTTCGAAACAAAAATTGATGTAGTCCGTGATGCATTCTGTCACTGCATTAATGTCCTCTCCATGGGGGTCACAGAGCTCTGTCCACACTGTGGTGTCAAAGCAGTCTCTCAGAGCCTCCTCACTCTCAGCAGTCCACTTCTTCACCACACGGGGCACCACAGGCTGTCTGGGCACAATGGGCTGATACACAGGACGCAGATGGACAATGTTGTGGTCAGCTCTACCCAGGGGAGGCAGTGGGGATGAAGAATAAGCCTCCTTGGCGTTGGCAAAAAATAAATCCAATGTTTTATTGTCTCTTGTGGGGCAGGTGACATACTGGGTGTATGTAGGCAGAACAGGTGCAGGAGATGCATGGTTAAAGTCTCCAGAAATCAGGAAGAGAGCCTGTGGATGCTTTGTTTGGAGTGTGCTAGTACAGGAGTGCAGTGTGTCACATGCTGTCTCAGCATTAGCAGAGGGAGGAACATACACAGTGATCAGAATCACATGTGAAAACTCTCGGGGCAAATAATAAGGCCTCAAGCTAATAGCAAGCAACTCCACGTCCTTGTTACACAGCTGCTCCTTCACTGTACAGTGTCCAGGTTTGCACCACTTCTCATTTACGAACACAACCAGGCCTCCTCCTTTCCTTTTCCCACTCTCTGCAGTCCTGTCCGCGCGCAGCAGGTGAAAGTTGTCCATAGCAACAGCTGAATCCGGGATTTGCGGGGTTAACCAGGACTCTGTGAAAAGCATGATGCTGTCTCTGTATTCCCGCTGATACCGCGTGAGCGCCGCTAATTCGTCCGTCTTGTTCGAAATAGACCGCACGTTTCCCGCAATGACAGAGGGGAGCACAGGTCTGCAGCGTCTTTTCTTTTTTCCCGCGATGACAGAGCAGAGCACAGGTCTGCAGCGTCTTTTCTTTTTTCCCCACGATGACAGAGGGGAGCACAGGTCTGCAGCGTCTTTTCTTTTTTCCCGCGATGACAGAGCAGAGCACAGGTCTGCAGCGTCTTTTCTTTTTTCCCCACGATGACAGAGGGGAGCACAGGTCTGCAGCGTCTTTTCTTTTCCCGGAGTTTGCGTCCAGCACGTCGGCCTCTGCGCGTCTTCCGTAGCAGCTCCTCCGGGATGTCATGGCGGTCTCGGGGGAGCACAACTGCGCTAGCGCTAACAGCTGATCCTTCCTTTACACAATGGGGGGGCACGACCCCACGCACATCTCGCCGGTGAAATAGTGATAATCCAACAAAAGAAAAGTTGAAACGGAACAGAAACAACGCGTTTCTGAAGTTCTTAGCTTTATACACTATTTACAAAAAGTATAAACCAACAAAGCAGGTAAGAGCAAAAAAAAGTTGGAAAATAGAGGAGCGCGATGCAACCAGCTGTGGCTCTCACCAGCGCCGGAAGTACAAATGTTATGTAGGGAATATTGGGATCTATATTCTCATATGTTATTGCGTATTGATAGTGATTGTGTAGTGGTAATGAGCGCATGTGCATCTGTACCTGTTCTACGACACAATGAGTTCTAGATAAAGACAGCTACGAGCTCATAAAAATGGAACCACAGTCTCTGTCTATCATTGTGTACATACCAAGGTTGAATGTGTGTGTGTACATACACAATTCTGTTCTTTTTACCAACAAGATTTTTTTTCTGTTTTGACACGTGGGTGGCATGTTTTGAGTTTTCATTTAGGTAAAAGTGTTTGTCCACTGATCCGAAGGTTGGCAGTTCGAATCCCGCTCTCGACATAAACATTGGTTGAGCGGTCAAATCCACTGACCCACAGGTTGGCTGGTGTGATTCCAGCTCCCACAGATGAATGCTGTTGTGTCCTTGGGCACAACAACACTTAACCCACCTTGCCCACAGTGTCTGTGTACTCTGGTGTATGAGTGTGTGCATGAATGGTTGAGTGGTTCCTTGTTGTCAAGTGCTTGAAGCCTTGAAGGTGGAAAAGTGCTATATAAAAATGTAAAACCATTTACCGTGACCATTTACCATATTCAAGTTCTAATAACTAAACGATTAATAAAGCTTAGAAATGGTATTGTGCCCACCTCTACACTGTATTATTATATACTGTATATTCCGTGTTTCCCATTAATACATTAATCCCATTAATCCATGATAAAAGGAGAAATTCAATTTGTCAACTGGACAAAGTTTGTTTGGTCGAAAACGTTTCACCACTCATCCGAGAGGCTTCGTCAGCTCTGCCTCTCGGATGAGTGGCGAAACGTTTTCGACCAAACAAACTTTGTCCAGTTGACAAATTGAATTTCTCCTTTTATCATGGATTCTACCTGGACGACTGAGGGTCTCTTCACGCATCCCATTAATACAGTATAAATAAGTGGACTAGAGGAGTAACCATATTAGGAATAGGAATTGATTCGAGGACAAAATAGCTATATAAAAACACCAAGATCATGTAGAGTGGGCTAATACGAACATTTAAGACCAAAATAATGGAGAGAGTATACAGTTTATGTACAGGAGACTATGGAGGTCCCCCATAGCCTAAAATTATCCCCCACAGTCTAAAACAAACATGGCCTATAATAGCATAACGAAATTAGATTTGTTGTTCAATATATTATCATTCCACTAATTCAATAAGATTAATTTATTCATGAAAAAATGTGTATTCATCATGTAATTTGTTTCAGTTAGGCCTGACACGAAAATTATATCGACTAATCATTCAACACAAGACAGATGGTCAGTCAGTCAGTCAGTCATTTTTTAGTTGTAATAGTTATCGTGGGAAACCTTTTGCTATTTTGCTGGAATATGATAAATTTTAAGATATAGAAGGTTGAATTATGAACTTCTACGCTTATTACTTTCTCTCATTCATTTATTGCAGTTCATATTTTTTTACATTTTACATCTAGAATACTTTTTGGAGGATAATTCTGCTCTATGGTTTGGTTTCAGTATTAAAGAGCCCATATTAAGCTATTTTCTGATGTATATTATAATGTTTTTTCCTTACCTGAAACACACCTGGAGTTGTGTTTTGTTTCATTCACACTTGTTTAACACACAAACCATGCATATATTTTGGTTCATATTTAGTTCTTCTCTCAAACACAACTCCAGGACTGTTTTTGATGAGGTAACAACATTCTCACATGGCTTGGTATTGTACCTCACAGGGGGTCAGTTTCTCATAATATAGGACCTTTTATATTTATCATCTATATTTACTTCACCAATATATGACACTTCAAAACGTCTTATTATGACTGGCCTAATTTCAGTCATAATAATAATTCACTGCATTTATATAGCTCCTTTCATGACACCCAAAGCGCTTTACAGTTCATTGTTCATTCACTCCACATTTAGTGGTGGTAAGTTACTTTCTGTAGCCACAGCTGCCCTGGGGCAGACTGACGGAAGCGAGGCTGCCAATCTGCGCCATCGGCCCCTACGACCACCTCCAACACTCACACACACCACTTTCATACTAGGCAATGTGGGTGAAGTGTCTTGCCTAAGGATACAACGAGGCACCTGGAATTCCCAGTGTCTCCCATCCAAGTACTAACCAGGCCCTGCCTTGCTTAGCTTCTGACGGGATCAGGCTTTGACAGGCAGGTATGGCCACATGTACACATCTTATGCAAATATCCAAAGACATGGTTTAGGACAGCAAACTTAACTATCTTCTTTTGTTGCCTGGAGACAATTTTAATAAGGATTACACACCATCTGTTTCTAAGAAAAGAGAATTTGTACCAAATGCTCCTCCCCTCAGTAATCACAGCCCAAACCAGAGCAGATACTATGTGCAATTATGTTCTGACAACACCCCGTTTGACAGAATAAAATGCTATTGTCTGAAAGTAGGAGTTAAGGATAAGTGCAGAGCTGCAGGGTACAGTGGTGACGCTATTCCTGGCATGAATATAATAGAGCATGACAATGTGGTTTCAGATGGAAGACACCATAGGTAGTTAACTCTGACTTTTGAAAATTGAATTTACAACCCTGTTTCCAAAGTTGGAATTTGTGTTTCGTTGAACCTCAAAGTTATAGGTTTATTTAAAGATCCTATATTACACTAAATTCACACGTGAGGTTTTAGCCATGCTATAATGTTGTTACCTCATCAAAACATACCCGGAGTTGTGTTTTGTTTCATTCCCACATGCTTGAATAATCCTGTATTAGTCTGTCTACATCTCCAAAGCTCAAAATGCTACATTGTAACTTAAAAATTTAATTGACAAAAATACAGAAAAAGTCGTCATTGAACTTTATCATTTCATCTTTTTAATTTTAAGATGCTCAAGGTAAAAGCAGCTTGTTTTCAGTCAGATGCTTCATACATCAGAAGAGGACATGCTTTATCCCAAGTGATGTTCTTACAGTTAAGTTGCCAAGTCTCTGTATTTGCTTCCAAACATAATCACTAATAATATCACTGAAGGAAGTACAGAAATCTATAGATTACATTTTGCTAATTTAATCTGGTTAATTAAGTCTGATATTTTTATTCATGCGTTGCCCATCTACTGGAAACTTTCTCTGTATATCGTTAAGACATAATGTATGCGTTTAGATAGAGGACTTTGGCAGACGAATTGTGGAATAAATCATAAACTTATTTGATCCCTGGCTCCTTTTTCTTATTTAAAGTTTTCTTATTGAGAGAAGCCAAATTACTTTTGTGTTCAGTTTGAAAACAGCAATACATTTAGCTGTGTCTCCAGTCTGTGAGTTTGTGTTTACTCTGTACTCAGTGTGAGTGCAGCGAACCGCCTCACTAGCCTTGGCCTCGGTGTTTCTTGAAGTTTCTTTCCGACGCGTCACGTAATGTAAATAAAGAGTCTTGAATCAAAAGGTTTGTCTTTTCTATCTTTACTAAAGCGAAGGTCATACAGAGTGGATACAAATAAGGTGAATAAAGAGGGAGATGGAAAGATGAATTTCTGAGGCTTGTGGTTTTCCTAGGCGTGTTGTGTTAGGCTCTGTATGTGTTGTGATGTCCTTCTTGGCGTCTTTGCGTGTCGTATAGCGGTGAGCTCCTGCCTGTCACTGGGAGACCTTCCTTGTACTCCGTGGCTCCCGACAGGACTCACCCTATGTTGCGTTGTTGACGATGCTATTCGACGTCCTTCCTTGCTGTCCGTATGTGCCTTGTAGCGGTGCGTATCCCGTCTGTCACCCGGGAGACGTCTGATGTTACACTCTTACGTGACAATTACGAGGCGTTACATAACGACCTCCTGACGTCCTCATGCGGTACTTAACGTCGTTCTTGACTTCCCTACGTGACGTTTCACGTGACCTCCTTGTTACGTGACGTCCCACGTTGTTACGTGACGTCCCACGTTGTTACGTGACGTTTACGTGACGTTTACGTGACGGTCAAAAGACTGTGTAGCTTCTGTGGCCCGAGGCGTCCTTATACCCCGCCAACTCTTGGCTCGAGGTAACCTCCTGGCCACCAGACCGCGGCTTCTTATCCACACTACCTACGTAGCGTGGTCCCTTTCTTCTTGTGTGTGTGTGTGTGTGTGTCTTGGTGTGGTGTGTCTTCTGTCTTCTGGTGTGGCTTCTTCGGTGTCCGTGTCCTTTCTGGCTCGTGTGGTCCCTACGTCTGTATTTTATAGTAGGTGAGATCAAAGATAAAAGAACAAGGAACAAAGATCAAAGTGGACCAATCACAATGCATTTCCTGAACCTGAAGGCGGGACAGGAAGTGCTGTTGTAAACAGAATATTCCAGAATACAGAATGTATGAAATGACTCCTACATATCCCGGCCCCTAATTGGCTAAGCTAGCAAGTCAATTACTAACTTAAAGGGATATGCCACCCCCAGGTCAAATTTGGGCATCTCCCCACAGTCCAGAGTCTAAAATAAGTGGTGGAAAGCGTTTTCCTGGTCACCCAGCCATTGTCCGAGTCTGTCAGCACTGACCGCCGCGGTATCTGCAGCTACTCCGCGTTAGACTGGAGTCTAACGGCGCCAGAGAAAGATTTCGGCCAAAAGGAATTAATTTGCTCGATGCGTTTCCCAATTACTTTCTGTGTAGTGCGCATTCATATCGAGTGCAAATAAATGTACAAATCAACACGGAGAGCTTGCCTTGGTCATTTTGGATGGGAACTATTTTTCAGTGCGGAACAATAAAGCCGAAGCACGCACCACGCTGCGCAACATCCGAGAGGCTTCGTCAGCTTCGAGAGCTGACGAAGCCTCTCGGATGAGCGGCGAAACGTTTTCAACCAAACAAACTTTGTCCAGTTGACAAATTGAACTTCTCCTTTGATCTTATATTTCAAGAAAATTTTTTCCTCGAATAGGTTAAGAATTCTTGTCTCACATTTCTTTTACAAGTAAGCATACTTTTCACAATTTACAGTGCATATCGGACGTGTGGTAAGTCCTTCTCTTCTTCAGTCTTCACCCTGCAAGAGACACAACTTAGTTATGGGCCTTTGTATAATACTCGTCTTCGTCTGGACTTCAGCACTGCGGACCATCCACTTGGAGTCTGGCATAACCTTGGTGATTCTGCCCAACATCCAGGAATTTCTTGCCAGGGATGGATCAACGACGAGGAGGACATCTCCGACCTTAAAGCTTCTCTTCGTTCCGAGCCACTTTTGCCGCTCTTGAAGCAATGGCAAGTACTCTCGGGTCCACCTCCTCCAGAATAGGTCCGTCATATATTGGACCTGCCTCCAACGCCGCCGCGCGTAGACATCTTCCTTGACGAACACACCAGGTAGCAGTTTGGGCTGCGTCTTCAATAGGAGTAAATGATTTGGGGTCAGTGGTTCTAGGTCGCTGGGATCTTGCGGAAAATCTGCCATCTTCTGCACTCCAGCTTTGGCATGCAGCCTTTTACAGAGGTTGCAGTCTGCAATCACGGTTCTTGCTGCGGCGTTTGCTTTAGGTATCCAATACCGTTGTCTTAACCTTGCCAGAATATGATTTCGGCCGCCGTGTCTTGTTTCCAGGTGGATATGGTGAAGAATAAGGTGGGTTGTTCTGTGTTGTTTACTGAGTAGGGCGGGAAGCTGGCTTCCCCAGGCGTCGCTGATCTGTTCAGACGCCCCCTACTCTAAACTTTTCTCTTTCTTCGATGGTACACCCGGTAGTGTGGTAGGTACCATACTCTTCGGCTCCTCTGCTCATCTGGGACTCTTGTGGCGTACCCTTTCTCTAGGATTTTGGTCATCAAATCTTTGTACTTCTGAAAGAAGTCTGAAATCCTGATGAGTTTCCTCTTCAAGGAGTCAAGTATCTGCTCGGCTATACCTTGGTTGCCTGGCATCTCCATGCAGACATCCCTCAGAGGTAGCTCAATGCAGCAATGAACATCCGAAAGATGTGCCGATGCGGTCACACCGCGCACAAACACCTTGTCGTGTTGAGATGGCCCTTGCTTGTCCTCACGCCGGCGTTCTGGAAAATCTGCTTCGTAGTGCATGACTTCTATGGTCGACACAGAGATGCGATTAACGAAGTTCTGTTTTTCGGCATCATCGAATTCTTTCCCTGGGCATCCGCTGACAGGCCTGTTGACTACCCAACCTAGGGCCGCCTTCATGGCATGCGGTCCGTTGTTTTGGCTGTTGATTGTCCCCCACGGCTCCTTAGCCTTGTGAAACCAGATCTTACATGACATGAAGCTCTCAATCTTCGAGCCTCCCAAGGCGCGATCGGCTGGACCCCAAGAGGTGTCAACTCTCGAGATCCACTGAGCTCCTGTAACAGCCCCTCTGACGAAGAAGACACGGCCCGCCACAAATGTCTTTAAACAAAGAGCATCATCTTCAGTGTACCTTAGTACCGTCGTGCTATTCGTCCAGAAGACCAAATCCTTCAGGGGGAGTTGAAGTTCTTCCTTCAACATCCGTTCAATCTTGACTGAGATCACTGCAGCCGACAACTCCATTCTAGGAATTGTAACCTGTTTAAGAGGAGCAACCTGGGACTTCTCCATCAAAAGGCAAAGATGTTTCTCCTCTCGCTCGTTCTTCAATAAGAGGTACGACACAACCACATATCCATCTTGACTTGCGTTTGAGAAGTGATGGATTTGTGCACTCTTGGTGGGCCCGAATGTGTTGGACTTAAAACATAAGAGATCTGACAGCTTGTCAAGGTCTTCTAACCCCTTCTGCCATGCCTGTTGTAGCTCCTTTGGAATGTCTTCATAAATAAAGAGTCTTGAATCAAAAGGTTTGTCTTTTCTATCTTTACTAAAGCGAAGGTCATACAGAGTGGATACATATAAGGTGAATAAAGAGGGAAATGGAAAGATGAATTTCTGAGGCTTGTGGTTTTCCTATGCGTGTTGTGTTAGGCTCTGTATGTGTTGTGATGTCCTTCTTGGCGTCTTTGCGTGTCGTATAGCGGCGAGCTCCTGCCTGTCACTGGGAGACCGGGCTTCCTTGTACTCCGTGGCTCCCGACAGGACTCACCCTATGTTGCGTTGTTGACGATGCTATTTGACGTCCTTCCTTGCTGTCCGTATGTGCCTTGTAGCTTTGCGTATCCCGTCTGTCACCCGGGAGACGTCCGATGTTACACTCTTACGTGACAATTACGCGGCGTTACATGACGACCTCCTGACGTCCTCATGCGCTACTTACCGTCTTACGTGACGGTCAAAAGACTGTGTAGCTTCTGTGGCCCGAGGCATCCTTATACCCCGCCAACTCTTGGCTCGAGGTAACCTCCTGGCCACCAGACCGCGGCTTCTATCCACACTACCTACGTAGCGTGGTCCCTTTCTTCTTGTGTGTGTGTGTGTGTGTGTGTCTTGGTGTGGTGTGTCTTCTGTCTTCTGGTGTGCCTTCTTCGGTGTCCGTGTCCTCTCTGGCTCGTGTGGTCCCTACGTCTGTATTTTATAGTAGGTGAGATCAAAGATAAAAGAACAAGGAACAAAGATCAAAGTGGACCAATCACAATGCATTTCCTGAACCTGAAGGCGGGACAGGAAGTGCTGTTATAAACAGAATATTCCAGAACACAGAATGTACGAAATGGCTCCTACACTCAGTAAAAAATTACCAAACATCAGTTTACTTGAAAACCCTGGAATATTATCTGGGAAACTAATGATCAGGAAGTCCATTGCAAGCAACAAGTAATAATAAAAATTAATGGATTTATAGACAACACTTTTTTCACAATGTGCTATTGAAGTATATTTTGCTTCATTGAAAATATTGGTGGTAGTATTTTTTCTTACTATATAGTCATAAACTATTTTGGCTGCTTAAGAATAATATGCATTATTCACTTAAAAAAAAAAAAAAAAAAAAGTGTTTAAATATAAACATTTTGATTGCATAAAAAATGTATAGTTCCTAGCCCTACCATGAGCATGTGTGTGTGTAAAATGTGTCTGAAATCTTACTAAAATGTAAAATATGAACTTATAACTTTTGTTAGAAAACATGCAGTTTTGTGTTCATTTATAAGATAAGATAAGATAAGATAAGATAAGACTTTATCGATCTCACACAGGAGAAATTTACTTGCCACAGTAGCTCCAGGACATTTGGACAAGAAAGAAAGTGCATGCAGGCAGGGATGGGATAAAGTAAGTAATAATAAAAATAGTAATAATAATAATAATAGTAACAACAAGCATCAACATGGAAATAATAGTAACAACAAGCATCAACATGGAAGAGAGGATATTGCACGTCTGGCCTATATGTTAGAATTATACAGTCTGAAGGCGGTGGGGATGAAGGATCTGCAGTAGCGCTCCTTCTTGCACTGGGGGTGCCTCAATCGGCTGCTGAAGGAGCTGCTCAGCTCCTCTATAGACCGGTGCAGAGGGTGAGACGTGTCGTCCATAATGGACATGAATTTGGCCAGTACCCTCCCCTCAGCCACCTCCTCTACAGAGTCCAGATGACAGCCCAGAACAGAGCTGGCCCTCCTGACCAGCTTATTAAGTCTCTTCCTGTCCCGCTCTGTGCTGCTCGGGGTCCAGCAGACGACAGCGTAGAGGAGAGCAGAGGTCACCACAGAGTCATAAAAAGTCTTGAGCAGAGGCCTGCACACTCCAAAGGACCTCAGTCTCCTCAGGAGGTGGAGGCGACTTTGGCCCTTCTTGTACAGGGCGTCGGTGTTGTGGGACCAGTCCAGTTTATTGTTGAGGTGAACACCCAGGTACTTGAAACTGTCCACAGTCTCTATGTCCTGTCCCTGGATGTTCACCGGTGAGTGAGGTAGTGGTCTCCTCCTGAAGTCGATCAACAGCTCCTTTGTCTTACTGGTGTTAAGGCTCAGGTGGTTGCGCCCACACCAATCCACAAAGTCACTGATGACCGAGTGGTACTCCAGCTCGTTCCCCTCAGACACACAGCCCACAATGGCCGAGTCATCAGAGAACTTCTGGAGACGGCAGCTGTCCGTGTTGTATATGAAGTCCGAGGTGTAGATGGTAAAGAGGAAGGGTGAGAGGACAGTTCCCTGGGGGGCCCCAGTGCTGCAGACTACCACCTCTGACTCACAGCCGTGCAGCCGCACGTACTGTGGACGGTCAGTGAGGTAGTCGATGGTCCAGGCAGCGAGATGTCCATCCACTCCCGCGTCCTCCAGCTTCCCTCGCAGCTGCGCCGGCCTGATGGTGTTGAAGGCACTGGAGAAGTCAAAGAACATGACTCTCACAGCACTCCCGGCGGTCTCTAGGTGGGTGAGCGCCCGCTGCAGAAAGTAGATGACAGCGTCCTCTACTCCTACATTTGGCTTGTAGGCAAACTGCAGCGGGTCCAGGGTGGGGCTCACCATGGTCTTCATAAGGTGGGAGGTCATTTATTCAGCTTTTTTTGATGAATTTGTTGCTTGTTGCTGCAAAGCTTTTATGTTTCTTGAAATGTTTCATTGTTCACACTAATGAGCTCTCACCTGTGGCGGTCGGGCTGTGGTCTGATGGATCTGGAGGTTTCGCTGGAGGCAGGGGCCCATTTCTCTCCTCCAGAATGGGGATGTCCTGTACACAACATTTAGAATCAGTTTAGTTTACAAACTATTTACTGTATTTAATTCTCGTTAAGGCATAAATAAATCAAAATAGACTCATATGAGCAAATGAAGTTCATGATTTAGTTACAGAATTTGACTGCACTCGTGTTCAGTGTTTCTAAAGCTGATTTTGAAAGTACTATAGATCAAATTCTTGTTTGTCACCTTCTCTTTATCCTCGTCCTCTTCATCGACAAAAGCCAGAGTCTCCCAGTTGTGTCTTTGACCCTGGCTCTGCTCCTGTAAACAGTGGCCCTGAAAAAACACTCTTTTTACACCTTGTAGAATTGTTGTCAATCTAATGATTCTTAATGAGTCTTCACTTTGTGAGCTAAAACTACTATTATGCAAACTGCTACTGTCAAATAAAAGTGCTTTATTTAGTCATTATACATACAAGTAGTACAACAATATTATGCAGATCAGATGGAGGGTTAGTCCTAAGATATTGTAAGTATACAGACACAGGGAGAACATGCAAACTCTGTATGTTTGGTCCAGGAAACAAACCCAGGGCCACCTTGCTACACCACTGCATGGCACCACTGTATCATATTTCACAAACATTAGCACTCACTTGCATTAGGAGCCGCCTCTCTGGGGATAGCCACCAATCACAGAGCGCCAGGAGCTCCACTCTGTCGATGCTACCCAGAAGAATCATAGAATCTGAAAAGAGACCAGTTACAAAATGAAATGATTTGTGTAAAAGATGTAAAACTTTAAACCATTAGATGCTCTGGTTTAATAGTTACAGTGCAAAAAGCAGCATGCATCAACACAGCACATTTTAATTCACAAAAGGCAACTGGTTTATTATGCACATATCAGATTATTATGCACATAAGATCATTGTAAAGACAATTTTGTATCTACTATGGGGGTTATACAAGCATAAATGCCAACTTTGTGTTATTTTCTTGCCTGTTGTGATAAAATGTCTATGCTTTTATATGAGCTTTAATAATTATAAATGCTTGTGTTGTCTCTTACCTTTTGAGTCAACCAGAGGGATCGTTTTCAGAGAGGTGGAGTCTAACAGATGTTGGACTTCTTGGTACGTGGACTGAGAGGAGATGAACTTCACTTTTCTCACCATGATGTCCTCCACAAAAATATTGTACTGGCTGTGGGTGAAACACATACACATGCACGAACCCAGTTCTATTTAAACGTGAGCAGTTCAAGATGTCAAACGACTTGACTGGAGCCTTGGTGTGAGCGAATTACCTGGTGGCACTGAGCTACAGTTTAATGACAGGTTCAAGATTTATGTGACAGACCAGAGGGGCACTGCTCTCGGCTCAAATCACACAGCCATTTTCTGTTATCAATCTTTTCTTACCATAAAAGTTAGAGGATTTAGAAACTTGGAAGGTAGATTGTTATTGTAAAAACAGTACAGAATTTGGGGGGCCTGGAGTAATAAGTTTCAAAGCGGTTCTCATCAACCCCCACCCACTCTCGCCAATGTAACATGACAAAGAATCAACTGTCTGGGATATTGTCAGGCAGTTTTTCCCCCATTATTCTCTCTGGACAATGTCTGATTAGATGACAAGTGGTGTTCCTGCCAGTTGCTTCTATATTTACTCTTGTCCAACAAAAGACTTTGTAAAATGCATAGAATATGTCATACAAGACATATTAAAAGTATTCAATTCAATTAATACAAATATTTTAAATCTTGCGAGTGTGAATATTTTGAAATATGTTCAATAAAATATATTAACCACTTTTCTGGTGGAGGGTCCGGCACCTCCTTGTTTCTGTGAATATATCATTGCTCTGCCTGGAGTGTTCCACAACGTTGTTTACCGGCTGGCTAGCTCAACTGATAAGTCACTTGACTTTCACCTGGGGGACCTGGGTTCAAATCCCCCCCGGCAATGAGCAAGCCAGTGTGGGATAGCTACCCACTGCTCCTGAAAAAGGATGGGTCAAATGCAGAAGTAAAATTTATCCTGTGTGTGAGATCAGTAAAGGCTTACTCTTAATCTAATCAATATGACATTAAACAGATATTCCTTACATGTATTCAGGTGGTTTTAAAGCTCAAAATACCAAGAAAACATTCTTACTGTGAGCAAGGTTGCCTCTCCACAGATCTGACCTGTAGCTTGGCCTGGTTTGGTTTACATGACTGAAGAAGCAGCTTGGTTGAGCTGTGAAACGTATTTGACCAAATACACTTTTGTCCAGTTGACAAATTGAATTTCTTGAAAGCATACGTTCTTAGTGTGAGCAGTGTGAGCCATACTCTAATCCAATCCAATATGACATATTTGCTACATCAGTGAGGAGCATCCTCTGTTCTGTGCTCCACCAAACACACCTGATGTGTCCAAATCCAAGCTCGGGCAGGTAGGGCAGCTTCTTGACCTGGATGATGGAGTCATAGAGGGATGGTTGCAGGCCCTGAGCCACCATGTTGGCCAGGATCACTGCTACCATCATGGGCAGGATGTGGGAGATCTGTCCTGTCAGCTCGAAACAGATCACCGCAGTGGACACTGTGTGAGTCACTGCACCGGTCAGTGCTGCTGCTCCTGAACCAGGGACGGGGGAGAGGGAGAAGGAGAGGAAGACAGAGGGAATGTTGAACCAAACATTACTACTTAATTATTATACAATGTGTTTATATATTTGTTTGTCTTAATGTATAAGGACAATGTGGAATGTATTGTAAGAAAACTCAGTACTCACCAATTATAGTTTCACTTATAAACACTACTTCTTTGTTGGAAAAACAACAACATATTAATAAAGTAGCTGCACAGAGTACCATAGTTTAAATAAAATATGGATGATTACTGGGCGAGATAGTTTCGGAAAAACTGCAGTATAGTTAGCTCCTCCCTGCAGCGAGATATAAGTAGTGTCTTACCAGCACTCTAGCCAGAACTGACGAAGCCTCTCGGATGAGCGGCGAAACGTTTTCGACCAAACAAACTTTGTCCAGTTGACAAATTGAATTTCTTCTTTTATCGATGATTACTGGTGTATGTATCTTAAAGTTATTTATGGAAGTTTTTTTACTGGTGGAGAGTTTGCCTTCTGTTGGTCTCTGGAGATGATACAGTTTTTTTTTTCTGGAATGTTCCATATTATGGTATTAAACTAATCTATTTCTATGGAGACAAGCATGTGACACCACAGGTCCAAATTACAAATCACATATGTGGAAAGCCCAACTTGCTCACGGTAAGAATTCACATTTTTCAAGATACACAGTATGTATCAAGTAGGGATGTCAACAATTAATCGATTAACGGTTAATTGTCGATTAAGACGTTGGTCGATCAAAATGCATTAATTGTAATTAACCGCTAACCGCGGACACGCGGACACGTGCACCCGAAACAAGGCAACCGCGCTGCGCCAAGCTCGACTCACAGCCGACCGCAGGCGCCAACGGCACTGCTCAGCAGCCCCGGGTGTACGCGCGAGGCGAGATCGAACCCGGAATGCGTGCCGCTGCTGCTGGTTTCGCCGCGGCTCGCGAGCCAGCAGCGGCACGTGGTGGTTTAATCCTGGTCTAGTCCAGGTCTAGACCCGGTCGAGTCCCGGTCCAGTCCGGGTCCAGACCTGGTTCAGACCTGGTCCAGTCCACGTTCAGTCCTGGTCTAGTCTCTTAGCCAATCAGGACAGAACACAATGTTACACTATAAAAAAAATGTTACACTATAAAAATAAAAAATTGGATAGAGCGAGGGATTACTGTATTTTGTTATTCAGCATCAATACATTTGTCTGCTTTTTACTAAGGAATAATTAATTGAGGAATATACAATATAATAATACTATGATATATTTTTGACTCAGTGTTATGTATACTATAGCTTATACCCTATTGAAACACTAAAATTCAGGTGAAAAACGCTGCTTATCAGTTAATCGATCGATAAGGTCAATCAACTATCAGTTAATGAACTAACCGATAATTCGCATCCCTAGTATCAAGCAATAAAAATATCTAATTTAATGCATGCAACATAGATATGGTTAATGCCGAACCATAAAACATTCCAGAATCCAGGCAAAGCAATAATTTCTTCATGCAGTCAAGAAATACCAGTGGCATACCTCCAACAGTCTCAACATTATGACTTATTAATTCCAAATGATTTTTCAGTTGATTTTTATGTGCCAGAACCCTCAATGCCTGAAACTTCACATATCGCTACAATATAATGCATAGCCCTGTACTTCTAGCAAATTCCTGGAGTCTAGAAAGTGTCTTGTGCCCACACAGATGAGAGAAAAGAGAAAAAATCTTATGGAATAGAGAACAGAGGTGGAAGAACAAAGCAATGCGGAGGAGGGAGCGAGGAATGGGAGGATGAAAGAGCAGAGGGACGGAGAAATGGATGGGCTTTGTAGAGCGACATGAGAGCCAATGAAGGAGGCCATGTTTGTGGGTCAGCGGCCGGGACAGTGAAGACGAGTCAGACTGACATTTCACTGTCAGAGCCGCAACTCAACTCCACGGGCTATAGCTTAGAATGAGAGAGGAGGAGAGGAGGCTATAGCTGAAGAGGAGAAAGGAGGAGAGGAGGCTATAGCTGAAGAGGAGAGGGGGAGGAGAGGAGGCTATAGCTGAGGAGGAGAGAGGAGGAGAAGGGGAGGAGGGGAGGCTATAGCTGAAGAGGAGAAAGGAGGAGAGGAGGCTATAGCTGAAGAGGAGAGAGGAGGAGAAGGGGAGGAGGGGAGGCTATAGCTAAAGAGGAGAAAGGAGGAGAGGAGGCTATAGCTGAGGAGGAGAGAGGAGGAGAAGGGGAGGAGGGGAGGCTATAGCTGAAGAGGAGAAAGGAGGAGAGGAGGCTATAGCTGAGGAGGAGAGAGGGGGAGGAGAGGAGGCTATAGCTGAGGAGGAGAGAGGAGGAGAGGAGGCTATAGCTGAAGAGGAGAAGGGGAGGAGAGGAGGCTATAGCTGAAGAGGAGAAAGGAGGAGAGGAGGCTATAGCTGAAGAGGAGAGGGGGAGGAGAGGAGGCTATAGCTGAAGAGGAGAAAGGAGGACAGGAGGCTATAGCTGAAGAGGAGAGGGGGAGGAGAGGAGGCTATAGCTGAGGAGGAGAGAGGAGGAGAGGAGGCTATAGCTGAGGTGGAGAGAGGAGGAGAAGGGGAGGTGAGGAGGCTATAGCTGAAGAGGAGAGAGCGGAGGAGAGGGGAAGGAGAGGAGGCTATAGCTGAGGAGGAGAGAGAGAGAGGAGAGGAGAGGGAGATGTGTTAAAGAAGCTGAGCCAGGAGTGTGAAGTGCAGAGGAAGGGACTGACCAATGACTGCGTACCCTCCAGGGATGATCCGGTACAGTATCCCATCAAACACAATGCCGTGAGGAAACAGAGAGGCCATGATCTCTCCCACCAGGCGCCCAAATGCAGCCCCTTCACAGAGAAAAAGCACAGAAAGAAATTTACTACCGTATATCTCTTGTTGCGTTTGCGTTCTTGAATTTGCTGACGTCATAATTTCCGGGGATACCATGGTGACCTTAGTAAGCACACGCAAAAAAGTTTCAAGATAATCTGAAAAATCGATCATTTTCAGGAGGCTCTGATCATTACGAGTGTTCATGGTCCTGTTTAGGAGTTTGATTTTCAACAAAAAATGTGAGAGAGTTGTTTGACATTTAGTTAACCCGGAGGAAAACTACGCATGCACAAGGAGAACATGCAAACTCCACACAGAAAGGCCTCGCATCTCCAGAATTGAATCCAGGACTTCCTTGCTGTGAGGCGAGAGCCCTAACCGTTTTGCCACTGCGCCGTTTTAACAGCATGAATCGGCTCACCTGTTGTAGTTCCAGATAATAAGATAAGTCACTTCTTTCTGGTCAGATTGTGTAAAAAAATAAAAAGCTCAGATTAAAGTCTAATTTGAGTAACAGAGCATCAGATAGAGCAGAGCCTCTCGTTAGCTTCATGGCCCCCAGGGAAGGTTAATGGCTGCTGCAAAGTGTCAGTATAACTCTATGTGAGATACACTGTTTTTGAAAGAAATATGCACATGATCTGCAAATTCTGAAACTTATTATTTGTTAGAGATTAGCTCCACAAATTCGTCATATTAATCTTACAGTTTAAAGTCCTTCCAACTGACAACAATCATGTCTTTGGGGTTGAATAACGGCACCACTTTCTGAAGCTATACTTTCATGTGGGTGGGCCCAGTAATTATAGAGATATTAACCATATACCAGGAAAACAAACTATAACTAACTCCCTATAGAAACTGTAGAATGTTTTATTTTCAGGTGGCCCTAAACCTATTGCAATCATACAATCCATTGGAGGCACTTTTCACTAAACAGTATGCAAATTAAAGTCTAATAATCCTCCGATAATTTCAGTGAGTGGTCAAATTATGAGTCACGAAACAGCAGCACAGATGAAAACATGGTGAATATTTGAACTCGAAGCTCTGGAAAGGTCACACTCCGAAACCAAAACAAGATGAAATGAACGCAGCAGCAGTAACAAGGATTTATACACTGTTATGTGATTTCGTAATGAGGACATAAATTACCACTGGAGGCTGGGATGAATTATGCAAGAGTCTGTGTCCACAATATTAGCAACACATGTTTTATATGAACTGAATTGAATTTAAATTTAGACTTTATTAAAGGGCTCATTTTACATGATTTTCTAATCTATGTTATAATGTTGTTTCCTCATCACAAACTGGAGTTGTGTTTTGTTTCTGTTTTGGAGGAGGTATCAACATTCTAACATGGCTTAAAGAGTCAATTCTGCATAATATGGGATATTTAAATATAGTGAGTATGGACTAACCAAGTATGAAGACAGGCATGAAGGCTCCAGAGGGAATGGGCATGGTAGTGGCCACTGCAGACATCCAGAACTAAAATAAACAAAGAAACAAAAACAAAAAAAACAGATCAAGAATTAGCAAGGGATACTTTTGTCACGATCATTACTATATTGACTGGAACAATATATTTTGGGGCTCAATATTTTTGTTATTTTTGTTGTAATAGATACAATTTGAGCTCTAGAACAGGGGTGGGCAATTATTTTTCCCCAGGGGCCAAATGAGAAGCAGAAAATATTGTGGAGGGCGGGCCAAAAGTTTGAAGTCTACTCTAGTTATTAATTTTATTTCTACGTTGAAATCAGTGAATGGCATTGTTTACAGAAGCTGGACATCTGTAAATAGGGATTTATTTATTCTGTTGCACTGCTTTCAGATTTTAGGTTCTAGAGTCTAGATTTTAGTCTTAGATAGTTTTTTGTTTTGTTTCGTCTTTATATTGTATTTTGTACACTTTGTCTTTTTGCACTACTTGGCCAGAGAGAAACTAAATTTCGATTCACTGTATGTTGAACACATATGGCAGAATAAAGCTGACTTTGATCTGGAGCTCTTTGGTAAGTTATGTGTTATTATTAAGTAATGAGAGAGTGTGTCTGGGGTGAAGGAAGTCTGCTTAGACTGTTGCCCCCGCGACCTGGCCCCGGATAAGTGGAAGAAAATGGTTTTACAAAAACTGAATGTATTCAGTAGAATAATTCAAAACAATGGTAAATGTGAAACATTTGTAACTCTTTTTCAGTCACATTAACCCCACAATGCTTTCTTAACTTTCTTAACTTTTCTATTAAGACACCACAATGTCTTTGTTTGCCAAATAATGTAATACAAGATATGTCACAAACTTTTTTGTCCAACTGCCAAACTGTGTAGGAAAAAAGTCACAGTTAGCATGTTTAGTGTTTTTTTTTTTTCTTGATCAGTGAGAGAAATCTAGCTTCTGTTGAGGTTTAACAAGTGCATCAAAGTCAGGTTGCATGTTTGAGGTGACAGATGATCATCAGTACAAATTCTGAAAGTAGGTTTTATTTTCTTAATTCCAAGCAACCTTTCACGGGCCGGTCAGAGTCGGCTCGCGGCCCATATTTGGCCCCCGGGCCTTGAAATGCCCGGGTCTGCTCTAGAAGGTTGAATAAGTAACTTTCATGGCTAATTATTGGTTCATTCTGCTATTTATTTGTTGCAGCTCCGGCCTTTTAAAGGACAAGTAACGTTTTTACAATCTGGACCTTATTTCGGTGATAAAACTGTCATTCACTCACCCATTGTACTTTTGGTGTAATTTGGAGTATTTCCGGAGATTTCGGAGTTGGGCTATATCCATTTAACGTGAGTGGTCGGGGCACACTGTTGCAGTCACCAAATAACACAAACTTTATCACTTTTCAAATGTTCAATGTGTTAGTCTACACTTTTGTTTGAGTCAAAAGCGGCCTGTAACCAGATCCAGTCATGGTTCCGATTGGCTGACGTCATCAACGAGGGCCGCGCGCGAGCATTCATTCCACTACTTTGCTTAGAAGACGCTCAGAACTTTTCTGTTGCGAGCAAGACATGGCTGAAGATTCGGACTTCAAGATTGAAGAGGACTTATTTGAGTATGATGGCCGTCCCTACCGTTTTGAGCCTGAGTATACGGATGAAGAGATATTAGAAAGAATGAAGCGGAGACAGTTTGAGGAGCAGCGCACCAGAGAACAGCCATCGGTATCGCATTACCGCTGAATCCAATGGTCTTCTTTCTTTTCCTTTGCTGGTAAAAAATCATCCGGACTGAAGTGGGTACTGCAAACACGATGGTCCAAACGTCTTACAGCTTTGACTTTCATGCTTGGGTCCAGTCTCAAGGCAACTAGCCACAGCTTCAATAACTCCGGATTGGGACAAGGAAGCCTGTGAAAACTCAACTTCGTCCAAGCTGTCATTTTGTTTTCACAACCAGGATAAATGCATGTTCGCAACATTTCGGGTTTTCTCAAGCGGAGATGTTTTCTTCTTCTTATTCCTTACCTTCTTTATGACTGTAACCGAGAGCTGAAAGCGTTGTGTTATCTGCAAATCAACTGTGAATGCGCGCGGCCCACGTTGATGACATCATCCAATCGGAACCATGACTGGATCTCTGGTTACAGGCCGCTTTTGACTCAAACGAAAGTGTAGACTAACACACTGAACTTTTTTCATTTGAAAAGTGATAAAGTTTGTGTTATTTGGTGACTGCAACAGCGTACCCCGACCACTCACGTTAAATGGATATACAGTGAACCCTCGCTGTATCGCGGTTCACTCTTCGCGGCCTCGCTGTTTCGCGGATTTTTTTTTCCAATTTTTTTTTTTTTTTAATAGTGTAACTTTTTTTACAGTGTAACATTCTGTCCTGCGCCCTGATTAGCTAAGAGACTAGACCAGGACTAAACCAGGTCTAAAGCAGGTCTAAACCAGGACTAAAGCAGGTCTAAACCAGGACTAAACCAGGTCTAGACCAGGGATGGTAGGGACAGAGTCTCAGATTTCCTTCACGAGAGCGCCTGGGTGACAGGAGGTGTGGCCTTTGTTTACTTGCACGAGCCATGGAAGAGGCTGAGTGCGAGCCGGACAAATGGAAGAGCCAAGAATCAACATGGACGGGCCTGGCGCCTGCCCGCGCGGCGTCCGGGGGAGCCGCAGCGGGGAGAGCCCGCAGCGGGGGGAGGACACTCGCGCGCACAGAGGAGACAGTGGCTCTTCCCCGTGAGAGGACGAGAGGACGAACCCGACCCCGTCCTAGAGAGCTGTGGAGTATTGGCGACGCATTGATAGCGGTCTGATTTTGGAGCCGGGGTGAAATGCAACCAACTCTTGTGAGCGCAGGTTAGTCTTACCTGGTGTTGTGGTGAGGACTGGTGCTCAGAGGCGTCTGTTAGCGGTTTGGCACTGTTAGCATTGGCTTGAGTCTTGCCCAAAATGATATCCAGGTCGCTTTCCACTCGACTTTCGCACATGGCATGGATATGTGGTACCAAAACAAACACACGTGTCCGCGCGCATGTGTCCGCACACACGTGTCCGCGCGCATGTGTCCGCGTGTCACGTGCCCCCCCCCCCCCCACTATTAATATATTTTAATGAAAATCTACAAAAGTTTGAGTGTTTAAACAAGAGAAAAATGTTAATACCAGTCTCAGAAAGGTGTATAATGTGTCTGGTGAAGCGTTTTCAGCCTTAAAACATGTAGAATAATTGTAAAATATAAAATTGTCCTACTTCGCGGATTTCACTTATTGCGGGCTATTTCTGGAACCTAACCCCCGCGATAAACGAGGGTTCACTGTAGCCCAACTCCGAAATCTCCGGAAATACTCCAAATTACACCAAAGTACAATGGGTGAGTAAATTACATTGTTTTATCACCGAAATAAGGTCCAGATTTTAAAAACGTTACTTGTCCTTTAATGATACTGTTTATTTCAAAATGGTTCACTGGCATTATCCTGCTTTATTTAAATTATATCAGTGGCATAAAGTAGTAAAATATCGTGCTTCAAAATGTGTTATCGTGAAAGGCAAATTTCAACATGTAAACTTACAGTAAACCCCTGGGTCTAAATTAGTTGTTTCCAAAAATCATAAAAATCATAACATTATAAAACATTAATGACAGTACTTAAAAAAAAATAGAGGCATTTTACAATACAATGTTCTTCATTGTTGCTCAGTAATATATAAGGTAAAACATAAGGTTATGGTTAACACTTTATTGTCCTCGAAGGGCAATTTGTCCTCTGTATTTGATCCATCCTTCAATGGTGCAGGTGCACGTCATCAGGAGCAGGGGACCCATCTCCATGATCTTGTTGCTAAGCTCGGTCAGGACGATCTTAGCTCAAGGATTGTACCTATGGTGCATCAGTGAATTACTTTTTTTACATCTTGACTTTTGAAAAACAATGTTTAAAGGGATATGCCACCCCCAGGTCAAACTTGGGCATCTCCCCACAGTCCAGAGGCTAAAATAAGTGGTGGAAAGCGTTTTTCTGGTGACGCAGCCATTGTCCAGGTCTGTCAGCAGTATCTGCAGCTACTCCGCGTTAGACTGGAGTCTAACGTCGCCAGAGAAAGATTTCGGCCAAAAGGAATTAATTTGCTCGATGCGTTTCCCAATTACTTTCTGTGTAGTGCGCATTCATATCGAGTGCAAATAAATGTGCAAATCAACACGGAGAGCTTGACTTGGTCATTTTGGGTGGGAACTATTTTTCAGTGCGGAAAAAGACAGACGAAGCACACACCACGCTGACAGGGGAATCCAGTTACGCACCAGGAAGGCAGTTCCCGTTACGCAGCGTGGTGTGTGCTTCGTCTGTCTTTTTCCGCCACTTATTTTAGTCTCTGGACTGTGGGGAGATGCCCAAGTTTGACCTGGGGGTGGCATATCCCTTTAACAATGTTGTTAAGTGGGAATGGGAAATTTGTGGGTAAACTACACTTTTGATTTAACAAGTCATCTTAACCACAGAAGTTAAAGACAGAAGCAGCATATTCTGGTAAAAGGTAAAATATCACTTTAAGGTTGCAAATACTGTTTTTATGACAAGGTTAAGAGATCTGGAATTTGTAAAATGTACCTTACAAAAGCAGCAGGTGTTTCATTCAAGTGTCAAATTCTGCCAGATTTTCATGACTGATTTGCATATTCCGTTTCATTTCTTTTTCATGATGTGGTTTCACAGATGTGCAGAGGATCTGGATCATGGCTCTCAGTATTTACAGTGGCCTCCTCCATCTTTGTGTCAGTCCTGGCTCAGCACAGAGACACAGCTCTGTCTCTGTGAGATATGTCAAAATCTACAGCTGCCCAAGCAGACCACAGATGCAGATAAACATGTAAACACTTGCATACACATACACATGTTCATGTTTACGAGGAAAACTATTTAATACTGAGGCTATTCAAATAATACACAATACCTGTCTTTGTTAATACAAACACAGATGAGGGAAATGTTCAATGTTAAATAAATAAACTATACCCTGAATAGTGACTGTGACATCTTCTAAAAGTCCTATGTGATTGGATTACCACTAGATCACAATAATATGCAAGTAGTATTGTATAAGGGCTCATTAGTGATAATGATGGTGATAAGAAGGGGGCACTGCAGTTTGATGGATGGTCATTTCAAATGTCACATGTCTAGCACATCTAAAGACTGAAAGCTTCATGACAACATTGCTTGTGATGTATTATTAGACGTATCAGTTGCATATGGATACCTGTAGATGCTCAGACCCTTTCCTGCTCTCTAATAGTGACATTAAACTTGAGGTTGTCCTTTGCTCCGTGTCATCAGAGGAGCAAGTGTCAGAGCAGGACAGACGGAATTTAGTGTTCCCATCCTCTAAATCTGCACAACTGCAGGAGCCTACCCCCCTAATACTAATTAGATGGCTGCCAAGATGTGGCGTTGCATAGCAACAGAGCGGTGTAGTCCCTGTGCCCAGGGCTCTGTCTGCATTTGAGAGGAACTGTGTTTGGTCACAGCTCGATGAGTCAGAGAGCAGGGAAGACTGTGGGGGCGGAACCATCAGCCCGGGACGTCCTTGAGCAAAGCACTACATCAGCCGCTGATGACGCGGCGGAGCAGGGGGGGTCCAGATGGGGCAAATATGAGTCAACAGATTCAGTAAAGTTTGAAAAGAAATAACGATATGACTCATGCACTCAGGTGCAAAACATACCATTTCAGAATCTGTTTTACTGTCTATTTAGGCTAGAGGGACAAAACGATACCTTATCAATAACTTTTTACACAAACTGTCCCACTGCAGCTTTGGTTTCCAGTATGAATTAATGTTTTAGCAAGTGTGCTTTTGCTTTCTAAATATATCCATTGTGTTAAAGTCTTTTGTTACATACTCTCCATGTGTTGGAGTACAAACAGGTTTAATAACAGTCCCTGCTTCTGGCTCAGCCTCTCTCACCAGTCATAATGATCAGGTATGCAAAGACTACAGAGCTCAAACTGAGGTGCTCATGTGTTGGTGCTCTGATTGGAGAGGACCACACTGTGACCACATTACTATTCTGTGCATCGCCTTCATCATTGCTGTAAAGTTAAAGGAATATTAACGTTTTTTACAATCCGAACCTTATTTCGGTAATAAAACACGTTGATTTACTCACCCATATCACTTCCGTAGGGAGCAGTTCCGTAGATTTGGTAGGTTAGGATATCCGGGTAACTTTAGCACTTTTCAAATCACAGAAGCTCGCTGTGTCAGCGTAGAGTTTAAGTGGAGCCCAAAGCGGCCTGAAACCCGATATCCAGCTATATTTTCATTTGATGACGTCATCATAGAAGACAGCGCACATGTGCGAATTCCCCAGCTGATTCGCAGATAAACACTGCTCTGAACTTTTCTGTTGTGAGAGAGACATGGCTGAAGATTTGGACTTTGAGACTGAAGAGGAGTTATTTGAGTATGATGGCCGCCCCTACCGTTTTGAGCCTGAGTATACGGCTGAGTACACTCAGTGCATGAGAAACAGAGATAAGATGAGAAAGAGTCATAAATATCTCTCTCAAACTCTTTATTCTGAGCGTTGTTGCTTGAATGCAAATGAGGAGAAAAAAGCTGGCCAATAGTAGAGGGTGGGGGCGTGGCCAAACTCTCCGCTCTTTCCTTTTCAGCTGTGCCTCTGCGCTCTGACCCATTTCCTTGTTTTTGCACGGGGGAGAGATTTGAAGCGTTCCATTGAAAAATAAACACATTTCCACATAAAATAAAATTAAACCACTGCTGTTCAAAGGTCCAGAGGCTCAGATAAAGGACTTCCGAGCCTAGAAACACTCGGACGTGCCTCCAGGCAAATAAAAAAATGCATTTCGCATTGCCTAGCGCATTCGCAGTCCAAACTCTCTGGGCGTGATTTACAGAGACGCTGAGTACAGACAGACGGGGGTGGAACTGCATTTGCATTTCTTTTTTCTATCTGACATCAATAAGGTGCCTTGTTCAAACTCGCACGTTTGAGCTCCGATTTTTTGTAACGCAGAAAAGGATGCAAATGCTCAGTTTAGACATTTCACAACTTTTAACCATGGGGGGGCTAAACAGGGTAGGGGAGCTCACATTAACGTTCAAAAACCTCAGAAAGTGAAAATTTCATGCCATGGGACCTTTAAGAGAATAGCAACTTTAGTGATTATTTGATAAGCATGTGACTGGAACATGCCCCAACAACTACAATTCTTCCTATATACTTCAGCCATTCTTGTCAGCTCTCTGCTGTCAGTGTTGAGCAGACACAGAGCAGGAGGCATCAACAGCTTGTGACTCTTTTTAGCTCCAAACTCAAACAAAAGTCTGAGTTAGAGGCTGTGGTCACACTGTTTCTGAGGCGGACAGATTGACAGAAGAGAACTCACAGGATCAGGCTGTGAAGTTTAATAATAGACAGGCTAGAGAATGACATCTGTGTTTGAATTTTGAATCATACATATTATGGGGGTTACAATGTGTATAGCTGCATTGTATTGGCTGTCCTATAATGCATGAAACAGCGATGAAGCACATATAGTCAGATTTGTGCTGTAGTTTTCTCAGGTGTCAGAACTTGGATCTCAAAATATTGAAATTTCTGAGTTAAACAATGGATGCGTGTTCCAGTTGTCAAGTCGAAAAAACAATGACAGCGTATTACAGTAGAGATTCAGACATTGTAACTACATTAAAGATGCACTGGAGAGTTGCCCCTATTCACAGAAGGAATCATTGTATTTTTGATCAATAGAAACACCCGTAATGAATAAATCCATCCATCCATCTTCTTCCGCTTATCCCGGGCCGGGTTGCGGGGGCAACAGTCTAAGCAGGGACGCCCAGACCTCCTTCACCCCGGCCACTTCCTCCAACTCCTCCGGGGGGACCCCAAGGTGTTCCCAGGCCAGCCAGGACACATACTCCCTCCAGCGTGTACTGGGTCTTCCCCGGGGCCTCCACCCAGTGGGACATGCCTGGAACACCTCCCGAGGGAGGTGCGGAGGAAACTCATTTCGGCCGCTTGTATCCGCGATCTCGTCCTTTCGGTCATTACCCAGAGTTCATGACCATAGGTGAGGGTAGGAACGTAGACTGACCGGTAAATTGAGAGCTTCGCCTTTCGGCTCAGCTCCCTCTTCACCACAACGGTCCGGTACAGCGACCGCATCACTGCCGACGCTGCACCGATCCGCCTGTCAATCTCACGCTCCATCCTCCCCTCACTCATGAACAAGACCCCGAGATACTTGAACTCCTCCACCTGAGACAAGGGCTCTCCACCCACCCGGAAAGGGCAAGCCACCTTTTTCCAGTCGAGAACCATGGCCTCAGATTTGGAATAGCTGATCCTCATCCCAGCCGCTTCACACTCGGCTGCAAACCGCCCCAGTGCACATTGGAGGTCCCGGTTCGATGAAGCCATCAGGACAACATCATCTGCAAACAGCAGAGATGAGATCCTGTGGTTCCCAAACCGGATCCCCTCCGGCCCCTGACTGCGCCAAGAAATTCTGTCCATAAATAGAATGAACAGAACTGGTGACAAAGGGCAGCCCTGGCGGAGTCCAACATGCACCGGGAACATGTCCGACTTACTACCGGCAATGTGAACACAGCTCCTGCTCCGGTCATACAGGGACCGAACAGCCCTTAGCAAATTAGCCCCTTTGCTAATGAATAAATGCAAGCTGGATATGTTTAATGTCATACTATGGAACATTCCAGGCAAAACAATAACATCTCCATGGAGACAAGTAGGTAGAGGACCAGACAAGTTGCGCAGTGCATCTTTAACAGTCAATAAAGTAACACTTGAGATTGAATTTCTGTGTAAATGTTTGTTAACAGTATATTTATAACTGTAGAGGGAGGTTCACAGACAACGGGGCGCAATAGGGAGCAACTAAAAAAATATATATATAACATAGTAAGATCAGTATTTAAACTGTCAGATTTTTACTAAACGCAGGGTGCAGCCATGATGGATTTTCTAACTTGGGCTGTGAAATGTTCTCCGACGCTTTAAGTAAGAATTATGAAATTGCGAGGCGCTGCAGTTGTCATGTACAAGTCAAAACTCCAAAATCCAACCTCTGAGATACTTTTCTACAAAACATATAAAAGGTAACTAAGCTGTTACAATGACTGGTTAAAGATCACATTGAGCCTTGAGGCGTTTCATTAAAAATGTATTAATATGAATTGCCACCATAGTCTCTCGGTCTCAGTGGGAGAAACATTTTAGATTTTATGACCCAAAGACCTAGTTAGACTTTTCACATTTTTGACTTTCACAGTTCTTCTCATCACAGTACTGGGGAAATAGATACAGTTTTCTCCATTTTGACTAATTTCACAGTTACTTCATAGACATTACATATACAGTGTAATTTGTCAACAATGCTAACAGTAAAGGTTCTGTACTACGCAAAATAGATTCCTCATCAAAAATATACCTGGAGTTGTTTCATTTTGCTCACAAATGTGTGAGTAACCCTGCATTATTAGTCTGTCTACTGTACATCTCCAAAGCTCAGAATGTTGTGTTCCACCTTGTGATGTCATGAAGCTGTAGTTTTCATTTTAACAGCTACCTTTTACCTTTTGTTTAGTAGAGATTGGCAATTCCAGATCTGAAATCATCCAAATGAAGGTGTATGGAGTTTAAGAACACAGTGGAATGGTTCCTGCATTGTTTTCAGTTTTGGGAGAACGGCAATAAATATGGAGGGTTTGTGTGTTAAACATGTGTGAATTAAACAAAACACAACGCCTGGTTTAAGAAGAGAAGCTTACTGGATTAATGAACTGTCAACGATTGAATCTGGTGGACTAAATGAAGCACAGGATTTGAGCTGTTTTTTGTAAATAATTACTTGTAAATATTGCTTGTGTGATGTGTGAATAGTGTGTAAATAGATTCATGTTGTGGTATATATAATGTACACTGGATTATATGTCTGTTTTTTCTACTGTATATATGTAATATGTAATATATATTGCATTCAAAAAAATATGACTTTAAGAGAAAGAACATATGACCGGATGGTATTAGTCACACCTGGCACTACTCGGGCGAACCTGATGACACTGTAGAAGCGAAACGCGTTGTCCACTCTCACCTAATAAAGAATAAAGTCAAACGGTGCGGTGTGCGGTAAACCTTCTTTTTTTGGAATCGTTGAATATTCCTGCTGTTACCAGCACCTGGAAGCTGTGCATGGACTCTTTTGAACAACGCCTGGTATGTTTTTAATGAGGAAACATTATAACAGATTAGAAAACAGCAAGCTTTTATGTAAGGCAGTGAAGGAGAGATTGTCATTCCTTTCTATAGTCGACGTAGAGAATATTGTGTTTTCTGCTCATAAATTATTGAACGAGAACTGAGTCAGAGAAAGGCATATCTCTCCAAGGTGCATAGTCAGAGCTCAGCAGAAGAATACGGTGAGAGGCTGGAGCGGCTGCCTGCGTGCCCATGAGCAGTGACCTTGGCTGATAAGAGGAGGCGGGGGCAGGAGCAGATGTCCCCGCGGCTCACACAGGACATGAGCGACCAGAGGTAAATGTTCCTAATGAAGAGGGCTGAGGTCAGGGAGGGGCCACTCACACACGCTCAGGCACTTTCACAATAAAAGTCAAGGGTTACTCAGGCTGTCCTTCAAAATAAGAATGAGAGGGACTGTCGCTCAAAAAGGTATATTTACACACAAGTTATTTTGACCTTAACTCAATTATTTAAAGGTCCATTATGTAACTTTTCTAGTGGAGGCAGTACAACTAGCTGGTCCTCAATGAGATGGTTTCTTTACCTGACATTAAACTCATCTATCTCCATGGAGACAAGGAAGTGACACCACCAGGGTAAATGACAGATTAGATCTGTGGAGAGGCGACTCTGCTCACAGTAAGAATGCATGTTCTTGAAGGTATTTTTGAGCAATAAAATGCCTATAATAGAATAAATGCAAGAAATACAAGTTTAATGCCATACTTTGTAACATTCCAGGCAACCCAAATAAAAGTATTTAAAAATCCACTCTTACTGTATTTTACTGTTTGTCTCAAATGTGGGCTGAAGAAAAGCTCACATAAACAGTCGCGTGAAAAGTCCCTCAGTCAAAAAGTCAAAAAAACAGTCAAAACAGTCAAAAAATCTTATTATCATATCATAGTAAAAAAAAAATCTTATTCCACTGGCAGATATTTCTAACACATTGAGCTGTATGGCTATAAAACAGTCATAAAAGATCAGATTGCAAGTGTAAAAGTACTGATTCATCTCCTCTGTGATTCTCGCTTGTTGTCTCAAAGCAAGTAAATGGAAAGTATACGTTTAAGTTTTCTAAAGAAATAAAATATTTTTGAGTTCTCACATTAATAATGAAAACCATCCTGATTATGAAAACACCAACATTACATATGGAGCTGCAGTCTAATATTTCAAAATCTTTTCTAAATACTTTCAGCTTTCATAAGAAAAGTAAAAAATTTACTCACATGATGAAAACACTGATATCACAAAGGCCCACTCAGTCTTGCCCATTCACAATAAAACTCAAGCCTTTCAAAATAAGAGCCCCCCTGTGTGGTGCATACCTTCATAATGAAAAAGAGAATTAGGATGATGAAAACGCTGACGTCGGGGTGTAACCAGGCTGCAGACAGCCCCAGACCAGAAGGAGGGGAAGAGCCTGACAACTTCGTCCATGTGTAGTTGTCAAACAGGGAGTTGATACACTGCCTGGGCATTAGCTGCAAACACAGTGCCTCAGGTTAAGGTTAAATATTGAATGGAAAGAGACACACTCATCTATACAAAGCAAATTTATCTGTATAGCGCAATTTGTACAGAAATAATTTATTATTTACAGAATAAGAATGAAATTAAAATCACAATACAAACAAATCAAACAGATATTCGCGTAATGAACATTAACAGTGCAGTTTTTAAGCCTGAATTTAAAAGATTTGTTATGTTGTATCCTCATCAAAAACAGATGTGTTTTGGTTCATTCACACATGTTAAACACACAAACCCGGCATATTTAGGCTGAGTTTTTCTCTCAAACTCATAACACTGTGTTCTTCCACCTTGTGAAGTCATGTGGTAATACAGGAAGTGCTCCACTCCATACACCTTCATGAGTATCATTTGGATCATTTGTATTATGTGTGAGATGGTTCATATAGCACTAATGTGTCAGAGATGTACTAGGCCATGGAGAGACCTGTACACAAGAAGAGAGGCTTTAAAGTCTATTCTACACCTCATACTGCTATATCTACCTGTTTTTCATGTCATCTTATTGTGTTCATGCTCGAAGTTTTTTTTAGAGTTTATGTTTAAAGGTAAAATATTTATTTATTTAGGCCTTTGTACATACAAGCCTGTTGATTAACATAATGTGTGTACGTAAATGCAGTGTATTGCCAAATCACATTCTAGTGTATTGCATGCTGAAGGAGACAAGATTTCTTAAATATGAGAGAAAGCAAATACTGTAAATAAACATGTTTATTGATGAGGATGCATATATATATATATATATATATATAGGAGGAAGGGAGGGCTGAGAGGACCAAGAGGTGAGAGGAAGGAGGGATGAGAGGAGAGAGGGCTTACTGGAGAGCAGACTGCAGTGAGTGGGCGAGTGAGAAGACTCTGAGCCCAAATGGAGAGACGTGATACACAAGTGAAGGAACAGAGTGAAATAAACAGATCAGACCTGGACCAGACACATAACATATTTAGGTGATTCAGAGAAGACCAACACCCTTGATTCAGTTTTAAATAACCAGAATGAAATTACACTTATCATGTAATGCTGACATTTTGGGGTTTTTAATCGTTTGTTTCTATTCCTGTAAGGCTTTAGTTGGTTGGTCTACTAATCTCTTGATGGTAGATAGCTACTTTATTATTCTGAGGAAATTTGTATTTCAGACAGGATACAATAGATAATACAATACATAATATAATACATAACATCAATTTATAACAATTTAGCAAATTACCGTATGGCATGTGGTACAAACGAATTCCAGAGTCTATTCGTGGAGGAGGGCAGGTACAACAGACCCCCAAAGGTGCTCTCCTGTCCGGTGATGGTGCTGTGCAGGGGGTGCTGGGATTATCCAGGATGGAAAGGAGCTTGTTGAGGCCCTCTTCTCAGCCACAGACCTGAGTGAGTCAAACTCTACACTACTACAGATCCTGCCTTCATCAACATCTTATCCAACCGCACGGCATCCTTCTTCTTGAGGCTTTCTCCCCAGCAGACCACAGTGTTGAAGAGGACACTGAAGATAACTCTGAGAATATCAATAGGAGCTTCTGGCAGGTGTTAAAGGAATTCAGCCTTCTGAGAAAGCACAGCCTGCTTTGTCCCTTTCTGTAGAGCAGGTCTGTATTCTCCACCCAATCCAGTCTGTGGTTGAGAAGTAATCCCAAATACTTATAATTCTTTACAACCTCCACAGTGTCCTCAGTGATCACAGGTTGCAGCTGTGGCCTGCTCCTCCTAATGTCCGCCACCATCTCTTTGATCTATGCAGTGTTCAGGTGAAGGTGGATAGCCCTGTACCACACCACAAAGTCCTCAATGAGTTGCCTTTACTCCCCTTTGTCACCATTCTTGGTATACCTCACAATGGCTGTCAGTTTTTCTGCATATGACACAGCTCTGAGTTGTATCTAAAGTCTGACATGTACAGGGTAAACAGAACTGGTGACGGTACAGTCCCCTGTGGAGCTCCGGTGTTGCAGACAATAGAGACAGTTGGACATACAGAGATCTTCCAGGGAGGTAATCTAGCAAGAGATTTGAGGGAATTGTGAGTTGATTCTATCTTTTTTTTTTTTTAGATACAAAGATGCAGTTTGGGGCTTTTCCATCATTTCAGAGCTTAATTTTCATCACACAGGACTGTTCTGAGGTGTTTCTGATTACATACACCTGGCTACAGGGGTGGAGTGTGGATAACTGATAGACCAATCACACTGTTAGTCCTCCAGGTACTGCCGACTTTAGCAGCTCTATTGTGGGCAGAGTGTTTAGCCCCACTTAAAAAAGAAGAAGAAGATGGAACTGCTACTAGTCAGTTCGACGTAAAAAAAAAAGCATTCACTCAGATAGTGGTGCACTTGAGCACATTCAGTCACGTTCTGATACACATTAAAAGCTCTGAGAGCGCTTCAAACAGGAGGTCTCAGAGCGGCTCCTCTCGAAGTTTGGAGTGGGGTGAGTGTAGTGTGAATGTAGCCAACCTTGAGCCGACCTGCACAGCCTGGGGTGACAGTACTAGTGCTGAAATTGGGTAAAAAATCTCAGATCACGTGTTCTGCAGATCTGCTATTTGACACGTTCGTCTGGCAATTTGGATCATCTTCAGCGAGACACGTGTCCTCCTGCCTCTGTCTGCGCAGGTGAGTCTGGGTCTGTCTGCGCAGGTGAGTCTGGGTCTGTCTGCGCAAGTGAGTCTGGGTCTGTCTGCGCAGGTGAGTCTGGGTCTGTCTGCGCAGGTGAGTCTGGGTCTGTCTGCGCAGGTGAGTCTGGGTTTGTCTGCGCAGGTGAGTCTGGGTCTGTTTGTGTGTCACTCAAAAAGCTTTTTTCTGCTGTCACCCGCTTGTACAGCCTTATTATTATTTAGCCTCAGGTGAAAGACCACCATGTACAGCAACAGCAAGTGTGTGCATACTCATGGGGCTCTGTCTGTTTGAAGTGCATTGTCGTATCCAAAAGTAAACAGAACAAAATCTAGTGCCAATGGGGTCAGTCCAGAGAGAGCACTAACATGTATGAAAATGACCTTGAAGTAAAGAAATAGAGCTGTGCAATTAGTTGAGACAAGGAACAGATTGTATCAATTCAAAGAGGTTAAAATGTTCATATGACCTTTCTTATTTCTCAGTGCATTCCTTCTGTTAGCATAAGGTGTTCTCATAAACAGCATGCATATGTAATTGGCAAATGTCCAGTGCAGGAGATTGAAAGCTGTGTTGGTGTGCATGTCACATACTGGTATCAGTGTTGGAGACCGGGTCGGCTCTGAGTGGAGTGGTATCAGTAGCAGAGAGGCCTCAGAGGAGATGGGCTGAGTAATAGGCTTTCTTATTCCTTTTTGAAGTAGTGGGTTCATGTCTGGTTCAGAGCCCACACAGCATTAAATTCCCTCTCCGCCTGTCAGCATTGAGAGGACACCAGGAGAGCTGTTCCTCAAAAGCCCACAGACCCTTTCACTGTAAACAATGTGCTTCTGTTTCCAAGATATTTTGATATATTATTCATAATATAATGTAGAGTTTTAAAATATTGTAAAAGCAGTTTATGTCTATACAATACAGCCATGTTTTGATGAGGGAACAACATTGTACAATTTGTACAACAAATGTATCTCACTACTGTTGAGTGGGTGAGTGAATAATGCATTTTAGAATTACCAGTTGTCTTGCAAAATAATTAGGAAAAAAACTTCTGTCACCAAAATTAATTGTCAAAACATCTTTGAAATTGGCACATAGCAGTGAGTACTAGTCTTCACTTTTGAATAGATTATAATTATATACTACCTAAAATCATGCTTGTTAAATTGGCTGCTTTGTTTGAAATGTGAGCAGAAGCATTGAGGGGACAGACAGTGTGAGATGGTACAGTCTCATTATGCTAAATGTGGTGATCTGAGTTCATAGAAACTGTTTAAGATAGGACACGTCACATTTACAGCTCTGAACAGTGACCTGGGAGAGTTCAAAGGTTAAAACATGCAAATGTCTATAATGATACTTTTCAGTGACTTTATGCTGTGGATTATATTATCCTATATATGTCAATAGAGGAACATTCAACAGTTACTGTAGTGAACGTCTATTAAAATAACGGTCTATTAAAATAACTGGATGAGGTATTGCTATCTTAGAGCTGCCTTGAGATGGATTAGTGGCCACTCATTGGTCCTACAGCGACAAAATCGCTCTTGCCCAGAAAGGATTTTTCCAGCAGAGCACAGTGTAATCACAAACTGCTCGTGTTCGGCTGACAGTGTACCTACAGCTATTAGGGTTGGATTTTGTGGAGACTGAGCTACATTGAGCTTGGCCTATTGACTTGAATGGGTGGGAATACGGTGAGAGTGATTGAAAAAACATTTGGATAATTCTAGTTAGCTTGTGACTTTAATGTTATTTGAGAGGGACATGTTAAGAGCACAAATCATCTCACCTGTTGTAGTTCCAGCTCAGTTAAAACGAAGCCCAGATTAAAGTCTAACTTGAGTAACAGCTTCAGACAGAGAAGTGCCTCCAGTTAGCCTATCCTCCCCCATGTTACCCATGTACTTGTTTATGTTTTTCAATCCTTTGTAAAGTGTCCTTGACCTTGAGAGTCAAAGTCTTTTGTTGCCAGCTGTTTTTATGAACTGCCCAATTTCTAGTAATGAAATGTCAAGGAAATCACTGACTCATAACATGCTATTTGAGTTGAATAGATGAAAAACTCTGTGAAAAGGAATAGAAATATGTGCACCTACCATGCAATACATTGTATTATAGAAAAGGGTCTTTTACATATGTCTAAGGCATGTTTTAGTTAAATGTTCCCTGCAGGGTGCTAACAGGAGACACGGCTCCTCTGTGTGAGCTTGGGGATGCACTCAAGCTCAGGGAAGAAACATTCATATAACTGACCTTCTGAAGGTTACTCAAGGCAAATTATATAAGTGACTGACATGTCCATAAGAATGTAAATGTTATAAAAGAAATTCTTCACAAAATTAGGTGTATTATTCATTCACTCCTCATCCCCAAGGACCCAAAAACCAACAGTCTTCAATGAAGAATGAACCACCAACCTTTGAGTGGTATTTTATACATTTTCATAATTGTATTGTTAAATTGAAGCCTTGGATTTATACAACACCTTTCAAGATGAACTCAAAGCACTTGCAGTGCATTATTCATTCACTCATCTTCCTTGGCCTAGATAAGGCAAGGTGGGTGAAGTAACTATTGAGTCACTGCCTCTGCCACCACAGAGTCTCACTTTTCATATTTCTGAATCATAATGGTATTGTCTTGTTCAATGAATTATATCAGAGTTGAAAAAGGGATAAGCTCAATATAGGTTTCACTTTTACTCTCGTTCAAATACTTTTTTTTAAAGGCACTGTACCTGATTTTTACTGTCTTAAAAATGTGTGGGGAAAAAAAAATCTTACGCATTTCAAAGGTTTGCAGCGCTCCTATTCCTCAAATTATGTTACCTGGCCAGCCAAATGATATCTCTCTGTATTTCCTATACACCGCGATACCATTTGGACACTCTCCATCCACTCTCGCTCCTCCGGTTCCAAACCGACTCCGCGATTCTGATTCGTTCAAAGATGGTGACGTCAGTGCACCCGCCTTTGCCCGCAAAGTCACTCTTAGGCAGCGGAAGTTCCGCCTCAGTTTTGAATCAAGATGGCGCAATCTCTGATTGGTTCACTTAGCTGTCTGTCTACGCGCAACCGCAGCGCATTCTGTGGATCAAACGTTACCAGACTCACTCGCTGGTACAGCGATGAGTCATGGATTCTTCCAGGCAACAAATTATGCATTCTGAGCACCCAAATTATCCACTGCAATGAGTTTATGAGAGCTTTTCACAACTCTCAGAGATCAGAGTGGAATTTTGCCATTACAGTAAAGCTAACAACAACTACAATGCAAACAACCTCATTCACACAATAGAATGCTTTTCAGAGAGCATGCAGTGGGCTTATTTTGACCTCAAGAGATTGACTCGGAGTACAGATACCTGTACTGGGTGAGATAAATTTAGTTTAAATACATGGGGGAAAATGGGTAGAGGCCTTTTAATTGGGCATTTTTTATTTGATATATAGAAAAATAAACTTCTATCAAACCCCATAGCTTCTTCCATCACACTAATTTCTTTTTCAGTCAGGAAATACACTCAACAAAAATATAAACGCAACACTTTTGTTTTTGCTCCCATTTTTTCTGAGATGGACCCAAAGATCCAAAATTCACTCCAGATACACAACACTACCATTTCTCTCAAACATTGTTCACGAATCTGTCCAAATGTGTGACAGCGAGCACCTCTGCCCCGCCGAGACAATCCACCCCACCTCACAGGTGTGCCACATCAAGATGCCGATCAGACATCATGACCAGTGCACAGGTGCGCCCCAGACTGCCCACAATAAAAGGCCACCCCGAAATGTGCTTTTTGTTTGCTTTATTGGGAGTCTGGGGACTCAGAACCAGTCAGTATCTGGTGTGACCACCATTTGCCTCATGCAGTGCAACACATCTTCTTCGCATAGAGTTTATCAGATTGTCAATTGTGGCCTGTGGAATGTTGGTCCACTCCTCTTCAATGGCTGTTATGGACGAAGAACACAGGTGCATTTTATTGATGGCATTTTGAATGCACAGAGATACCGTGATGAGATCCTGAGGCCCATTGTTGTGCCATACATCCATGAACATCACCTCATGTTTCAGCAAGATAATGCACGGCCCCATGTTGCAAGGATCTGTACACAATTCTTGGAAGCTGAAAATGTCCCAGTTCTTGCATGGCCAGCATACTCACCGGACATGTCACCCATTGAGTATGTTTGGGATGTGCTTGACTGGCGTATACGACAGCGTGTACCAGCTCCCACTAATATCCAGCAACTTCGCACAGCCATTGAAGAGGAGTGGACCAACATTCCACAGGCCACAACTCATTGCAGTGGATAATTTGGGTGCTCAGAATGCATAATTTGAGGAATAGGAGCGCTGCAAACCTTTGAAATGCGTAAGATTTTTTTCCCCCACACATTTTTAAGACAGTAAAAATTAGGTACAGTGCCTTTAAAAAAAAGTATTTGAACGAGAGCCTATATTGAGCTTATCCCTTTTTCAACTCTGATATAATTCATTGAACAAGACAATACCATTATGATTCAGAAATAGGAAAAGTGAGACTCTGTGGTGGCAGAGGCAGTGACTCAATAGTTACTTCACCCACCTTGCCTTATCTACGCCAAGGAAGATGAGTGAATGAATAATGCACTGCAAGTGCTTTGAGTTCATCTTGAAAGGTGTTGTATAAATCCAAGGCTTCAATTTAACAATACAATTATGAAAATGTGTAAAATACCACTCAAAGGTTGGTGGTTCATTCTTCATTGAAGACTGTTGGTTTTTGTGTCCTTGGGGATGAGGAGTGAATGAATAATACACCTAATTTTGTGAAGAATTTATTTTATAACATTTACATTCTTATGGACGTGTCAGTCACTTATATAATTTGCCTTGAGTAACCTTCAGAAGGTCAGTTATATGAATGTTTCTTCCCTGAGCTTGAGTGCATCCCCAAGCTCACATAGAGGAGCCGTGTCTCCTGTTAGCACCCTGCAGGGAACATTTAACTAAAACATGCCTTAGACATATGTAAAAGACCCTTTTCTATAATACAATGTATTGCATGGTAGGTGCACATATTTCTATTCCTTTTCACAGAGTTTTTCATCTATTCAACTCAAATAGCATGTTATGAGTCAGTGATTTCCTTGACATTTCATTACTAGAAATTGGGCAGTTCATAAAAATAGCTGGCAACAAAAGACTTTGACTCTCAAGGTCAAGGACACTTTACAAAGGATTGAAAAACATAAATGGTAGAGTTGTGTATCTGGAGTGAATTTTGGATCTTTGGGTCCATCTCAGGAAAAATGGGAGCAAAAACAAAAGTGTTGCGTTTATATTTTTGTTGAGTATAGTACTGTAATTCCCAGTAACAGTCAGCGGTCACTGCTGGCCCTCATTTTGCTGATTTCAATAATACATTCTCAACTACAAAAGCATACCATGAGCAGCTGACACTAGATGCTGTTGCAGAGTGCAGGTATGGCTCTGTGTCCTCTGATAACACTCTCTGATATGCTGATTCGCTTGCCCAGAGGATAAGGACACCCTGCCTTTGCTCTTGTTTCCAGTCAGGTGCAAGTTTTTCAGATCCTCCATGCTGAGATTTTAAACTTGTAAATTTGTGACTGCTGTTCTGATCTGCTGGAGAGCACTTTCTGCCTGCTGTTGATTATAACATGCAGAGACTGATAGACTCACTGAGGCACATTGTGTTCATGGAGTTTAAGGTTTAAGGAGGGAGGGGCTCTTACCTCTCCTGCCATGAACTGGCCAAAACCAGGAGGAAAAGTCAGGGAGGCGATGACCAGAGTGACCACAGCCGGGAACAGCAGACGACTGACAGAGACAAGAATACAAAAATATACTTGCTATTTATGCCTTTGGTTATGATAGAATTTCTCTATAATTCTCTATGATTGGACCATGACCGCACTCGCAAAAGAATAACTATATAGGTGTCCATGAAAAAAACTATTACAGTGTGTACATGTACTGAAATTATGTATTTATATGTAAACATGCTGATTAAAGGTGCTTTGTGTAATTTTTCTGGTGAAGGGTATTGTTTTTAACCCTGTTTTTTCCATGGAGATGTTATTGGAGGGTCTCTCAAATGTTTTTCTCCATGGAGATGCTCAGTGGCTACATGGGTTGCTTTGTCTGGAATGTTCCAGAGTACAGTATTAAATGTTTCTATCTTCATGGAGACAAAAGCAGAAGTTACAGGTGTTATCTGTGGAGAGGCATCCCTGCTCATTGTAGGAATGCCTGTTTTTCTGGGTATTTTTGAGCTATAAAACCACCTGTACTTGAATATATGTAAGGTAGAGCTGTTTAATATTATACTGTGGAACATTCCAGGAAGAGCAATGACGCATCCAAAGAAACAAGCAGGTGACGGACCCAGCCCAAAAGTTACATAGTGCCCCTTTAAACTTACAATTCACTACTAAACTCAGTGGAGGAAATAAGTATTTGATCCCTTGCTGATTTTGTAGGTTTGTCCACTGATAAAGAAATGAACAGTCTTTAATGTCAATGGTAGGTTTATTTTAACATTGAGAGATAGGATATCGGAAACAAAATACAGAAAATAACATATAAAATTAAATATATAAACTGCATTTCATTGAGTGAAATAAGTATTTGAACCCTCTAGCCAAAAAAGACCCAAACAACAAAACCCTTGTTTGCAGCACAGAGGTCAGATGTTTCTTGTAGTTGATGACCAGGTTTGCGCACATATCCGAAGGAATTTTGGGCCACTCTCCTTTGCAGATCATCTGTGGCTGTTGCTTGACAACTTGGAGCTCCAGCTCCCTTCATAGGTTTTATATAGGGTTAATGTCCAAAGACTGGTGGGCCACTCCATGACCTTAAAGTCACTCCACTCCTTCGTTGCCTTGGCTGTATGGTTTGGGTCATTGTCATATTGGAAGTTTTAATGGTACATGGCTCTGTCCATCTTCCGTCCTGTGCCCTTGGCAGAAAAACACCCCAAAAGCATAATGTTTCCACCTCCATGCTTGACAGTGTTCTTGGGATCATAGGCAGCAGTGACGTGCGGTCAATGGAGGCAGGTGAGGCCATGTAAAATGAAAAAATAAATTAAATGGTTATATTTATCCAATGAGTTGTACTATAAAGTTATTTTCTATTTAACTTCACCATTTTAATTCTTTTTTTATTCAAAATCTCTGAATTTTCACTTTTACCGTTCAAATACTGGTGCAGAAAGGCACCAGCCATTCGTGCCTCGCCATGGACTGACTGGGCTGTACTCTCAGCAGTGACAGCTAGCTATTGTGCTAAAGTGGCTGTAAAAAGGCGCCGTGTGAGGCCTCATGGTAGGGGCACCCTTGAGCCCAGGGATTCTTCTTGCAACATCTGGGGCAGCGGATTAGAACAAGGGACAGCAAGCTACAATTTAGAGTTAGCAAGTCAAGTTTAATAATCCGTTGAACCTAACTTTTTTCTTCTTCTCTGGCTCTACTTTTTAAATGGAGGAAGAGTTCATATTAAAGCTCAAGCAGTTTTCTAAACTGGACTTTCGGTTGAAGCAGGAGGTTATAATTAAAGGAAAACCAACGCAGGAGCTAAAGGGTTTGCTCCAGAGTATGGGACGAAAGACTCGTTCTTTTCAAACAGCGTGGTAAGAAATTGTCTTTTCTGCTTTTCCTCCCTTCTTTTCTCAACCTGCAGTGACAATGTTTGGACTCAGTTGGGATATTGTGGCTTGAAAAATTTGCAAAGAAGCCTCGTTAAACATGAGTGGCCACATTCAGAGCCAGATCGCGCTAAAAACTTTGCTATTTTATTTATGATGCTATTCGGTGCGCTCTGGAAAATGCACTGAACAATAATAATTAATTTTCAGCTTCACATCAAAAATATTATGAGCTCCAGTCAAGAAGAATAAGGCAGAGAAATTGGCCCGGGGCCAAATTTACTTGCCGACACATGGTTTACATATTTGTAAATCTGATTGTGATGACGTCCGTGCCTTACCAGCCATGACCCTCACTGATAGGCAGCATTTCTCTTCCTCCAAACATGCGAATTGAGCCAAAGAGCTCAATTTTGGTCTCATCTGACCACAGCACCTTCTCCCAGTCACTCTCTAAATCAGTTCAGGCATTCATTGGCAAACTTCAAGCAGGCCTGCACATGTGCAGGGGACCTTGTGAGCACTGCAGGATTTTAATCCATTTATCCAATTCATTTTAATCCATGGTCTTTCCCATGTTGAAGAGTTTGGAGTCTGGCGGTTTGACTGATTCTGTGTACAGGTGCCTTTTATACAGGTGACTAGTTAAAACAGGAGTCTAATTCAGGTGAGGAGTTGATTAGGAGTGTCTAACTGGTCTGTGGGAGCCAAAACTCTTGGCTCCCACAATGGTTAGTAGGAGATCAAATACTTATTTCACACAATGAAATGAAAATCAATTAATATATTTTGTATAATGTGATTTTCTGGATTTTATTTTTGATATTCTATCTCTCAATGTTAAAATAAACCAACTATTATAGACTGTTCATTTCTTTGTCAGTGGGCAAACCTACAAAATCAGCAAGGGATCAAATACTTATTTCCTCCACTATACATACCTTGCAGTCGTTGCTGTTGCCCCAGTAGATCCTTAAAATCTAAATGACTAAAGTACTACAGCCCTACACTAAACGCACTTAAAATATATTGCTATGTAAGATGTCATTCAGATGATGTAGTGTAAGAGATGGGGGCAAGAGAAAGACTACTGTTAACTGATGACCAATTTTACAGTGTGGTTGGATAAATGTAATCGGCATTTGCCAATAAAAAAGGATTAGCTTCAACAATGGGGGATATTCCCCTGGGGTGTTTATTATGAAAACATCATATAAGGCATAATGAAATTAGGCAAGGGCATTATGGCAAAAAATTTCACAGTGGATTCTCTTATGTTGATCAGTTTTCTTTTTAAATGAGATTTTTGTGATTTCGTATGATAAATATGACTTTTAATTAGAAAATCTCCAAAGAATAGGCTTTTACATCACAGAACGGGCTTTAGTCCTGTTGATTAAAAAACATCAAGCCAATAACTGCGATGTGCAAATGATAAAAGCTTGATTAAAATATGATTAATTGCCCTGTCCTAACAGGAATACAGATTACAGAAATACTGGATACTACCTCCATCTGGAAGAAGGGCATCCCCACATACAGACAGCTGCTGTGTAAAAGAATCTATATATGTCCTTAGCTCTGTGAAATCGTAAGACTTTTGAGGGGGTCATTCAAGGTCATATAATAGAATGTTGTGTGATGTTTGTTGTGTTTTAATACAATAGAGCCGGTGTATCGCAGAGACTTACTGTTTGGTCAGGAAGCGCGTCATTGCATTTTGTCGTCTCATGAACAGCACAACCTGTCTGTTTAGATACACAAAGAAAGCCCCCAGGAATCCACAAAAAATCCTACACAGAAATACAGGTTTTTAATATTTTAGAGAGGTAAGGAAAGAGTTAACTTCAAAAAGCACAAAACAGCAGTAACAGCTAATTAATGCTTTCAGTGGGGAATGTTTTGAAATGAACCCCACAAAACCATGACTCATATTATAAATTAGCCCAGTATTAGGTCAGCTCAAGTCTCCCTCAGGGTGCACTCTCAAGTAACAAATTGGATTTTCCAGATTTGAAATGCTACATTTGCATAAAACCAGGCTTTTTAAAGAAAAAGAAGTCATTATTTTAAAATGTCTGAATGTCGATGTGAGGAGATATGTAACATTTTACCCAATTATGGCAAATGCAGGCAGCTCCTGAAGGTCGAAAGGGAAATCCATCCGAAACTTTGTCCTGAACAGAGCAGTAATCGTCACTGTAAGAAAATGACAGAGTATAAATAACTTAAAATAAAATGAATACTTTCAAGAGCAGGGAAAAAGCAGGCATGTTTGTTGTGGTAAGGGCACCATCTAGTGAAGAGTCTCTGCAAATGCGTTAGATGAATTTCAAATCAGGGTTGTTTTTTATTAAATGTTTACTGGTTGTGTCATTTGATTGTCTCCATGGAGTTAGATCAGTTTAATGTCATACTGTGAAATATTCCAGGCAGAGCAAGTTACGTAGTACACCTTTAACCAATTCAATCTGACAGTAACGAGTAAAAAAAAAAAAAAAAAAAAAGCAAGCTAAAGATGTCATTGTACATGCCAAGATTTAGAAGTTTGTGAGTATTTACCAGCATCCTTATTGAAGACTGATAAGACTCTAAAGATGAATGCACTGAAAGTAGCAGCGAAGTATCCTCTCCAGTAGTTTCTAACAGCAAAGTATGTGGACGTCACCTCAATACTGAAAAGCACCCCTGGACAAGGAGAACATATGTTATTATTAAACAAAATATCCTCTTTACATTCTATACAGTCTACTCAAATAAATGTGCCCTATTCCATATTGTATTATTCAGTGTTTTTACCTCCGAGCGGCGTCCCAAAGCAGCAACCCACTCCTACAGCACAGCCCACAGTCAGGATGTCTGTGTAACAGTATGGATTCTACTGACCCACAGAAGAAAAGGATGCTAGTGTTTGGACATTATGCATCACATACAAACAGTGAGGAGAGGCTTGATTATCACATAGGGTTACATATTCAGATTTAGGGCAGAGGAGACGTTCAAATTGGTGCTATATTTGTTTCTTATACTTACATTTAATGAATTACGTAATTACCTTTAATTACCTGAATCCATGCCGCTGTAATAAAATAAGATGGTGACTTCTATCAACCTAAAATTACCTGGTAAACTCCTGAGAAGAACGACATGAAGCGGCTTAGGACAGCTGCACAGATACTAGCGATGTGCACGAATGGGCCCTGGAGGAAAGAAAAACCTACTGAATATATCTACATGTACTAGGACATTAAAGGTGCACTATGTGACTTTTCTGATGGAGGGTGCACCCCATGCTTATATCCATTGCTTTGGTGGAATGGTCCACATTATGGTATTAAATAGGGGTGGGCGATACCTCGATATTTAAAATATTTCGAGATATTTGTTAAACTCGATATGGCTTTTGACATATCGTTAAGTTTTGTTTCTATAAAACATAAATGTGCAGAAAGCGTCATTAAACACATTATAATCTCATTAAACACATTATAATCTCATTAAACAAAGTATAATCTCATTAAACACATTGTAATCTTATTAAACACAGTATAATCTCATTAAACACATTATAATCTCATTAAACACATTATAATCTCATTAAACGCAGTATAATCTCAGATGGCCTGAAGTGGCTCTATAGTAGTTATATGGTGTAAAGTTGTAAATATATATGGTGTTAAGTTTAGTAATGTAAAGTTTATTTATGCAGAAGATTTTAAATTAATCTGCTGCAGTGTAAAACTTGTACAATCGTATTTGGAAACATTTGGTTTGATCTGCGCAGTGGGAAACATCAGAGCTCCTGACCACTGATGAGGAACATGGATCTATTAAAATAAGGAACATGGATCTATTAAAATAAGGAACATGGATCTATTAAAATAAGGAACATGGATCTATTAAAATAAGGAACATGGATCTATTAAAATAAGGAACCTCCTGAGCTTCCTCTGCTAAATGAGCTCATGGTTATCCTATGGTTAAGTGAGTTAATGCAAAGATGAGCTCGAGTTGAGTTTTTGAATAAAAATGAGGCAACATGTATTATTTCTTACTTTATTTTACAGTTAAATTATTTTTCTATAAAGGGATTTTTTTTAATGTTGCAGAAGCACTTTGTTCCTACATGACCTGCATTTCAATTGCACTTCAATTAAAAAAAGACCTTGAATTTGGCATATGTCTCATCCAGCTCGGGTCCTCTACCAGAGGCCTGGGAGCTTGAGAGTTCTGCGCAGTATCTTTGCTGTTCCTAGTACTGCACTTTTCTGGACTGAGATGCCTGATGTTTTTCCTGGGATCTGTTGTAGTCACTCCTCCAGTTTGGGGGTTACAGCCCCGAGTGCTCCGATCACCACGGGCACTAGTGATGCCTTCACCTTCCAGGCCTTCTCCAGCTCTCCCTTGAGCCCCTGGTATTTCTCTAGTTTCTCGTGTTCCTTTTTCCTGATGTTACCATCACTTGGTATTGCAATGTCCACCACCACGGCTCTGTTCTGTTGCTTATCCACCACCACTATGTCTGGTTGGTTCGTCATCACCATTCTGTCAGTCTGTATCTGGAAGTCCCACAGGATCTTGGCTCGGTCATTCTCCGCAACCTTCGGAGGTGTTTCCCACCTTGACCTTGGGGTCTCCAGCCCGTACTTTGCACAGATGTTTCTGTACACTATGCCATGTACCGCCACTTGGTTGTGTCGCTCCATGTATGCTTTCCCTGCCAGCATCTTACACCCTGCAGTTATGTGCTGGACTGTCTCAGGAGCCTCTTTGCACAGCCTACACCTTGGGTCTTGTCTGGTGTGGTAGATCTGGGCCTCTATTGCTCAGGTGCTCAAGGCCTGCTCCTGTGCAGCCAGGATGAGGGCCTCTGTGCTGTCCTTCAGACCAGCCCTCTCCAGCCATTGGTAGGATTTCTTGATATCAGCCACTTCAGTTATGTTTCGGTGGTACGCCCCATGTAGGGGTTTGTCCTGCCATGATGGTCCCTCCAGCACCTCTTCCTGTGCACTCCACTGTCTGAGGCATTCCTTGAGCACATCATCTGTCGGGGCCTTGTCCTTGATGTACTTATGGATTTTGGATGTTTCATCCTGGACAGTGGTTCCCACACTCACTAGTCCTCGGCCTCCTTCCTTCCGGCTCGTGTACAGTCTCAGGGTGCTGGATTTGGGATGGAACCCTCCATGCATGGTCAGGAGCTTTCGTGTCTGTGGTGTGTATCTCCTCCTTTGGCCAGCTTATAATTCCTGCTGGGTATCTGATCACTGGCAGGGCATAGCTGTTTATTGCCTGGGCCTTGTTCTTGCCATTGAGCTGACTTCTTAGGACTTGCCTTACTCGTTGCAGGTATTTGGCTGTAGCCGCTTTTCTTGTTCCCTCTTCAAGGTTGCCATTTGCTTGTGGGATACCAAGGTACTTGTAACTGTCCTCAATGTCTGTTATTGTTCCCTCTGGGAGTGAGACCCCCTCTGTGTGGACTACCTTCCCTCGCTTGGTCACCATCCTACTACATTTCTCAAGCCCGAATGACATTCCAATGTCTGTGCTGTAGATCCTGGTGGTGTGGATCAGTGAATCAATGTCTCGCTCACTCTTAGCATACAGCTTGATGTCATCCATGTAGAGGAGGTGACTGATGGTGGCCCCATTTCTGAGTCGGTATCCGTAGCCAGTGCTTTCGATGATTTGGCTGAGGGGGTTCAGACCTATGCAGAACAGCAGTGGGGACAGTGCGTCTCCTTGGTATATACCACATTTGATGGACACTTGCGCAAGTGGCTTGCCATTGGGTTCAAGGGTGGTTTTCCACAACCGCATTGAGTTTGCAATGAATGCCCTTAGAGACTTATTGATATTGTACAGCTCCAAGCACTCAGTGATCCATGTGCGTGGCATTGAGTCATAGGCTTTCTTGTAATCAATCCAGGCAGTGCACAGGTTGGTCTGACGGGTTCTGCAATCACGGGCGACTGTTCGGTCAACCAGGAGTTGGTGTTTGGCTCCCCTGGAGTTTTTGCCGATGCCCTTCTGTGCTGCGCTCATGTATTGATCCATGTGCCCACTTAGCCGCCATGATGCCTGACATGAGCTTCCATGTTGTGGAGAGACAGGTTATTGGTTGATAGTTGGGACTGTACCCTTCGAGGGATCCTTCAGGATCAGGATCGTACGCCCTTGGGTTAGCCATTCAGGGTGAGTCCCATCCCTTAGCAGTTGGTTCATTTGTGCTGCCAGGCGCTCATGGAGAGCAGTGAGCTTCTTTAGCCAGTATGCGTGGATCATGTCAGGGCCTGGTGCTGTCCAACTTTTCATGCCTGGGACTCTTTCCTGAATGTCTGCCACTGTGATGGTGACTGGATCTTGTTCAGGGAGGTTGCTGTGGTCTTTCCTCAGAGCCACCAGCCACTGTGCATCGGTGTTATGTGATGCCTCCCTTTCCCATATGCCTTTCCAGTACCTTTCAGTCTCCAGCCTTGGTGGGTCTGCTCTGGTGTTATCCCCCTGCCATTGAGCGTACACTTTCGCAGGTTGTGTTGCGAACAACCGGTTTATTCGTCTGGCCTTGCTATCTCGAGGCCAGACGAATAAAAAAATATATATATATATATATATATATATATATATATATATAAGATAAGATAAGATATGCCTTTATTAGTCCCTCAGTGGGGAAATTCCAGTGTTGCACAGCACAAAAAAGTAACGTCCGCCTTCATATATATATATATATATATATATATATATATATATATATATATATATATATATATATATATATATATATATATATATATATATATATATATATATATATATATATATATATACATCTCTATTGAGCCCTAGTATTAAACGTATATTGTGGAACAATTCAACTAAAGCAATAACATCTCAATGATCTCTATACAGAAAAGATAGATAGTGGACCGTTAAATAAATCATAAAATAAATCAGGAAGCCCACCTCTTTTCCCACAGGCATCCCACTGCCCAGAGCCATGGTCAGGCCAATAACTTTAGCCACAAAAGCCTTTAGTGTCAGATACTCCTTAAGCACCACTCCTCTGAGAATAGTTTTCAGCTCTGGGATACCGGACCCTAATAAGAGACATATAAAACAAAACAAATATAAGATGCATGAGAATATATTTCATTTATACTGTATCTGGATAAACTAGGTCAAAGCTTTGGAAGCTTCAGCAAGCTTCATGAACTACACACCAATGGCCTGAGGAGAGACCAGGTGACAGAAGAGGGAGGAGAACAGGATAAAGAGGAGAGGATATAAGACCCAGGCCACATACTGCAGAAGGATGTTTCCATTGAGCTCTCCATAAATCCACTTATAGGCTGAAGGACAGAGAGGAGACCAGAGAGACACGAGAATGTAAGAAACAATAAAAAAGATACGTGAAAAGTCCCTCAGTCGTCCAGGTAGAATCCATGATCAAAGGAGAAGTTCAGTTTGTCAACTGGACAAAGTTTGTTTGGTTGAAAACGTTTCGCCGCTCATCCGAGAGATGAGCGGCGCTCATCTCGAGAGATGAGCGGCCGCTCATCTCTCGGATGAGCGGCGAAACGTTTTCATCCGAGAGGCTTCGTCAGCTCTGCTGAGCTGACGAAGCCTCTCGGATGAGCGGCGAAACGTTTTCAACCAAACAAACTTTGTCCAGTTGACAAACTGAACTTCTCCTTTGATCAATAAAAAAGATAATACACAGATAATGAGAACGTTAAGAAGTTTGTGTAATTAATGCATATTGACTAAATGTGCCATAATAGTTGTTTTCAGAATCTCAGTGTGTTGAAGTTTCAATATTACTGTGCCAATTGTATGATGCTAATTGAATGACCAAAAGGAAAGGCTGAAATTGCTGAACTGACCATTTATGTATGTTAGTGACCCGACCCACTATCTAATCACACCAAGTCTGCAAGTTAAAAGTGGGCTTTTTTCTCAACAAGTAAAAATGATATAATATTGATACTACTGATGAAGCTAACTGAAAGCTCTCCTCTGTTAGAAGCTCTCTTCCTCAAGTTCAAGACTTCAATCTGAGCTTTATTTTTACACAATCTGACCAGAAAGATGGTTGGAACTACAACAGGTGAACTGATATGTGCGCTTAAACTCTCTCACACATAAACACATTGTTTAAATCCATTTTGTATTTTTTCTTGAGTTTGATATTTTACTACTTTTTGTCTGTTTCTTAATGTGCACATTGTGCCACAATGGATGGTAAGAGACACACATGTATCACCAATAGAGATACATGTAGAACCCTCCCAGCATGTCACTGCAAAGTATCAATAGAATTCTATGATGTCTTCTAAAATTCAAAAGTAAAAGAGCCTCTGCCTCTGAATGAATATTATGGGATGGCAAAAGGAGAAATTCAGTATGTCAACTTTATAAGTTGTCAACTTGACTTGACAAAGTCTCTTGTGAAACAAAACAGCCACTTCACAAGAGAATGTATCAACATCGACAGGCGTGCCAGAGTGGACCTTAATCTGCCGTACATCTCCACCTAGAAGCCATAGGCCACTCCTTTGAGGACAGTGAGGTACAGATCTTAGCCAGAGAAAAGAATTGGTTTGAGAGGGGAGTTAAAGAGGCTATTTTGGTCAAAAAAGAGGACCCTTCCTTGAACACAAATGTAGGTGTGATGAAAACTAGCCTCTTGGCTAATTCTGGCACGTTAAACAGTTACTGTTGGTCAACTTGCACTGTCCGCTATAAATAAATAAATAAATAAATAAATAAATAAATAAATAAATAAATAAATGAATGAATGAATGAATGAATGAATGAATGAATGAATGAATGATAGTGTCATAGTAATTTCATTGTAGTTAGCTCCTCCCTGCAGCTAGTTTAAAGCAGTGTCCACCAGCACTCTAGCCAGAACTGAAGAAGTAGCTTGGATGAGCTGCAAAATGTATTCGGCCAAACTTTGTCCAGTTGACAAACTGAATTTCTCCTTTTGCCATGGATTCTACCTGGACGAAGGAGGGATTCTTCACACAATATTATGGGATGTGTCACAAAGGCAACAACATTCATACAGATGTTAATATAATTGTTATTATAGAGTTGTACCTTGCAGGCTCTTGGCGCTGGCATAGTCCATGCTCCAGCTCACTAAGGCCATGGTGATTCCCAGAAGAACCAGGAAGATCCAGTCCTCTCCAAGCCGCGTCACCAGGAAGCGCTGCACCCGACAAACGCAGTCTGACAAAACCAAACACTGCAACTCACAGAGGGGAATAATATAGCCTCTATGTGTGCGCTCACTGTCCCCACCAGATGCACCGATTAAGATGTTTGAATTTACTCTTATCTATATGCTCAATGTTGTAAAAAGTTTCAGTTTAGGGTTAAGTATGCATATGTTGATAATGAAGTCATTTTTTGAGAGCAGATACACTCATTTTATATATCAGGACTGGCACATAGACTTTCTGCAGAATCAGACTAAATACTATCATGAAGTACAGTATTTTAAAGCTATTGTAAACCATCATAACCCTAATACACATGTTGGTGAGAGATAGACTTCACAATAATCTTGAATAAATATAATGTAATATAATATAATAACCACAGTAAAACAAACATTTCACTGCATTGACCTCTGAGAAAAATGTCATTAATACATTCGTGTAGGGATGCTCCGGTCCGATACTGGTCTGATATTGGCGAGGATACTGAAAAGAATTGCTGAATTAGTATCAGCTTCCAATTATCAGTTTGATTCAATTGATGTAATGTAATGTAATGTAATGTAATGTAATAAGACTATTACTACTTTATGTATCTATCCATCTATCTATCTAGTATGCTGCCCTCAGAAAAAGTTCTGGCACCCCTAAAATAAAGTTTAAATGGTACAAAGGTGTAGTTGTAAAGAATGTGAAACTGGTGCATGTCCTCTCCAGCCTGACTCACCTGGACATTTGGAGACAGAGTGTTGTTTCTTCATGGAGGAGGGCAGCTCTGGTTCGGGCTGCTCATCAGCAGAGGGGACCTCCATGTTGGACTGCCTGCGGCTCCTGTAGCGGCTGTAGCGGCTCTGGAACCCATTCTGCCCCACACTCCTTCGGCCCATTGTGTGTTTACGCCCCAGACCCTGGCCGCCATGTTTCTTGATCTGCCTCTCTGTCAGCAGCCGGGTGGCCTCGCGTCGCCTTGAGACACCCTGGTGCTCCTGGTACTCCCCATAGAGCTGTGGGATGAAAAGAAAGAAGAGGATTAAAAAACATTCACCAATTGTAACCTAGTGCAATGTGATGATTTCCAACTAGTAAGTAAAATTTTAGTCAGTAACGCTCAACCTCCCACACGAGCTTGGGCTCCTTCCCCCCCGGCGAGTTGACATGTCCCCAGAGCTAGTCTCCATGTCTGGAGACTCTCCCTGCACTGGCCCCCTGTGGATCCTCCTGCGGGTGGTGGGTCCACTGGAGGACGACCCCACGGGACCCAGCCGGGCACAGCCCGAAGGAGTGGCCACCAGGCGCTCTCTGTCAAGCACCCACCCCAGGCCTGGCTCCAGGGTGGGGCCCCGGTAACGCCAATCCGGGCGACATAAATGGCCTTGCTGTGTTTCTCGTCATGGGGGATTCTGAACTGGAACCTGGAAACTGAAAATATAGCCTGGGCATGTCCCACTGGGAGGAGGCCCCGGGGAAGGCCTGCTTAGAGCGGTGCCCTGGCGACCCGGCCCCACACAAGTGGAAGAAAATGGATGTATGGAAGTAAATTCTAGTGGGTAGATCGTAGTGTCGTCCACACCGGTCTTTGTCTCGAGATGATTGAGATCATATTTCATTATGGCCACTGCCATTAGCAATAAACTTTTACTGGTGTGCGGGACCACGCGGGGATTCTCACTGCAGCCCGTGCACTCGACTTGAGCCGCAGACACTGCGCGGTATGTCACCATGAGCGCCACCAGCGCACACAGCTTGTCTGCAACAGCGTGTACCTTTGCGTACCAGCGTGTATCACAGAGCAGGTTAAACTTTATAAAACATCCTACCTGTCCGTCCGCCTCACGTCAGCGCGCCTCTCCTTCTCGCTCCTCCTGCTCATAGCGCACACAGGCTCCCTCCTCAATGTGTGCAGATTAGAAGTGCAAGGACGAAATGCAAAGCAAAAACTAATCTACATTTATTTTACAATGTCCGCACAGAGCAGGCCTACAGCACAGAACAGGCCTACCGCGACATGTGGTTGAATTTTGCCTAATAAAAGTGCACAAATGCATCTGTTTGTCACGACATGTGTTACTGTAAATGTGTAGAGTAAGGTAATGACAAACAATGTACAGAATGGACATAAAGTTATGCAAGATACATCAACAGGCATTGTACATGTAAAGAATTGTCAATATATTTATTTATAAATAAATAAATGATTTGCATTTTTGTTGTAGGTAGATTATTTTGACTTGGTCATTTTATAAGTAGCTCACATGCTGAAAAAGTGCGCACCCCTGCATTAAATAATAACAAAGAGAAAAATATAAATGGTAATATAAATATATTTTTTTTCTCCCCTCTGGCAGCACGGTGGCTGAGTGGCTAGCACTCATGCTTCACAGCAAGAAGGTTCGAGTCGCCCGGGCCTTTCTGTGTGGAGTTTGCATGTTCTCCCCGTGTCTGGGTGGATTTCCTCTGGGCACTCCGGTTTCCCCCACCAACCCAAACATGCGCCATAGGTAAAATTAGGGGTGGGCGGTATAAACGGTATAAACGGTATGCGGTATAAATTTGGCCAACGGTAGAGATTTGGGTTATACCTTCCTATCGCGATAGTTCATTGCGTCACCACAACAAGGAAGGAGGAAAAATCGCTGCGAGCAGTGAACACATGGAGGAGGAGGAGCTCGTGAAAAAGACCGGCTCAACTTCTGTAATCTGGTCATGGTTTGGATACAAGGCGTCGGATACTGAACAGGAAATTGGAAAATAATCTGCAGAATATGCCGGGCGACAGTGATCGCAAAACATGGCAACACAAGCAATCTGTTCTACCACCTAAAAGCTAAACACGTTATCGAGTACGAAGAAAGCCAACGAATGCGCGGTGACACTCAAAAGCCAAGTCAGTCTTCAAGTGGGAGGAAAAAAGTTGTCACTACACACCAGCAGTCTATCACCCAGGCATTTTCAAAAGGCGTAGCTTATGATAAAAAAGCCAGCGGTGGATTGACATAACGAAGTCCATCGCAATATTCTTGTGTAACGACACGGTGCCTTTCCAAACCGTAGAGAGAAGCGGCTTTTTAGGCATGGTGAAGACGCTGGATCAACGGTACGTGGTACCAAACCGCAAATATTTTAGCCAGGTGGAAGTGCCCAGACTGCATGACGAGGTCCGCAATCAAGTGGGAAAAGAGCTTCGTGACATAAAACACTATGCAACCACCACGGACTTGTGGTCGAGTCGCACTATGGACCCGTATATCAGCCTGACAATCCACTTTATTGACGACGACTGGAAGTTGTGCGGCAAATGCCTGTGTACGTGTATTTCAACAGTACATGTGTACTGCAAACGTCGTATTTCCCTGACGACCATACAGGGGAGATGATTGCCCAGGGACTCAGGGAAGCGCTCGAGTCATGGGAACTTGACGAAGAGTTGCAGGTATGAATCAGCACTGACACCGGCGCCACTGTTAAAGCAGTTTCATTTTCGATTTACATTGCCTTGTTCAAATTTTATACTGCTTGAAAGTGAAGTTACTTGTTTTATGTTTTTTACAATTACAGTTTTGCACAATACATTTTCTTGTAGTAATATTCTTGACGTTTATGTTATTTAATAGTTTAAAAAACAGCTTCCTGCTTGAATGCTTTTTCCATGTGCTCTGGTGACCATTAAGAAGCTGTTAATACTGTTAACAGTTAATACTGTTACATACCAAAGTATACCGTGATATATACCGTCTACCGTCTATGGTTCAAATCATACCGTGATATAAAATTTAGGCTATATCGCCCACCCCTAGGTAAAATCCTCCAAAGCCAAAGCCAAAACCAAAATAACAAATAACAAAATCATGGGGATGGTCCCCGGGTCAAATGTAGAAACAACTTCTCCTGTGTGAGATCAATAAAAGTCAATCTTCTAATCCTTAACCACTGTAAGGCGCTTTGTGTTACATTTTGGTATGAAAAGCGCTTTATAAATATTGTTTGATTGATTGATAATAAAAAATCTAAATACCTAACAAAGGAATAGGAATTTACTCATGACTATTTTAAAGCTTATTTTAAATCTCTGTATATCTACTATGTTCATATGCTTGAAGTGTGTTACAGCTGAAAAACTGATCTGATCTCCCACCTTGACTTATGAGCAAAGACATAAAACTTATATTTTTGCAAGTAATGGAGGAAAAAAATAAAATAATTCATTGTATACATAATGCTATATTATCATGCTTGAAAATCAGACACAGGAAAGACTATGCAAACTCCATATGGTCCTGGAAGTGAGCCCATGAACTTCATAGTGTTATCAGTTTGCCACTCTATCATCAACCAAAGTAGTATTTGTGTGGGTGAGTAAAAAACTATTTTCAATTTCCAGGTTATGCAAAAGTCCTACGCACACACTTAATTGTGTGGTGAGACAGGTATTCTCTGTGTGTTGCAGAGGGCAGTTGTAGTACTCTGCTGCTGGCACACAAGTGTCCGTGTAAAAATAGACTGCACCACGTGTCGACCCAAACAGCTCAAATGAAACGGAAACGTGGACTCGGCTCCAGATTTATCACCTCAGGACTCACTCCACTGGACCAGCAGCTGCGGAAGGCATTAATTCTGCCTCTATCCAAGACCTCAATAGATGCAATAACTGGAAAGGCCACTAGACAAAAGGTTTCAACAGGGAATCATTACAAAAAGTGTAAAAGAGGTAAAGGTTAAAAAAAAAAGGAAAACATTCAGAAGCTCCAAGTAACCATTTGATCATTGGTGCATTGCTGAATCTGTTTTAAATCAAAAAAACATGATAAAACTGACTAAGCATTAAACTGGTAAAACTCATTTGTTTATCCTAGTTTTACTTCTTTATCTTCATAAACATAAAGACATAACTCTAATGTTCGAAGAGGACAGCTTGAAGATTAAATAAAGGCAAAGAAAGTAATGAAATCATTAGTAAGGATCACATGTGCCACCATAGTCTTAACAAAATCTGAATACATCTGATTCAGTTTATTGCTTTGTGGGGCCCAGACAAACAACTGCAGGAGAGTTTAAAATGCATCCAACAAACTCATTAAACTAACCAAACTATCAGAAGCAGAAAAAAGTTGTAATGCCATTAATAATGCCAATAATAATAGAAATATAGTAATTAAAATATTCATTAAAAAATGAACTGTACTAAAATAAAATAAGGATGTGCATAAAAATAAGGTGTTAAATAAGAATAGATTTTGACTGAATATATAGATACAAAATATACAGCATGAGCAGAACAACAGAGTAAGCTATTAGCTCAAGGAGATTAATTATAGGTGAAGAGAGTTATGTAAAATGACAGGTGTTCTGAAGTGTTCATGAGACAGAGGGGAAGAAAGTGTTCTGGTGGAGAGGTCTGAATGGACAGTAGCCCCCCTGCCTATGGGGAGTTAAAACAATTTAACCAAAACATTTCTTACCCTTTCTTATCTTATCGTATCTTAAAGTGACAGGTTGGATTACACATTTTATTAAAACACTATGAAGATCATTATATTTCAGATTTTACTAAAGAAAAAAGAATTGCCCAGTTTTGAAAGTGTAAAATTTACTTCTTGGAAATTATTACCTAGCAACCATATTGTACGCTGGGCTAAAGCTCCTCCAATATACGCAGAAATTGTTATTTGACAAATAAAAGAAAGCATTTTTATTTTGTTGAAATCATGTGCATCATGATTTGTGTTGTGTTGTGTGTGTAAACTGTACTCAATTTTTGGATAGAATTCTCCAAGGGTGATCAATATAGAACTCTCTATCTCATTTTCAACACATTTTTCAACTTTTCTTCACAAACTGCTTCTTGGTTGCTGTAAAACTATAATTTGTTTATAACTGGTATTATCTTACTAAATTAAATAGGAATTAGAGAATCATGAAAACCTGTATATGCACTTCAAACTACTGTACTAGTACATGCAGTGTTTGACTACAGCAGAGAGAACATAAGAGCCATGTGGAGTGTGGAGGAGTTGGCGAAATTCTGACACAGTTTATTGAGAACAGTGGCCCCTGAGCAGCTGCAGATGTGCTCTTTCCAGGGACATGTTTAGACATGTGCTACAGACACAAGCCACCAAATGCCACAGACACTTCTTCTGCTGCTTCTTTGATTTGATCTGATAGATTGCATTTTCTGGACTTGCTCCTGAGAGATGCTTTCACATTATAAGCTAAAAAATGGCATGTTAAATATGTTATTAAAATGTGAACATCTCATTTGTTCTCATTCAGCTGGTTGCGTGTTTTCTCTGCTTATTTTTGTGGAGCTTGGGTTGCTTGTTTTGGGCTTTTTTAAAAGGCTTGCATGCTTATTGCTGTCTAAAAATCTGGAAACCCTGCCAATGAACTCTCCAGACTCCACTATAATTAACCACAACACAAACAAACAGCAGCTATGTCGTATTGTATGTGTTCACTAAATAAAGACAATACATGGTGAGAAGCTTGAAATCCAAAGTCATTTGAGGACAAGAAGCATTGTGCTGCTAACTGTGGTGCTGCCCTAGACCAACAAGAGGCCAGCTGTGCACCTATAACAAGACACACTATTTTTTTAACCCTTAGAATCAAAATCCAATATTTATTTAGTTTAAATCTAAAAGAAGAGACAAAATATATGATTCATTTTAGCTGCTCTGGATTGTACTCGTAATCACTTTCTCTGTAGGGCTGTATGGTGAAAATTACAGGATTTTTAATCCAAGTATACTTCATTGATATAGTACATTCGTTATTCATTGCTACCAATCATTAAGATAATAAATACATTAAAGTGCCTATGACAGGCTAGATATTTGCAAAAACATTCAAACTACTTTTCCCAATTTGGCCTTTTGGCCTTAAGTTTAATATTTTATTTCCTGGTTGGAAATTGTACAAAAAAAAAAAAAAATTGAAACCCCTCCTTGAAGTGCCGCCTTAACATGGTGGAGGGGTTTGTGTGAGTGTCCGAATGATCCCAGGAACTATGTTGTTGGGCCTTCATGCCCCTGGTAGGGTCACCCAAGGTAAACAGGTCCTGGAGGATGGGTCAGACTAAGAGCGGTTCAGAAGCCTCCATGACGAGGAAAACAGCAAGCCCAGTTATGTCGCCCAGATTGGCGTCACTGGAGCCCCACCCTGGAGCCAGGCCTGGGGTGGGTGCTCGATGGTGAGTGTCTGGTGGCTGGGTCTTCCCCCACAGGGCCCGGCTGGGCACAGCCCAAAGGAGCGATGTGGGACCCCACCACCTGCAGGAGGATCCATAGGGGCTGGTGCAGTGAGATTTGGGCGGCAGATCTGCTTAGGCTGTTGCCCCCGTGAACTGAACCCGGATAAGCGGAAGAAAATGGATGGATGGAAATGTACTAGAAAATTCCATAACTGATACCTAGCAAAATACTTATGTATACAGTAAACAGAAATTATTATCAGACAAAAAAAAATAAGAAAACCTTTATTTTGTTGAATTGATGTTTAAAGCATCAGAAAAAAATGTGTTTCTTGTGTGGAAATTGTTCCAAACATTTGGATAGAATTCTCCATTGTGTGATGGGTGATGAAGAGCTCTCCATTTCCTGTAATTTTGAACATATTTTTCAACTTTTTCATCACAAACTACTGATTGATTGGTGTAAATTGGTGTATATTTTCTATACTCTGTTTTTATTTATTTTTATTATTATTACTATTTGTCTGCATGCACTTTCTGTTCAAACTTTCTTTTGCAGTAAGCTGCCTGGAGCTAATGTGGCAAGTAAATTTCTCCTGTGTGAGATCAATAAAGTCTTATCTTTTATCTTATCATTTATCATTTATATTTACATCATTTATATTTACAACACATATTATCCCATCAAATTAAGTAAAAATTAAAGAATGTTAAAAACCTGCACTCTAAGTGGGGTTAATATAGCCGTGTCTCAATTTGCAGTGTGCACAGTTCAGAGTGTGGTTTTAAGGGTGCATACGTCACTTCTGTCCCATTTCATTTTTGTCCCATGCAGTTAAAATGCACCCTGAAAACTGCAGTCGTTTCCATGGAAATCGGGGCGTGGACCAACTGTGCATCCATGCACACTTCGCACAGTCATATATCCCAGCATTACCGCTACTTCTTCTACGGGAGAAAATGGATTCGGCGGCTGCATCAGGTAGTTGCGGGACCTGTCCCATTTCGCCGACACCCATTCGGTCCACGGAGTGCACTCCGAACTGTGCAAGTATCCACAGTGTGGAGTGCCCTTTTAACGTCACTCCAAACTGTGCACACAATTGAGACACGGCTTATGATTGAGCCGTGTCTCAATTCGCAGTGTGCACAGTTCGGAGTGTGGGTTAAGAGTACTCAGGACATACTGTGCATACTTGCACAGTCCTAGGTGCAGTCCGCGGACCGCATGGGTGTCGGCGAAATGGGACAGGTCTTGCAACTACCAGATGCAGACAGCGACTCCATTTTCTCCCGTAGAACAAATAGTGTGCGGTGCATGCTGGGATATATTACTGTGCGAAGTGTGCATCTTCATGCAGTTGGTCCACGCCCCGATTTCCATGGAAACGACTGCGGTTTTCAGACCGCATTTTAACTGCGCATGGACAAAAACGAAATGGGACAGCAGTTGTCGTGCCGGAAGTGACGTATGCACCATTAAAACCACACTCCGAACTGTGCACACTGCGAATTGAGACACGGCTTGTGCATCCATGCACACTTCGTGCAGTCACTTTAATTAAGTCATGTTTGCACTACTGTTCTGAGGCTGCTCCTCTGAACCTTGTTTGATAGTTATATTGTAGTTATTATTATTATTTTGTTTTTTACATTTGCACCTTATCACCGAGACAAGTTCGTAGTCTCTGAATTGTGTTCACTTGACAATGGCAATAAAAGTCTTTCTGATTCTGATTCATATATCCCAGCATGCACCGTGAGTTACTTCTACGGGAGAAAATGGAGTCAGCGGCTGTATCTGATAGTTGCGGGACCTGTCCCATTTCACCAACGCCCATGCGGTCAGCGGAGTACACTCCGGACTGTGCATACTTGCACAGTACCCTTAAAACCACACTCCAAACTGTGCAGACTGCGAACTGAGACACAGCTTGAGATTCAGGAGCTGGACCACCTCAACCTCCGCGCCAGCCAACCACAGTTCATCTCAACCACGCCTTCAATTACCCAGAAGCCCTATTTATACAGCCTATCCCCACAACACAGTCTATGTCAGCTCTCTCAAGCTGGGCTGCTAACAACCTGTCAGAATCAAACACTGACTTGTCGTCAATGACACGTTTCCTCGTTCCTTCCAGTTCGCGAATTCCTCATGCCGCGATGGATCCCATGAGGATCCCATTCAGGGATCTGCAGCCGGAGGATCTTCCATCGCATGTCCACTCCGCGGTAAGAACCGCCGGTGTACTGTCGAAATGGACCGCTTCATCGAAATGGGCTGCCTCGTCAAGATGACGTCAAGATGAGCGCTACTGCGCATGCGCACCACCCCTTAAAGGAGAATTCATGTTTTTTACAATCTGAGCCTTATTTTGGTAATAAAACAAGTTGTTTTACTCACCTATAGCACTTTGGTGTCATTTGGAGCAGTTTCGTAGATGTTGTGTTGTAGCGGTATCTGTGAACGTGAGTGCTCGGAGCATTTGGTTATGGTCTCCAAATAACACAAACTGTGTCAGTGTCAGTGTACCTGTGTCAGTGTACCTTTAAGTGAAGTCCAAAGCGGCCTGAAACCCGATATCCAGCAATAGTTTCATTTGATGACGTCATCATAGAGGACAGTGCGCATGCGTGAACTCAGCTGTTTAGCAGGTAAACACCGCTAGTCCGAAAGAAGATAACTTTAGCTAACTCTGAACTTTACTTTTCTGTTGCGAGACATGGCTGAAGATTCGGACTTTGAGACTGAAGAGGACTTATTTGAGTGATGGCCGTCCCTATCGTTTTGTCCCTGAGTATAGGGGTGAGGAGACAGAATGGATATGGAAAGAATGAAGCGCAGAGAGTTTTAGGAGCAGCGCAGAGAACAGCCATCGGTTTCGTATTACTTCTCAGAGCCATGTGCTGAAACCGCGGGCCTTCTTTCTTTTCCTTTGCTGGAAAAAAATCGTCCGGACTGAAGTGAGTACTGCAAACACGATGGTCCAGACGTTTTACAGCTTTCCCTGTCATATTTGGGTCCATTCTCAAAGCAAGTAGCCACATTTTCAATAAATCAGGATTCTGATGCAGAAGCCTGTGAAAGCTTAAAGGGATATGCCACCCCCAGGTCAAATTTGGGCATCTCCCCACAGTCCAGAGACTAAAATAAGTGGTGGAAAGCGTTTTCCTGCTCACCCAGCCATTGTCCGAGTCTGTCGCCACTGACCACCACGTTGTGCAACAGGGGAACTCCCTTCCCGGTGCGTAACAGGGATTCCCCTGGCAGCGTGCTGCGTGATACGGCTGTATTCTTACGCACTGGAAAATAGTTCCCACCCAAAATGACCAAGGCAAGCTCTCCGTGTTGATTTGCACATTTATTTGCACTCGATATGAATGCGCACTACACATAAAGTAATTGGGAAACGCATCGAGCAAATTAATTCCTTTTGGCCGAAATCTTTCTCTGGCTACGTTAGACTCCAGTCTAAGGCGGAGGAGCACCAGATACCGCGGCGGTCAGTGGCGACAGACTCGGACAATGGCTGGGTGAGCAGGAAAACGCTTTCCACCACTTATTTTAGTCTCTGGACTGTGGGGAGATGCCCAAATTTGACCTGGGGGTGGCATATCCCTTTAAGTTCGTCCAAGATGTTATTTTGTTTTCGCAACCGGGATACAGTAAATGCATGTTCACACCATTTTCTCAAGCGGAGATGTTTTCGTCTTCTTAGCTTCTGTACCCGAGATCTGACAGCTGGGAATTCGCACATGCGCACTGTCCTGTATGATGACATCATCAAATTAAACTATAGCTGGATATCGGGTTTCAGGCCGCTTCGGACTCCACTTAAAGGCACACTGACACAGCGATCTTCTGTGATTTGAAAAGTACTAAAGTTTGTGTTATTTGGAGACCGTAACCAAATGCCCCGAGCACTTACGTTCACGGATACCGCTACAACACAACATCTACGAAACTGCTCCAAATTACACCAAAATGCTATGGGTGAGTAAACTTGTTTTATTACCGAAATAAGGCTCAGATTTAAGCGTTGTTACCATTTAAATGCTGTCGAGCTGAGTTCTCGAGGCAGAAATGGAGTTGTTTTCAACAGTGACAATGCAAGTAAGTAACATTTTAACAGTGTATTGGTTTTATTGTATGTTTTAACCAATTAAGCATGTAACAAACGATATGTGAATGTTAGATTTGCGGCAGAATACCTACGTCAGAATAGTTTGGATTTAACATTTGACTGCATCGTTATCATTTTCATTCCATCATATTTTGTTATTTTGTGATGTGAACGTAGAAAACGTTGTATATATATATATATGTTATATTATGTTCTTATTACATTTGTTTAAGCGGCACGGTAGCTGAGTGGCTAGCGCTCTTGCTTCACAGCAAGAAGGTTCCGGGTTTGATCCCCGGGTCACCTGAGCCTTTTTGTGTGGAGTTTGCATGTTCTCCCCGTGTCTGGGTGGGTTTCCTCCGGGCACTCCGGTTTCCCCCACCAACCCAAAACATGCACCATAGGTACCTCCAGCTTAGGTCCTGATCAAGCCGAAGCAAGAAGATCATGGAGATGGTCCCTGGGCGCCCTAATGTGTGTGCTGCCCACTGCTCCTAATATATATATATATATATATATATATATATATATATATATATATATATATATATATATATAGGATGGGATAAAATGCAGAGAAGAATTTCTCCAGTGTGAGATCAATAAAGTTCACTTCTTCTTAATGTTCCCTGCAGTACAGTTTTTTTCTTTACACACTTAATTGTTTTCTAACAGGAACGCGTTCATCAGCTCAGTGAAGATGTCTTGAAGGCTCGACTAGAGGTCACATGTGCCCTCCTAAACGCATCATCATTGTGATAAATTTCCCTCCTTGGATGTTTATACTGTATATATTTTTGTAAATAAATGTTTATTCTGTTGTCCCTTTTCGTGTCCTCATAAATCATGAATAAGAGACAAGCCCCTTGTTTTAAATTGAATTGCATGAAATTGTCCCATCTTCAGTGTCCCCTGTATCATAAAAGGTGAGGTATACTACTTTTAGTGGATGCATTATTTGGGTGAAGATATATGTCTGTCAAGACATACCTCTTCACATATTCATATAAATGAGTAAATAATGATGATTCTACAGTGGGAGCCTTATTTAATTGGTCAAGTGGGCTGTCAAAATGAGCTACCTTCAGTCGGAGCCTTATTTGATAGCGCAATACGACTGTTGAAATGAACTGCCTACGCATAAATGAGTTGAAATTTTACATGACTAAAGACACCATATGCAAACAGCTCATTTCGATGAATGAGCTACCAGCAGCGTATTTCGACGGTGGTACCTTACGTTTTTCGATTACAGTTGTATAGATTCAATGCTAACCTCCGCAGTTGTACAAGATATGTCTTTAGATTTGAGGTTTTTGGATTAGAGAGTTGTAAGATGTAAGCTCATCTTGACATAATCTTAACGAGGTGGCCCATTTCGAAGAAGCGGCCCATTTCAACAGTACCCCGGATGTCAGCGACCACAGAATTCGGCGCGGCCTGGCCTCCAGTGACCACAGCGATCGGTACTGCCCGGCACCCGCCGTGCCCCTTCAGGCTGATACATCAAGACACTATCTTCAACCGTTTACATCAAGAATGTAACGCAGATGCTCTGGAATGAGATGAACGAGCTTCCAGATTCCCGTTATGTTTTCCATGCGCAGCTGCAGTCGCTCACTCCCACCTCTCTTCTACTACAGTGTCATAGCTCCCCCTTCTGGGGGCTAAGTAGCATCACCACCAGTGGCTGGTAAATATCTTCTGTCTGCTGTACAGTCTCATTTGAACCCCCTCATATCCATCTCAGCCTGCTTCCAGCAGGTCATCTCCCCCCGTGCCTGTGCCCTCTGTGTCAGACCTTGATCAGGTCGCCCTGTTTGTCTTATCCCTGTCTCACAGGCTGCACAATTACCCATGCATCTTCTCCACATCCCTTCATTTCTCTTTTTCAGTCATCATGAACTAGATGGAACTCACGCTTTACCCATGATAGGCAGAGCCTCTTTCCGTTTCGTCTTCTGCTCTAGCCCCCCCTTCCCCAACACCCAAATGTTATTTCTCATATCGTTGCAGCCTACACAAGTCACCACGCCCACTCACACTATTCTCATTCGCACTCTGAAATGATGCCGACGCATTCGATCGCTTAACCCATCTCTACACCTGCACACTAAGCCATCTCGGTATTCAACCTCTCCTACCGACTCGCATCTACGCATTCTAGCTCATGCAACTCATGCTAGCTCACACTATTTCAACACATACTAGCTAAGCAATCTCTACACCTGCTCTCTACTATACCGATATTCAGCACCCGTCGACTCATGTCGCTCACTCTATTTCAGCTCATGCTGCTCATGCAGTTTTGATGTATGCTAGCTGTCTGTTCGCCATCAACTCATATTCCGGCCCTTGCTGTCTCACGCTATTATAGCTTGTGCAGCTCATGTCATTCATTACAAGCTAGCTTAAGCTGCCGTAACCACGTGTCATGCTACACAGCCCGTCCCAGCTCTGCCCTCACCCTGGGTTGCACCATCACAGCTCTACCCAACAACAACAACTCTTACCCGATCGAGAATCCAACATCAGCTCACGACTTCTCCACACCTGTCTCCTGACCCACGATGGGTCTCCCTCTCTGCCTCTCTCCTGACCCATGACGGGTCTCCCTCTCTGCCTCTCTCCTGACCATGACGGGTCTCCCTCTCTCCTGACCCATGATGGGTCTCCCTCTCTGCCTCTCTCCCGACCCATGACGGGTCTCCCTCTCTGCCTCTCTCCCGACCCATGACGGGTCTTCCTCCCTCTCTCCCGACCCACGACTGGTCTCTCTCCTTCTCTTCCCCCCTCATCCTTCTGACCCTCATCCCTCCAACCCCCATCCCATCCCTCATTCCTCCCACTCTCATCCTTCCAACCCTCGATTCATAATTCAACAATTCGAGCTGTGCATCCTTCACCTGCAGGTTCCCATGCTTGCCATCCGCACCCATGCTGAAGCATACACATCAGTGTTATCATGGTCACCTCTGTCAACTATCCCTGCCAGTACAGCCATTCCAGTGAAGGTCCAGACCTACGGAGGGCCGCTCCTCCTCCGTTAGGGGAAAAGACCCTCCACGTCACAGTCTCACTACATCACTCCTGACTCATTCTTCCCCATCGCACCTTCACAACGCAGCTCCAGTTCCTCCAGCGTTTAATCTCCGGCAGTAGGCTTCCGCATAGCTTCTGGAGCCCTCGAATTGCACAATTTGTCTTCAGCTTCATCAGAACTCTGCCCTACCATTCCACCATTCTTTGGGGGTCTGACTAATCAAGGCATTCCCATTCATTCTAACAATAACAGATCAGTCAACACCACCTACAATGTAATAGCTTTCCTCCAGCAATTGCAAACCGGCAACCCACTTTAATCTCTTTGAATTTTGTCATTCAAGACACTCCAACACCGGGTCAACAAAATCCCATTGCCTTCTACCACCTGCTCTTACGAAATTAAGATTCTTGACATTGAACTCTAACTTCCATCTCATTCTGCCCCCGCAGTTTTAGCAATCTCCTTCAACTACGTGTATCTGCCTTACCATCTCACGTCATACTAGCTTCTCGCAGTTCTTCACAAACATCGGCTCCTAATCCGTTCATTCAGCATCCATTCGACCCATTTCTACACTCCCTCAGTCCGTGTCATGAACCTTGTCCTCACGCGTGTTCTTTTGGCTTAGTTTCATCAGTTCTCTGCGAGTTGTATTCAACTGTTCCATCATTTTGAGGTTGACCTTTTTCTCTTCAGTCAATCTCACTCAACACCTTCCAAGGACTGTTCTTCAGGCAACATAATTTCTTCGGCCACTCAAACCAGTCCATGCAAACTTGCACTCGTGCCTCTCCTCCCAGTTCACATCCAACTCCTCCACACGTTCTGACCAGTCCACTAAAGAGAATCCTTCAATTGGCCAGAATCTCCTCCTACCATTCTCACGATCTGTGTTCAATCTGTCTCTTCCAGCCGGACAGCCATTCCTAATTGTTGCAACCCTCGTCTGTCAGTCCTCATGTGCACCTTCTCATACATTCATCAGTCCTCTACCAATTCCTTAGCTCATTCCTCATTCACTCATCTTAATCTCTCTTTTGGGGGTTCCGAATCTGCTGGGTGACCATTTTGGATTGGAGATGGAGCCCCCACCCTAAGTCTCCCCCCAGCCATCGCATCAACCTGCCGTCAATCGTCAAATATCTTTATCGTATTTCATTGTTGTGGCGTGGTCTTTGCTAGTGAACTGCTTTTTATTTTTGTCCATATACTCCATTGTACATAGCCGCAGTCAGTGCATGTTCTTATTCTTATTTGTGTGTATTAGTTTTTATTATGGGTCTGTACTCTGGGCCTCAGACAAAGCCTCAACAAAGTTCTATTTTATATGAAAAGATATTATTATATCCTGTAAACATCTCTTGGCACTATTCACAGAGCCTTATATTCTTATATTTGTAAATAAAAATGTACTTTGTCATCAAAAATCTCTTTCTCTGTTATTTTAGATGTTTGAGGTGTCACTAAATCAATAAATATTGATGTCAAAGTCACTGATCTTCTTGACCTTTTGCGGTGCAACACTGTAATTTCCCCGTTGTGGAACAAGTAAATGTTTCTTATCTTATAAATTAATTGGATGAAATTATTATGAACATAGATGATTGAGTCACACTTTTTATTTATGTATTTATTTTTACATTTCAACATATATTCTTGATTTATCTTATGTTTTTGGTCCCCCATACACAACAACCATTAAAATCACAATTTAAATAAGTCTTGATCTGTATCATTTCCTTCATATGGGTCTCTTTTATCCCCAGTTACCTTGTGCTTTCCTCCCACCTCTGTTTGCACTGAAATACAACTCGACGCTAAAATTAGACCCAGTGAGATCAAGTATTTCTTATTACACTATCCCACACCTCTCTCTTACTCTACGGCTGCACTCAGCTATTCAAATCACTCTATACCATCTCACATGGACTTTGGGTTTCATTTGGATTTAGTCTTTACATTTTGACTAAAATCCTACAAACATTTAGTCATTTTTAAACTTTAATTTGATCTACTTTTAGTTTTGTTTTTCTGTTCTGTGTCAACCTAATGCAAATGTCTAAGTCAAGCAATTACTGTATGTCTTTTTTTTTTTTAGAGTTCTTTTGTTTCTATATTGGGCATAAAATCTGTTATTTAATGGTAAAGAAATAAATGCATTGGGAACTTGGATCATTTTCCTACTCCTTTTGTATGTTCATGACTATTACAAATATATATATATAATAAAAAATAATATCTGTAGGTACAATCAATCACAGTTGTCGTTTGTTTGCTTTACACATACACACACACACGCACACACAAATTAATAAAATGGACACTAGATTAAATCTGAAATGCTAATCTTATTTGTACGTATGGTTCAATAATGTTTTGTTAAGTCCTTGCCCCTTACATTAAATACAACCTGACCAAGAATCAAAACATGGGTATTAAATGGCACAACATGGGCCAAAGCACATACGTGACATATGTGAGGTAGGATTAAATGTAACTGCTGAATCCTATAGGCTGCAGTTATAACCGGCCCGTGCATACCAAGACATCAACACCACAAGATCCAGCCACTGCTCACACATGTCTTTAGAGCCCACCTTTAACCCGACATGACTCCAATAATAAGGCAGTCTGTTGCACGCTGTGGGAGGGGAACCACATGGCATACAACATTACAGAAGCTTGTTGAAAAATGACTTTGGTCCAATAGAATCAAAGTAATATGACTGTAATTTTTGACTACAAAATACAAATAATTGCAGGTCTTATATTTTTTGTATTGGCCAATCCAAAAAAGTCCCACCATGAGAGTTCAAATATTGACAGGAGGAACTAAAAAAATAGAAAGCTGAAACGTAATACACCACACAGTACATTGCATGTTACAGAAGTATAAAGTAGCAGTACCCCCCCCCCCCCTTTTTTCAATAGATGTTGCCTCTTTCATAAAAGTCACAAATTAACAACATAATTATGAAATAACACAAACCAAAGTTGTCTGTGCCCTCAGTCTAAATTCATAATATCAATTAATATGAATTAATTATATTAGAATGAATATTAATAATATAAAAAATATCACTGTATTTGAATAAATGTAGTTTGAATAAGTTGAATGCCACTGCGAAGCATTCTAAGCAAAGCAAAAATATCTCCATGGACACAAGGTAGCACACCCCCACCAGAAAAAAGTAATATAAAGTTTCCTCAGAAATTATGTTAACTGCTTCAGTATTTCACCCATGCATATAAAACACCTTTGTTGGAGGCTATACTGTACATTGCATCAATTAGCAGTTATGTCCCAAACATTTGAAAGCGTTTGACACACACGGCTGGACACATGACATTTAACGTCTACAACCAATGTCTCCTACACTATGACACTTCCAAAGAATCTGACCTCCAACCAGAAACAAGTTAATAGGGACGTGCTAAGACAGCGCAGCTACAGAAATGTGCCGAAGAAAGCAGAGGAAACAGGTGGCCGATGGAAACGCACTTAGGAGTGTGCACGTGAAGAGCGCGCACAAGAGCAGCGTGCACAGCGAGCGCAGGGCGAACTGGGTGCACCAGTAAAGCACCTGTCATGACGCTGTTGTTTAACATCCTCTAATAGGTCTTTATCATGTCAACAGCATGCGTAAAGACAGTCCAAAAGAGAAGACAAAATTAGCAGCATGCATTTCACTGTTCCCCAACACTACAACACTCCCCAACACAGAGTGAGAAATATTTGCCACATAATAAACTAACATAGTGCAGAAGTGAAGGAGCAGAATAAAGAGGACTAACCAGAGTTTGCTTGTACCTCAGAGCCTTCCTTTCCGATGCATCTGCGGCCATTGACACGCTGTCACTAACCCAAAAATAACCGGCCCTCCGTAGGTCTCAGCGTTACCCCACACACAGAGCAGCTCACACATAAACTGTCCATCCACACAAACAAATATGATCCGTCTGCAACCTGCACCGCTCCAGCCACACGTCTCCTCATGCAGGAAGGTTCCTTCATGACAGCAAACGGACATATTAAGTGCATATGACGGGTTTTTGTGTTTTTAGGATTACGAGTTGCTTTGGTGGGATGTGCCTGGGGTGAATATTTATCATAGTTTTACGTGAGTTAAGTGAAAGTACTGTATGTGGGGTAAACAAGTTGAGATGGAAAGTACAAAAATACAGGAAGTGGTGAGTTCTAAAATGGAACATTGAAAAAGGGACAATATTTTGTTTTTTAAAATTATATTTAAATGCATTTTTCTGGCTAACCTTAATTTAACAAAATAAAGATGTTGTCATTAATTTTATTAGTTTAATCCTATTGTAATTTAGACATGTTTTGGCCCTTGTTAACACTATGATTGCTATGTAAGAGTTATGGAATAACCTCTATGTATTAAAGGCATTTCAGACTCAGTCATTTATATAAATATGTACATATAAGACTAATAAGTTAGTCTTTTAATTCTTGAAAAATTTAATAGTTTAAAATAACAAAGCACCTAGTAAATTCCTATCTACTTACAATAAATGTATTTCTGTATTTCTTAAAGGAAAATTAACGTTTTTTACAATTTGAGCCTTATTTCGGTAATAAAACAAGTTGTTTTACTCACCCATAGCACTTTGGTGTCATATGGAGCACTTCCGGAGATGTTTTAGATTAGCGATAGCCGTATGCCCCGAGTGGTCTCCAAATAACACACACTTTAGCACTTTTCAAATCATAGAAGCTCAATATCTTAGTCTACACTTTCGCATGAGTCAAAAGTGGCCTGTAAACCGAGATTTATCCATAATTTGGATTGCGTTTCATGTTTGGGTCCCGAGAGCTGAGAGTGAAATAAGATGTGACTCCGCACATGCGCACTGTCCTCCTCATCTACTCGAAACTATGGATAAATCTCAGATTACAAGCCACTTTTGACTCAAACAAAAGAAGAAGTGACTTTATTGATCTCACACTGGAGAAATTCTTCTCTGCATTTTAACCCATCCTATATATATATATACATATATTAGGAGCAGTGGGCAGCACACACATTAGGGCGCCCGGGGACCATCTCCATGATCTTCTTGCTTCGGTTTGGTCAGGACCTAAGATGGAGGTACCTATGGTGCATGTTTTGGGTTGATGGGGGAAACCGGAGTGCCCGGAGGAAACCCACCCAGACACGGGGAGAACATGCAAACTCCACACAGAAAGGCTCGGGCGTAGACTAAGACATTGAGCTTCTATGATTTGAAAAGTGCTAAAGTTTGTGTTATTTGGAGACCGCAAACATGTGCCCCGAGAACTCACATTACGGAGATCGCAAATCTAAAACATCTCTGGAAGTGCTCCAAATGACACCAAAGTGCTATGGGTGAGTAAAACAACTTGTTTTATTACCGAAATAAGGCTCAGATTGTAAACAACGTTAATTCTCCTTTAACTACAAAATAAATACATTTAATAAATGAATTAATTTTACAGCCCAAATGAGTTGTCTGTTCTTTAAAAAATGGCAATGCAAAATACATTTTTAAATGGGCTTCTAATTAACTGTAAATGTCTAATGGTAGAATCACAAGTATTGTTAATAAAAAGTCATATCAAGTTGTTTCACCTCTTAAAGGGCCCACATTATGCTCTTTTCTGATCTGTTATAATGTTGTTTCCTCATCACAAATGTTTAACACACAAAGCTAACATGGGGCACTTATGGCTCCAACTAACTTTCCATTAGAACATTGTCACTCCTCTCTCTATAACTGCTGCTGTGAGCCTCAACATTTTGGTCTTAAAAGGTTCATATTAACTCGCTCTACATGATCCTGGTGTTTATATTTCACCATTTTGTCTGTTAATAAATTCCTATTGGAGTTTAGCGTTACTCAAACATGTGTGAATGAAACGAAACACAACTCCAGGTATGTTTTTGGTGAGGTAACAACTTTCTAACATTGCTTAATGCTTAAGAGTCCATTATGTGCAATATAGGACCTTTAAATTGTTCTTAAAATGTGTGTTGTAGAATATAAAAATAACAGAAAGTAAATATTGTACTAAACAATAGCTACTTATCAGTGACGTAACATGTCCATCCCTAAATGGACTGACAGAACAAAAGGCTCCAGATGAAACCAGGGTGATACCAGTCACTTCTGAGGCGTGTCCCGGGAGAGAGGGAGCAGCTGAGGTCAAAGTTCATCACTATTCAAGTGCCGGACCACACGCCTTAAAGTCAACACTGATAGAGTCTTTAATGAGCTGCCAGTCACCTCTGTTCACACTTCACATCCCAAGTGTTTGAACCTGAGCAGATCTATGTTGCACGACTGCACTGATCCAACAGAAAACACATGGCTGCATAACTCCAACTATAAACAGGGGCTGAATGAGGGCTGCAAATTTTTAATTGGGCTGCAAACAAGTGGGAAAATGAATCAGACTTATTTTCTTTCATGATCTTGATAACAATATTCAAGTTTCTATATTTTAACTTTGCTTGAATGTGTTAAATTGCACCTTGGTTAAGCTTCATGTATTGCACAAAATATGAATATGTCTGTTTTATTTAATTTAAAGATGCACTGCGTAACTTTTCTGGTAGAGGGCCCACCAGTCTCCGTGGAGATGTTACCTGCAGTGTTCCAAAGTATAGCATTAAACTTTGCAATCTCCATAAAAACAAGCAAGAGACACCACCAGGCCAATTTACAGGAGATTTGTGAAGAGGCAACCCCCCTCACAGTAAGAATGAATATTTTTAAAGGTATTTTTGAGCAATAAAAACACCCATGATTGAATAAACACATCTTATATAAGTTTAATTCCATATTGTGGAACTTACAGGGAAAGCAATAGCATCTCCATGGTGGCGGATCCTGAAGCTGAAAAGTTACACAGTGCACCACTGATTATTATTGCTCAATGGTAAGTCACTTGACTTTCACCCGGGGGACCTGGGTTCAAATCTTCCCTGGCAATGAGCAAGCCAGTGTGGGTCCTTGGGAAAGACCCTTCACAGTACTGCCCCCGGGTGCCGGAAAAAAGATGGCTGCCCACTGCTCCTGAAGAAAGGATGGGTCAAAAGCAGAAGTGTGTCACTGTGTGTGATATCAATAAAAGGCTTAATCTATTATTATATTTTATTGTTGTATTTCTACAAAACTACAGAAATAACTGCAATATAATCCATATTTTGATACTACATTGCAATTTCCCTGGCAATACTGAAGAATAGGATAGAAGAAAGATGTATTTTTGATAAACCATGTTTTCTGGAAAGAGTGTACTGTTTTATAGAAATGATCACACTAAATAATAATGCTAGTTGGTATGTAAGAATCTGTAAAAATAGACACACATTCCTCACACTGTTTGAGCCTAATGAGCATCAGTGATGCTTATGCAGGTGTAAACGCTGACAGTGGAAACTCCAGCACTGTGGGTGTGGCAAAACCAGTGACATAAAACACAAGAGGAACAGCTCCAAAGAACGGCAGTATGGTACCTGTGAAATGCATGTGCAGCAGATAATGTAGAGAAAAAGGGCAGACCATGAGCGCTTGGATGGTGGAGTTACATTTTGTTGATAGTTTTGGGCTTTGTGAAAAGGAATGACATATTTTGGATAGACAGATGTGGGGCTACTAAACAGACATCGGTACAAGGTAAGAGTAGAAGCTTAGAAGCTTGTTTTGAAAATGTACTTGGTTGGTTAGCTTTTATTAACCATATATATGCAAAATAATTACATACAAGTATTTCAGATAGATAGAAAGATGGAGATTTAAAATAATAATAATAATAATATTTTTATAATCATATAATTTTAGTATGTTTTTTTTTAAGTTTTAGTAATTTTTTTTAGTAAGCCTTTTCCTTTTTTCCTTTGAATTCCCTTACAAAACCAATAATTTAACATTTTTTTGCTACCACCATAATGAACTTATCTCATTTGATTCGTTCAATATTAGTCACGCAAAAAAAATCACTTTTCATTTCAACCTGTTAGAATGTAAAATGAGTTTCAAGGATAATTAGAAAGAGTTAATAATGTGAATTTTAGAGTGAATTAAATTAACAAAAGGAACCTTATAATATAACAATTACTACTAGTATATGGCTACAATATTAAAACCCAAACAAGTGTCTGCCCTCAGATTTTCAGTAAAAGCTGTTAAGCCTCATCATGTTGACAGTATCTTTGTGTGTTTTGTTGGTTTAACTCTTAGTCCTACTTAAAACAGTTGATGTAGGTTGTGAGCTGTGGAGTCTGTGTTTTGCCTGTAGCTGTGTGAAGCCTGGGACGATTTTCCATGTGACAGTGAAATGTGGTCAGACAGGCTTAGTGGCATTTACCTAGTGAACAGGGCAGAGCGTGTGTCATTGGTTTACCTTTATAATGCATGCCACACTCCACTGTCATGTGTAGGAGTGTCTCTGCTGAGTATGCATGGATCAAACTCTAGCATATTGAGAACATGTAAAATGTCTTCTTTTAAAATATTATTCATAGCTTTGTTGTATCTTTTTGGCTGCAAGTTAACACACAAACTCTGCATATTTAGGCCGAGTTCTTTTCTCAAACTAAAAACACTTCCACCTTGTGATATCCTGTGGTAATAAAGGAGGCGTTCCACTGTGTTTTTAAACTCACCACACCTTTACTACAATCATTTGGATCATTTCAGCCTACTGAACTAAAGGTAAAAGCTGTTAACATGAAAACTACCGCTACATGACATCACAAGGTGGAACAGAGCATTTTGAGCTTTGGAGATGTAAACAGACTAATAGCAAAGGGTTATAAACATGTGTGAATGAAACAAAACACAACTTCATGTTTGTTTTTGATGAGTTAACAGAATTAACATGTATTATTATAATAGAAAAAAAAAGAAACCTGTCAGCTGGACAGAAGTTTTAGAGTGAATATGTTTTTGCCACTATACCAATTGGCTTCTTCACATCTGACAAGAAACTACTGAGCGCATGCCTTATTGCTGGGTTTCAGATGACATCACTGCATTCTGTATGCCAATATTAATTAATACAGATGGGGGGAAGCTAAAATTAAAATTGTTAAAGGAAAAGTAACGTTATTTTACAATCTGAGCCTTCTTTCGGTAATAAAACAAGTCGTTTGACTCACCCATAGCAGTTTGGTGTCATTTGGAGCTGTTTGGTAAAAGTTATGTTGTAGCGTATCCGTTAACATGAGTATTCGGGGCATTACTTTGCGGTCTCCAAATAACACAAACTTTAGCACTTTTCAAATCATAGAAGCCCGATGTCTTAATCTACGATTTCGTTTGAAGCAAAAGTGGCCTGTAATCCGAGATTTAGCCATAGTTTCGAGTAGATGAGGACGCCAGTGCGCATGCGCGGACTGTGCTCTCAGCTCCCGGGACCCAAACATGAAACGCAAAGCTGAAAACTATGGATAAATCTCGGATTACAGGCCACTTTTGCTTCAAACGAAATCGTAGACTAAGACATTGAGCTTCTATGATTTGAAAAGTGCTAAAGTTTGTGTTATTTGGAGACCGCTCAGGGCATTATATGCCCTCGCGATACGGCTATCACTAATCTAAAACATCTCAGGAAGTGCTCCATATGACACCAAAGTGCTATGGGTGAGTAAAACAACTTGTTTTATTACCAAAATAAGGCTCAGATTGTAAAAAACGTTAATTCTCCTTTAAGTTAACTGAAAATAGCAGGTTCAACATTTGAGAATTTACCTTTTGGATTTTTCATGGTAAAGCACAATGTAATCAATAGGGAAATCTGGCTCTTGCCCCCATCTGAGAGTATGACATCATCGCATTCTAAAATCTGAAAACCACCAATATCTGGAAGGAAGAAGGTAATTTATATGATCTTCAAAATTATTCCCACCCAACTATTTTGGCAGCAACATATTATGTTTTAAACTGTTCTATATGGACTGTAAACTATACTACTAATACTTTACTAAATATTTGCCATTGTATGTTTTACACAACAGCAGTTTGCAACAGTCAGATATTCATGTTCACTTCAATGAGCGGCAGAGCAATAAAAATCTAGCCGGCTCCAACTGACTTTACATTACATTACATTTCTTTGTAACTGCTGCAGTGAGACTCATCATTTTGGTTTTAAAATGTTCATATTAATCTGCTCTACATGATCCTGATGTTTTTATTTCACTATTTTTTTTCCATAACTTAATTCCTATTCCTAATATGAAACTGGCTCCAAATTCGTTCCTATAATTGACCCTCATTTGACTGGAGCTGGACACTACGGGTGACATCACACGGCCTTGGTCCACTTCTTTATAAAGTCTATGGTTGCTATAGAAATTAACCATCCAAAACAAAATATTATATTTTTTGAATGAATGAATAGAGTGAACAGGAAGCTAAAACCACGATTTTAAGAAGAAGTGACTTTATTGATCTCACACTGGAGAAATTCTTCTCTGCATTTTAACCCATCCTATATATATATATATATATTAGGAGCAGTGGGCAGCACATTACTGCGCCGGTTTGGTCAGGACCTAAGCTGGAGTACCTATGGTGCATGTTTTGGGTTGATGGGGGAAACCGGAGTGCCCGGAGGAAACCCACCCAGACACGGGGAGAACATGCAAACTCCACACAGAAAGGCCCAGGCGACCCGGGGATCGAACCCAGACCATGCATGCAAACTCCACACAGAACACACACGGAAAGGCCTGGGCGACCCGGGGATTAAACCCGGAACCTTCTTGCTGTGAAGCAAGAGCGCTAACCACTCAGCTACCTTCACCAGCCTTTTATTTGTTGCAATTACCAAAACAAAATGTCTCAAGTGAGCCCTGTTGTGTAGCACTCAGGTTTAAACCTCAACAAACGTGTTGATGTTCTGAAAAGCATGTAGTATTTGTTTTAGTCCATATTTCAGGGTTTGCAATACTTCTCAGAAAAATACCAAGTTAATTATTTTCAAAGACATCACCATGAGAAAGCAGTTTCCCAGTGTGTTTATTCAGGCTCTGATTTACTGACAGCGTCATACATTAAACATTACAGTCAGAGGACTTCATGTGTTGATGTAGTCACACTTTACAAACGTCAACTCAGTACTTGACAAACAAAAGACTGCAAATTTGTACTGAAGTAAAAGTTAAATGGCACTCAATTACATGTGTGCTGGTTCCGAAAGGAGCAGATACAGTTGTGAGACAGCTGCGTATTGGGACGAGTGAAACAAAATGTAACTACTTCCAATTACATGGCTAGACGTATACTCAATTACAAGTACAAGTTTAAAAATCTACAATTACCCAAAAAATCTACTCAATTACAGTAAGATCACAATTTGTCATGAGTTACTTTCCATTGGTTAACATAACAATAACAGCAGTAAGGGTGTGAAAATGTATACTTTATGAAATCATGCATTATCAGTATTGCTTTTGTAAGATATACTTAATACTAGTGCTGTCAGGCGATTAAAAAAAATAATCTAATTAATTACAGGATTTGTAATTAATTAATCTAATTAATCGCATTTTTTTTTAGGTGGTTTATTGTGCTTTCCCACAGTGCAAAAAGGGTGTCAAACGTGTGATTTATAGTGGTACAGTGAAAGGAATGCAGATTTCCTCTTTAAGTCTTTCACTCACTCTTTCAGTGCACGTTACCTCCAGTGTAACCAAGACAAGACTGCTGTACACCCCCATTCACCTCCCACATTACGTAACATTCATTGGAAAGCTCATTTACACCATTCCACTAGCCTATTTAATGGCGAATATTTCTGGTGCACGTGAGCATGTACAGTAGCTTTCATGCAACGTCAATAAATAATATACAAGGCTTCAAATATTCAGAGAATACAAATAATTGTCCGTGTAAATTACTCATGGCTCACCTGACCCGCGGCGCGGATGTGTCCGGACCATCGCACGGAGGAGGAGGGAGGAGGCGGTGGCACCGCGGGGTGAGTAAATGATCGGGTTTAGCGTGATTTGGATGGGCAAAACTAACGCTTCTTAAGTGTGCACCCTTAGTCACGGCAGAACACGCTGGAGAGGTTATGGTAATTGAAAAGGGTTCAGCTCAAGACCTCAGATGAAAGTCAATACTTTTATGGCAGAGATGGTCTCTCAGTTCAGTAATAAACCTGAAGATGAAGAAACTGTGAGCTCCAAACCCCAGTCCTCTGCTCCAGGAGAGGTGGGCTGTGACCTGTGCCCAGAGCCGAGGCTCAGAGCCGTGAAGTCCTGCCTGGTGTGTCTAACCTCGTACTGTCAGAGCGACCTGCAGCCCCATCTCACAAACCCCGTCTTAAGAGGCACCGCGCACGATACGGAAACGGGTGTGCGTCTTCACGTGCTCTCCGCGGCGTCTTCACGTGCTCTCCGCGGGGACAGGACAAGGGGCTTAGAAACGGACCTGCTCCGTCACATTTTTATAAATAAACTCGCCGTTCAAAGGCCCCGCACGCCAAATTTAAAATGCGCGCGCATTGAATTGCGCTCATAATTAATTGCGTTAATTTTTATAACGCGTTAATTAGCAGTGTAATTAATTAATCTAATTAACGCGTTAAACTGACAGCCCTACTTAATACTTAAACTTATTTACTTTTGCAACAATCATATTTGTGGACAGAAAACTTGCTCATGTAATATAGTTTAAATCAGGGGTGTCAAACTCATTTTGGTCCGGGGGCCATATCCAACCCACTTTGATCCCAAAGGGGCCGGATCAGAAAACTCATGGCAAATATACCCCAAAAACAACAGTAAGTCCAAATATTTGTGCAGAGAAATGCAAATCTATTACAGAAGTCTTTATTTGATTAACTAACAACAATGACTAAATATAATATTATGAACAACCTGAAACTTTAAGAAAAATGCAATTTCATCACAAGCATTCACCTCTGTGAATAAATAGGAATTAGTCAATTTTTCTTGGAAAATCCTGCACTCGGCGTTCACTTTTCTCATTTTGCTGATGAGGGTGTCACGTTCAACAGTCAAAACAATACGATAAGACTTTATTGATCTCACACAGGAGAAATTTACTTGCCACAGTAGCTCCAGGCAGGGACAGTTTGAACAAGAAAGAAAAGGTGCATGCAGGCAAGAATGGAATAAAATAAGTAATAATAAAAATTAATGATAATAATAATAATAAGTACCTAATAAGTAGGTAATAATCCTTTAAGAGCATTTGGAAAGAGAAAATTACCAATAATTTAAAAGAAAATGTAAATATAATTAAAATATTTCAATAGAAAATCAGCCAAGGGCCAGATTAAAGGTCTTGGAGGGCCGGATCTGGCCCCCGGGCCGCATGTTTAACATCCTTGGTTTAAATTATTATTTGTAGCTCCCATTGTCAGGATAGTACTGATAACGATGTGAAGCTGAATGATATTCAATTAACCAAACAGAGACCACTTACAAACTAAAATAGAAACAACCCAATCCTGATCCAATCCTACCATGTGCACGCAGTCATTTACTTTGTATTAACGCTATTTTCATATTCTATTATTGTGCCATTGAAAGTGCCCTGTGTGCTTGATGCTGTGAACACATTTGTTAAACAAATCAAACACAGAGGACTCCAGTTCAGAAGCCTTGACATGACGAAAACATAACTCAAACTGACAAACTGGCTTTAGCTGCTCAGAGACGGCCGTTTACGTGAGCTCATATGTACAGCACCTGAACTGTACCACAAGCTCAGGCGTTTGCATACGGCGCTATTGGTTTCATGTCACTCACATTCAAGTTACAGTGAATATCTCACTCAATCTATATAATTTTGTTATAATTATGTCAATAGGTCAGCCATGGGTGATCAGACTTATAAATGGAAAGGTAATTAAGTATTCTGGCTCTCATTACAGGCTATTGTAACTCTCAACAAAAGCTATTATAAAGTGATAGCTCATTACAGCAGTAAATCAACTCATGAATGACTCATGAATTTACAAGCACGAAGTTGAACATAATACCAGTTTATTTTATGTCTTCTAATTATATAAATAATTAACTAACAACAAAACAAGTACTGCAGGGAATTCTAAACTCATGACCCATCTACAAGAAAGTACAACTTAACTTCAACTTATTTTAGGTCTAGTTATTTAAAGGTGAATTAACGTTTTTTACAATCTGAGCCTTATTTCGGTAATAAAACAAGTTGTTTTACTCACCCATAGCACTTTGGTGTCATATGGAGCACTTCCAGAGATGATTTAGATTTGCGATCTCCATAATGTGAGTTCTAGGGGCACATGTTTGCGGTCTCCAAATAACACAAACTTTAGCACTTTTCAAATCATAGAAGCTCAATGTCTTAGTCTACGCTTTCGTTTGAGTCAAAAGTGGCCTGTAATCCGAGATTTATCCATAGTTTCGAGTAGATGAGGAGGCCAGTGCGCATGTGCGGAGTCACAGTTTATTTCGCTCTCAGCTCTCGGGACCCAAACATGAAACGCAAAGCTGTAAATTATGGATAAATCTCAGATTACAGGCCACTTTTGACTCAAACGAAAGTGTAGACTAAGAGTATTATTTATTACCGAAATAAGGCTCAGATTGTAAAAAACGTTAATTCTCCTTTAAATGTTCAGTCTGTGTTGGATATTTTAAATGATAAAATAAAATGTTAAAACGTAAAAAAAAAAAAAAGTTAAAATGTTGTGATTCTTATAATACTTGAGTTAATAGTTGCATGTTTGTATGTTTATGCCTATAATAGAAAAACATGTTTTGTACAAAAACTTTGAACACATACTGTACCTTAGGTCCCGGGGTACACTGACTACACACTACAAAAAACTAATGCACATTTTTTAAAGGCTTGGACGTTTTCAAAGCTTTCACTGCTGTTTGTTTAATTGTTTGATTTTCCAGCTTCTGTTGCTTACACGTTGTGAAGGCCTGTGCACCGACGGCTTATGATTTTGGGCTATACAAAATATACAGTGGTACCTCACCTTACGAAAGTAACAAAACGCCTTCACATTAAATTTTGGTCTCTAGATACGAAAGAAAATTCAAGTTACGAAATCTCAAAAATTCAAATAATGCGCGCTCAGCCACACACATACGCTTTTCTCAGACTGGATTTAAACTTTTCTCACATTTGTCTCTCGTTTAAACACTCAAACTTTCATAGATTTTCAACAAAATGTATTAATAGTGAAGTGTGGGGGGAAGGGGGAGGGCGCCGCGCATGACCCGGCGCGGTGGGCGAGCACTAGACCCGTGCTCAAACTGTGCCAGGTCTAAACCAGGATTAGACCACCGCGGCTCTTGCATGCGTTCGTTCATGCGCTCAGACTGCGTGCGATGCCGAGGGGAGTCCTCGCTGCTCGCCTCAGCCGTGACTCGAAACGAAACCAGGAAATAGACCCGCACGCGGTGCTTTAATCCACCTGGTTTAGTCCAGGTTTAGTCCTGGTCCAGTCCTGGTTTAGTCCAGGTTTAGTCCTGGTCCAGTCCAGGTTTAGACCTTGGTCTAGATCTGGTATAGTCCACGTTTAGTCCTAGACCCGTGCTCAAACCGTGCCAGGTCTAAACCAGGATTAGACCACCGCGGCTCTTGCATGCGTTCGTTCATGCGCTCAGAATGCGTGCGGTCCCGAGGGGAGTCCTCGCTGCTCACCTCAGCCGTGACGAAACGAAACGAAACCAGGAAATAGACCCGCACGCGGCGCTTTAATCCACCTGGTTTAGTCCAGGTTTAGTCCTGGTCCAGTCCAGGTTTAGACCTTGGTCTAGATCTGGTATAGTCCACGTTTAGTCCTGGGTCTACAGTCTCTACGCAGGACACAGTGTTACACTATAAAAAAATGTTACACTATAAAAAAAAAACTTGGAACGAATCAGGCCTTTTCCATTGAAATAGCTACTCAACTTATGAAAAATTCACGTTACGAAACCACTTCTGGAACAAATTAATTTCATAAGGTGAGGTACCACTGTATATGTAAATATTTTCATGATGTCCCTCAGAGAAATCAGTTATATGGTAGATCAGAGATAGTAATTAAGTTTTATGTAGTATCAGTGATGGGTTTAAAGGCTTTGGGCTGTGCTGAGCAGAGGTAATGCTGAGCTCTGGTTTAACTGTGTGACTTATGCTGATCTGCTCTTCATTTACAGCATGTCATCCAACACCTCTGAGTGTGCCTCCAACGACCAACTCTGCAGTAAGTCATAATATATCCCTTTTTCCACCAAGGCGGTTCCAGTGCTGGTTCGGAGCCAATGTCAAATCTCGAACTGGTTCTTTGTTTTTCCACACACATAAGCCTGGCTCTGGCCCTGGAAAACTGGTTCCATCTCAGAACCGATGTAAAGCTGGTCCAGAAACAAGAACCGGTGACGTATAGCACTAGGGGCGGGTTTATACTGACGTTCCGAGCTTTACGAGATACGGTGGACTATCTATCAGCGCTTGCTAATACTGTTGTCTTACAATACAATAGAATCATAAGTACAACTTAAATCTTGTAATGTTAAAACAAAAAGCCAAACAGTTAGCCTACTGCTTAAATAGGAATTTGTTGTATGCCTACTGTTGTTCATTCACAAATTCATTTGCACGGCTATGAAAGTTAGAAGAGAAAAAAATACGAACCATTCTTCAGGAACGCAACCTTTGCCAAAGAGCTGCTTGTCTGCGTCTTTGGATGACAAAAAGGTTTGTATAATTAATAGCAACAGAATTACGTAGTTGTCCATTATAGTTGTAGTCGTAGTTAGTTGGTGATGACAGCTGGACTCTTGCGCTTTGACAGATGTTGCTACGACAACGGTAGCGCGTGCAGTGGCATAGCGACGTAGCACTCAGCTGGCTCTCAGCTGGTGGAAAAACGAGACGGTTCTTGGATAATCTGTATGGCAGCACCAGCTCAGAACCAGCACCAGCCCAGAACCAGCACCTGGTTCTTCTAGGTGGAAAAGGAGTAATAGTTAGCGTTATTGTCGAATTCTGCCATATGTACATGACATACAGTGAATCGAAATTTAGATTTTCCCTGGCCAAAGAGCCTTCATTCTGTTCTCTACAACAAGAGTCTAGCATAAACAACACTAAGAAGCAATCAAATAAAATCAAATACTAAATCACTGATGATACTACAGTCAAAGTAAAGTAATAATGTTTAAAGAGCCCATATCATTTTTTATCAATGTTATCATGTTGTTTCCTCATTCTGTTTTGTTTCTTTAACACATGTTAAATACACATGTTGAAATTTAGGTAAAAGGTAGCTGTTAACATGAAAATATAGCTTCATGACAGAGTCAACTGTGCGTAATATAGGACCTTTAAGTAAAAAAATATCAGTCACACCAATTTAAAGTAGAATATTCATATGTATTAGTATTAGTTCTCAAGTTTCTGAGTGAAATATACAAAAATAAGGGGAAAAAAAGAATAAATTCAGTCTGAATCTCAATTTGTAATCTGCCATTTCATTTCTTAAATATATATATATATGCATTAAAATTACATTTCCATTTTCAACTAGGTCAGAGGGCTGTTTTAATTATTACCATTGAATAATATTGATTTGGAGAGTTGCTTTTCAAGAAAATACAATAAATAAATAGGCCTACTTTAAGATACATCTACATTGTATATTACAGTTTATCTCATACAAATAGTCACCCTGGAGTACAATTATACTTTGTTATTTGTGCAAAGTTGGGCAGAAAACAGGGCCAAATATTAAGTAACACTATTTTAACCTTTCCAATCCCTATACGATATTTTAATAACAGAACTCAATTGTATTCGCTCTGTGCAAATCTGATGCAAAGAGGAATTTAAGCTTTAACTGTCAGAGCAGCTCAACATCAAAATGACTTTTAAAATTAGTTATGACTTACGCTATAGAATCACCACACCTAAGAATGTGCCACTACAGGAAAAGTTTGGCCAGTCCATTTGTTTTCTAAACATCCAGTTTCGTCTCATGAGTTATTATTATTGTGGGAGCCTGATTTTTCAAACATGAGTATCCAGTGTAAAGGTCAATGTAGTATGCGTGTATGTGTGTGCATGGGTTGGGTCACAGCTGCCTCACAATATCGAGGAAGTATTATCAGTGACGTGCAATCAGGAGAGGCACCTGTCATCACAGAGAAAAAAAATTTAATGAAAAAATAAATGGCTATATTTATCACCAATGATTTGTATTATAATTTAATTATTTTCTATTTAACTTTGCCATTTTAATTCACTTTTTATTCAAAATCTCTGAATTTTCACTTTTACTGTTCAAACACTGAGAAGAGACGTGCAGAGAGGCACCAGCCGTTCGTGCCTCACATGGACTGACTGTGCTGTAGCTCAGCAGTGACAGATTCTGCGCTAAAGCGGCGGTGAAAAGGCGCCGGGTGAGGCACGTAGTTACCTGGCCTCATGGTAGAGGCACTCGTGAGCCCAGGGATTCTTCTGCAACTCCTGGGGCAGCGGATTAGAATAAGTGACAGCAAGATACAATTTAGAGTTAGCAAGTCAAGTTTAGTAATCTGTTCAATATTGGGATATTGGGGATATTGTGACCTGCAAAATTTACAAAGAAGCCTTGTTAAACATCAGCGTTCCACCACTCACATTCAGAGTCAGCTCATACTAAAAACGTTGCTATTTTAATTTATGATGCTACTCTGGAAAATGCACTGAACAATAATAATTAATTTTCATCTTCACATCAAAAATATTATGAGCTCCAGTCACTTACAGGGAGAGAAACTGGCCCGGGGCCGACACCTGGTGATGTCAGTGCCTCACCAGCCATGACCCTCACCACACGTCACTGAGCATTATTATTATTAGACCTATAAAAACAAATGTAGTTTCCTGATTTTATACTATAGTTTTCTATATGTGTTTTAAACTATTAAGCTGCAGAAACCCATGCCACATATGACATTGATCATGTTACAGAATATGAAAACAAAAAAAACAATGAAATCAAATTGGTCTGACCTGCGGACAATCTGTCATTTGGAGAGATGGTTCAATACTCCATGTTAAAACACAGACACACGTCATCTACTTTTCCAATTCACCCCCCTGTTGGTCAGTGTGAATTCTCAAGGGAAGCATAAAGTTTAACTATTTCAAAATTGTGAAAATTATGAAAAATGTGAAAATTGTGAAAATAGTAAACTGTCAAAGGCAGCATTTCATATAGACAAACTCAAACTGAAGTATTTCTCGTGTTTGACTATCTTTGCTCATAAGTAACTTAAGAATAACCTGGGCTAAACTCAGGTCCCCATGTTAAAGGTCCTATATTATGCAAAGTTGATTCTCATGAGCTGTAAGTTAGAATGTTACCTCCGCAAAAAACACAAATTGTTCTTTGTTTCATTCACACGTAATCCTTTATTATTAGTCTGTCTGCATCTGCAAAGCTCAAAATGTTCTGTTCCACCTTGTGATGTCATGAAATAGTAGGTAGTTTTCATGTTAACAGTTTCAGAGCTGAAATTATTATTATTTTTTTAATTCTAGTGAAGGTGTATGGTGTTAAAGGTCCCATGGCATGAAATTTTCACTTTCTGAGGTTTTTGAACATTAATGTGAGCTCCCCTACTCTGTTTAGCCCCCCCCCCAATGGCTAAAAGTTGCGAAATCTGTCTAAACTGAGCATTTGCGATCCCTTTCTGCGTTTGAAAAAAACACAGCTCAAATGGGCGATTCTGGACAAGGCACCTTATTGACGTCAGATCGAAAAAAGAAATGCAAATTCAGTTCCACCACCGTCTGGATCTCCACCTCCTGTCTCTGGAAATCACGCCCAGAGAATTTGGACTGCAGAGGAGCTACGCAATGCGAAATGCATTTTTTTATTTGCCTGGAGGCACATGCGAGTGTTTCTAGACTCGGAAGTCCTTTACCCAACCCTCTGGACCTCTGAAACAGCAGTGGTTTAATTTTATTTTCTGTGAAAATGTGTTTTTTTTTTCATTGAAAAGGCTCTCCTTTCCTCCTTCGCGCTTACACACGCGGAAGTGGGGCCAGGCACAGCACACCGCTAAAACAAGGAACCAGCAGCGCATTTGGCCCCCCCCCCACCCACTCCTCTAACCAATCTGTGTCCTTCTCATTTGCATTCAAGCAACAAGGCCCAGAATGAGTTGTTCAGACAGAGAGATTATGACTCTGACTCTGTACATGTGTCTTTCTCATGCACTAAGTGTTGATTTTGAAGAAGGATTCATTTACAGTATTAGGGAACCATTAAGGCACCATATAAAAGCATCAAGAAGTACCATGTCACAGCTCCAGGTCTGTTTGTGATGAGGAAACAGCATTAGAACATAGATCAGAAAATGCAATATGGGGCCTTTAATCAACTTTTAACCCTCCAGTCCATATACATGCCCTTTTAAAAAAAATAAATTTTAATTGATTTGATGTGTTTTCTTGTGTTTCAGTTGTTAAAGAGCATGAGGTGGAGGTGATCATCGTCCCGGTAATCCTGCTGTTTTTATTCGTTGTTTTCCTTGTGTGTATAGTTGCGCACCAATGTAGCAATAAGAAGAAAATCTCACAAAGCACTGTGGTCAGCAACTACAGGCATGATCAAATAAATCACATAACTCAATCAATCACTCAATCACATAACCGTCAGAATCACCATAACAAACATCACCACGACAACAACCATCCCAACCATCACCGCGTCAGCAACCATCACCCCAACCATCACCATCACCATCACCGTGACAACAAGCAAACCAACCACCAAAGACAGCATCAGAACACACACAGCTCCCCGCGCAGAAACAACAGGAATCGGAATCATCTACAAGGCATAGACGGTGAGTAAAAGCACATATGAATATTTCTAAATTCAATCTTAAAGAAAATTACAAGGCAGTGGTCTAAAATGAAAAATAAATAAATAAAATACTAAATTTATACTAGGGGTGGGCCGATGTGGATTTTTTGAGCCAATGTCGATATTTGGCACATTTAAAATTACTATTAAATTACTTTTTAAAATCCACAGCAAGGACCAAAAATAAATTATTATTATTATTATTGCGTGAAAAGTCCCTCAGTCGTCCAGGTAGAATCCATGATCAAAGGAGAAGTTCAATTTGTCACCTGGACAAAGCTCGTCAGAGCTGACGAAGCCTCTCGGATGAGCGGCGAAACGTTTTCAACCAAACAAACTTTGTCCAGTTGACAAATTGAACTTCTCCTTTGATTATTATTATTATTATTATTATTATTATTATCTGCCATCTGCAAACAGCAGAGATGAGATCCTGTGGTTCCCAAACCGGATCCCCTCTGGCCCCTGACTGCGCTTAGAAATTCTGTCCATAAATATAATGAACAGAACCGGTGACAAAGGGCAGCCCTGGCGGAGTCCAACATGCACCGGAAACAGGTCCGACTTACTACCGGCAATGCGAACACAGCTCATGCTCCGGTCATACAGGGACCGAACAGCCCTTAGCAAAGGGCCCCGAACCCCGTACTCCCAGAGCACTCTCCACAGGACCCCACGAGGGACACGGTCGAATGCCTTCTCCAGATCCACAAAGCACATGTGGACTGGTTGGGCAAACTCCCATGCACCCTCGAGCACCCGATGGAGAGTATAGAGCTGGTCCAGTGTTCCCCGGCCGGGACGAAAACCACACTGCTCCTCCTGAATCCGAGGTTCGACTATCGGTCAAATTCTCCTCTCCAGCACCCTGGAATAGACCTTACCGGGAAGGCTGAGCAGTGTGATTCCCCGATAATTGGAACACACCCTCCGGTCCCCCTTCTTAAACAGAGGGACCACCACCCCGGTCTGCCAGTCCAGAGGTACTGTCCCCGACCGCCACGCGATGTTGCAGAGACGTGTCAGCCAAGACAGCCCCACAACATCCAGAGACTTAAGATACTCAGGACGGATCTCATCCACCCCCGGGGCCTTGCCACCGAGGAGCTTTCCAACCACCTCAGTGACTTCGGCCAGGGTGATGAACGAGTCCGCCTCCAAGTCTCCAGCCTCTGCTTCCTCCTCGGAAGACGTAATGGCGGGATTGAGGAGATCCTCAAAGTATTCCTTCCACCGTCCGATAACATCCCCAGTCGAGGTCAACAGCTCCCCACCCCCACCGTAAACAGTGTTGGTGAAGCACTGCTTCCCCCTCCTGAGGCGCCGAACGGTTTGCCAGAATTTCTTTGAGGCCATCCGATAGTCCTCCTCCATGCCCTCTCCGAACTCCTCCCAAGCCCGAGTTTTTGCCTCTGCGACCACCCGGGCTGCAGCACGCTTGACCCGCCGGTACCCGTCAGTTGCCTCAGGAGTCCCATGAGCCAACAAGGCCCGATAGGACTCCTTCTTCAGCCTGACGGCATCCCTTACTTCCGGTGTCCACCACCGGGTTCGGGGATTGCCGCAGCGACAGGCACCACAGACCTTACGACCACAGCTACGGGCGGCCGCATCGACAAAAGAGGCCGAGAAAAGAGCCCATTCGGACTCTATGTCCCCAGCCTCCCCCGGAATCCAGGAGAAGCTCTCCCGGAGGTGTGAGTTGAAGGTGCCCCTGACAGAGGGCTCTGCCAGACGTTCCCAACAGACCTTCACAATACGCTTGGGCCTGCCAGGTCTCTCCGGCTTCCTCCCCCACCAGCGGACCCAACTCACAACCAGGTGGTGATCGGTTGACAGCTCTGCCCCCTCTCTTCACCCGAGTGTCCAAGACACGCGGCCGGAGGTCAGATGACACGACAACAAAGTCGATCATCGACCTCCGTCCTAGGGTGTCCTGGTGCCACGTGCACTGATGGACACCCTTGTGCTCGAACATGGTGTTCGTTATGGACAAACTGTGGCTAGCACAGAAGTCCAATAACAGAACACCGCTCGGGTTCAGATCAGGGAGGCCGTTCCTCCCAATCACCCGTCTCCAGGTGTCACTGTCGTTGCCCACATGGGCGTTGAAGTCCCCCAGGAGAACAACGGAGTCCCCGGTCGGTGCACTGTTCAGTACCCCTCCCAGGCACTCCAAGAAGGCCGGGTACTCTGCACTGCTGCTCGGCCCATAGGCCGCCACAACAGTGAGAGACCTGTCCCCGACCCGAAGGAGCAGGGACGCGACCCTTTCATTCACCGGGGTGAACTCCAACACTCGGCGGCTGAGCTGTGGGGCAATGAGCAGGCCCACACCAGCCCGCCGCTGTTCCCCGCAGGCAACGCCAGAGAAATGGAGGGTCCAGCCCCCCTCAAGGAGTTGGGTTCCAGAGCCCAAGCTGTGCGTGGAGGTGAGGCCGACTATATCTAGTCGGTAACGCTCAACCTCCCGCACAAGCTCAGGCTCCTTCCCCCTCCAGCGAGGTGACATTCCATGTCCCTAGAGCTAGTCTCCATGTCCGGAGATCCGGCCGTCGAGGCCCCCGCCTTCGACTGCCGCCCAGATCTCTCTGCACCCGGCCCCTATGGATGCTCCTGCGGGTGGTGGGTCCACAGGAGGACGCCCCACGTCGCTTCTTCGGGCTTCGCCCGGCCGGGCCCCGTGGGGAAAGGCCCGGCCACCAGACGCTCACTGGCGCACACCCACCCCAGGTCTGGCTCCAGGGTGAGGCCCCGGTGACACCAGTCCGGGCGACGTATCTGACATTGATTGGAAACTCATCATAAGGGCTTCTGAACCGCTCTTAGTCTGACCCGTCCCCCAGGACCTGTTTGCCTTGGGTGACCCTACCAGGGGCATAAAGCCCTCGACAACATAGCTCACGGGATCATTCGGGCACTCAAACCCCTCCACCACGTTAAGATGGTGGCTCACGTTGTCCTGATGGCTTCATCGAACCGGGACCTCCAATGTGCACTGGGGCGGTTTGCAGCCGAGTGTGAAGCGGCTGGGATGAGGATCAGCTCCTCCAAATCCGAGGCCATGGTTCTCGACCGGAAAAAGGTGGCTTGCCCTCTCTGGGTGGGTGGGGAGTCCTTGCCTCAAGTGGAGGAGTTCAAGTATCTCGGGGTCTTGTTCACGAGTGAGGGGAGGATGGAGCGTGAGATTGACAGGCGGATCGGTGCAGCGTCGGCAGTGATGCGGTCGCTGTACCGGACCGTTGTGGTGAAGAGGGAGCTGAGCCGAAAGGCGAAGCTCTCAATTTACCGGTCAATCTACATTCCTACCCTCACCTATGGTCATGAGCTCTGGGTAATGACCGAAAGGACGAGATCGCGGATACAAGCGGCCGAAATGAGTTTCCTCCGTAGAGTGGCTGGGCGCACCCTTAGAGATAGGGTGAGGAGCTCAGTCACACGGGAGGAGCTCGGAGTAGAGCCGCTGCTTCTCCACGTCGAGAGGAGCCAGCTGAGGTGGCTCGGGCATCTGTTTCGGATGCCTCCTGGACGCCTCCCTCGGGAGGTGTTCCGGGCATGTCCCACCGGGAGGAGGCCCCGGGGAAGACCCAGGACGCGCTGGTGGGACTATGTGTCCCGGCTGGCCTGGGAACGCCTTGGGGTCCTCCCGGAGGACCTGGAGGAAGTGTCCGGGGTGAGGGAGGTCTGGGCGTCCCTGCTTAGACTGTTGCCCCCGCGACCCGGCCCCGGATAAGCGGAAGAAAATGGATGGATGGATGGAATTATTATTATTATTAATAATAATAATAATAATAATAATGTATTATTATTAGGGCTGTCAGTTTAACGCGTTAATTAGATTAATTAATTACACTGCTAATTAACGCGTTATAAAAATTAACTCAATTAATTATGAGCGGCAATTCAATGCGTGCGCATTTTAAATTTGGCGTGCAGGGCCTTTGAACGGCGAGTATATTGATAAAAACGTGACAGACCAGGTCCCTCTTGTCCCTGGACAGCGATGACGCGATGAGAAATGCCGTGCTACCATTGGTCGGCATACAGAGACAAATGCACTTCTAATAGGGGAGAGCATGTGAAGACACGCGAGCCCGTTTCCCCATCTGCTGCGCTCCGCGCTGAACCATTTTCAATTCCCATAACCTCTCCAGCGTGTTCTGCCGCGACTAAGGGTGCACACTTAGAAGTTTTGACTTAGTCAGTTTTGCCCATCACGCTAAATCACGCTAAACCTGATCATTTACTCACCCCGCGCTGCTGCCTCCTCCCGTGGTGCGATGGTCCGGACACATCCACACCGGGAGTTTAAATCCTCCTCACGGGTTCCGGGGGTCATGAGTAATTTTCACGGGCAATTATTTGTATTCTCTGTATATTTGAAGCCTTGTATATTGTAATGACTCCAGGCTTCTCTTATTCTCCAATGAACTTTATTAAACAGAAGTTCGGACTCACTTAACATTAACACCCACACCTTTCCCACGCATGTGCCCAACAGCCAACCCCTTAAAGGCACAGACACCATTAACCCAGGTCATTACAATATTATTTATTGACGTTGCATGAAAGCTGCTGTACGTGCTCACCTTTTGGCACCAGAAATATTCGCCATGTATTAGTGGAATGGTGTAAATGAGCTTTCCAATGAATGTTACATAATGTGGGAGGGGGAATGGGGGTCTGCCAGCAGTCTTGTCATGTTTACAGTGGAGACAAAGAGAGTGAGTGAAAAACTTAGACTTAAAGGGGAAGTCTGCAGTCTTTTCTCTGTACCACTATAAATCACACGGTTGACACCTTTTTTGCACTGTGGGAGAGCACAATAAACCACCTAAAAAAATTATTTTAAAAATGCGATTAATTAGATTAATTAATTACAAATCCTGTAAATAATTTGATAATTTTTTTGAATCGCCTGACAGCACTAATTATTATTAACTTAATTTATGTACAAATATATATCTGGGATGTAAAATAATTTCTTATGTGTTTGTGTAAACATTTAACACTCTTCTATTTCCATTGGTACTCATTAAATAAAAGACAAATCTAATGCACTGAGGACAATCTGGGAATGACACATGGGCACACAGCGAGGCCGGATCTAGAAGTGGGCAGGGGTGGGCAATGCCCACCCAAAATGTTCTCCTGGCCACCCAATTGGTCAGCTGTATTTGATGTAATTTCAACCTGCCTATCACGTTTTCTTGTTTGCTCTGCCAAAATGCCCCGACATCTGATTCGCCAAGCCGCTTACCCGAGCACAACGCGCTCATTTTGCCGCTAGTGGTCCGCTTCGTGTCCCACTGTCTGCATGAACACGCGCGCTGCACGGTGCTTCAGCCCCACAGCTCCATCGTGACCCTGGGGTCGGTCCTCACGTGCAGCCGCGGAGCAAGCTCCACGGGGCGGGTAGCGCAGTGGAAGCAGCCTGCTGTCCTGCCCGTGTGCGCCGGTTTTCGGTGTGTGCATTAGAAGAAAAATATTCCACATGAAACTCCACACTATCCCCCACCAAAATTTTGAGATGCCCCCCCCCAATCTGTGCCATCTAGATCCGGGCCTGGCACACAGAGGTACTGAATATAGATATCGGCCGATACAAATATCAACAAACCTTGCCGATATTTATCAATACCGATAGTGGAACTGATAGATCGCCAATCCCTAATTAATACATTTTCTTTGGCAACATTCAGTATTTTCATCACAAGCTGAAGAATGCTTTATGTTTTGTTTTAAAACTTGTTTGACATGACCATGTCTTTTTATTTACCGCTATTAGTGTTTGTTTAAATGGGAAAAAGTTAAGTTAAATCATTGCATTAAAATATATATTCTAAATCTTTTTACTCTGATGGTTTTTAGTATACAGTACACTTTCATTTGTGTACATTTCAAAAAGGCAGGAAATGTATCTGAATATAACTGTATACTTCACTTATGATACTTATCAAACATATTAAAACTATAATTCTCCTTCTTCTCCTTCTTTATAGCCCCGCCTGGCATAAACCCTCTTGAACATGAGGAGGTGCCGATGACAGTTCAAAACTCTCCACAGACGAACACTAAGCCTAATATGTCTGCAGTAGAGCGTAGAGCCACAGAGAGGCAGCACAGAGCTTTCAGTCAGATCACAGCGCTGCCTCAGACTTTCTTCATCAAAGCAGACAACTCTGTGTCTCTGTACCGGGCGCAGATGGACCAAAAAGATGTGGTCCTACGAGTACTCAAAGGTGTGTTTTATTTAAAGAATTATTGTATATTTTAATGTATTCGTTTAATTTGTTTAACTTTTTTTTTTCTACTTGAGTGGTATTATTTTTGATATTATATAAGTAATCTTATGCTTTTGTAAATTTGCCAGACCAGACTACAGACCCTCTATTTCAAATAGTGTTTAATGCTTAACAACTGTTAAGCTGTATTTTAACAATTCTACATTAGATTATATGTCCAATTTGTTACTGCACTTTTTCTTTTTGCTCTGAAAAAAATGATGCTTAGTGTATATGTGAATCATTTTGAATGCTTTACTTTCATGTACTTAGGTAATACTTTATTCAGTAGTACACAATTAGATAATAATGGTCGTGTTACTCAAACTTACTGATTTACAATGCAAGCAGAATGTTTTGGGTAAAATAAAATATAAAGTACAATCTTCTGACCTGTTTTGTCTTGTGTTGTCTCGTGTCAGATCCGGTGTCAGAGGCAGACAAGCATCAGTTTTTGGGGTTTGCGTCATTCATCTCTGGTCTGGGCCCCCACCCGTTCATCCCGGCGCTGCTCGGAGTGGTGACGGCGCAGCCTCCTCTCATGATGATCATAGAGGAGCTACAGCACAGGGACCTGCTCAACTTCCTCTGGAAATGCAGACAGGTACTTATTAGCTTTACTTTGTGTGTGTGTGTGTGTGTGTAAATGTCTTACACTGTGTAATTATTTGAATGATTAGCAACAGAGATGCATAAAATCAATACTGGTATTAATAATACATTAATGTAACAAAGTTGTGATAAAACCTGCTATTAAAGGAGAATTAACGTTTTTTACAATCTGAGCCTTATTTCGGCAATAAAACAAGTTGTTTTACTCACCCATAGCACTTTGGTGTCATATGGAGCACTTCCAGAGATGTTTTAGATTAGCGATCTCCATAACGTGAGTGGTCAGGGCACGACGCTGCAGTCATCAAAATAACACAAACTTTACCACTTTTCAAATCATAGAAGCTCAATGTCTTAGTCTACACTTTCATTTGAGTCAAAAGTGGCCTGTAATCCGAGATTTATCCATAATTTACAGCTTTGCGTTTCATGTTTGGGTCCCGGGAGCTGAGAGTGAGCTGAGTAAGCTGTGACTCCGCACATGTGCACTGGCCTCCTCATCTACTCGAAACTATGGATAAATCTCGGATTACAGGCCACTTTTGACTCAAATGAAAGTGTAGACTAAGACATCGAGCTTCTGTGATTTGAAAAGTGCTAAAGTTTGCATTATTTTGGTGACTGCAGCGTCGTGCCCCGACCACTCACATTACGGAGATCGCTAATCTAAAACATCTCCGGAAGTGCTCCATATGACACCAAAGTGCTATGGGTGAGTAAAACAACTTGTTTTATTACCGAAATAAGGCTCAGATTGTAAAAAACATTAATTCTCCTTTAATTAAAGTACCACCCACCACTTTAACAAAGATAAACTAGACTGGAAAAATATACATCCTTATTGTGAGTGGGTTTGACTCTTACTTGGCCTGGAGGAGGGCCTACTTTTGCTTGTTATCATGGAAATGTTGTTCCTTTGGCTAAAATTCTTTATGGAGAATGTTCCAAAGTAAGGTTTTAACTTAAAATTTTCATGGAATTATGAATGTGACATGCCACCTCCAAAATATTCTGTAGTAGTGTTCCTTTAAAAAGTTTATAAATGATCTTGTTTTTCCCATAGGATAACGCTGAGCCTGGGTGTGAGATGACTGAGAAAAGGATCTACACCATGGCTCGACAAGTGGCCTCTGCTCTGGTTAGTCATTTCAACAGTGAAACATTCTCTTTTTGTAGTTTTAAGATTTGGAAAATGCATTATGACAGAGGATGATAGGATACTGACATTACTCATCCATGGTTGCAGGACTACCTCCACACTCAGCAGTGTATCCATGGGAACGTGTCGGCTCGCAGTGTCCTGGTGGGGCGTGATCTGACGGTGAAGCTGTGGGGTTTGGGCACAGCGTACCGCAGGAGTGTGGGGGGAGCCTTGGGAAGCGTGGGGGCTCTGGAGGCCATGGAGCTCCGGAAGTGGGAGGCTCCAGAAGTACTGGCCCGAAACAGCGTCACCAAGAACAGTGATGTGTGAGTGTTTCTGCAATACATCAAAGTGCATAGAGCAGCTTTAATATGCGTCTAATTATCACTAGAATAGTGCCTGTGGTAAATATTTGAACTTTGATTTACCATAGTTTTACATCTGTCAAGAGACAATATGTGAGTTAAAGGTAAAAACAAATATATCAATTTTGCATTTATGCACATTTTTCTGACCCTCTAAAAGAGGGGTGTCAAACTCATTCTGGTCCGGGGGCCGTATCCAACCGACTTTGATCCCAAAGGGGTCGGATCAGAAAACTCATGGTATACAGTATATACCCCAAAAATAGCAATAAGTTCAAATATTTGTGCAGAGAAACACAAATCTATTACAGACTGTTTCTTCAGTCCAGTAATAATTCATTTATCTTGTCTTCTCAATTCTCCGTTCAGGTTATTGTATTGTTCGAAATGCCGTGTCTCGTAGTGGCGTTTAAGATTATATTCCTTGAGCACCGCCGCTTGTTGCAAACACACCGAGCGTACAGGTTTCCCATTCACCTCCATAAACAAATAGGAATTAGTCAATTTTTCTTGGAAAATCCTGCACACCTCTGCATCCACTTTTCTCATTTTTGACATTTTGCTGATGAGGGTGTCACGTCAACAGTCAAAACGATCGTCCTTTAAGAGCTTTTGGAAAGAGGTGAGTCTTCATTTGTGCTGCTCTGGTGGGAAAAGCAGAAAGGTGCTGCAGAAAATTACCAATATTTTAATAGAAAATTTAAATATTTTAATAGAAAATCAGCCGAGGGCCAGATTAAAGGTCTTGGAGGGCCGGATCTTGCCCCCGGGCCGCATGTTTGACACCCCTGCTCTAAACAGTCATCATAAACAGTCAATAGTTATTTACCGGTAAGTTGAGGAATTTTCATATATAAAAAAATGCCTAAATTGGGGTAAAATTGGTCAAAAGTTTAGCAAAATCTTATGTGGTCAAGTGAAATGAGTAGTCTAACCTGTCTGCAATTTTAATTTATTCATGTGCATCTATATGATATTTACAATATATTTTTGTTTTATCCTTAACAGATGGTCTTTTGGCATCCTGCTTTATGAAATAGTCACATTAGGTGAGTATCTGATGTTATTTGACTTCCTGAAGTAGGCTATACCTTTTCTGACAATATTTGTGATGTCTTTCTTTTAGGAGATGCGCCGTTCCCTGAGCTCTTGGCCACAGAACTGCTGCAGTATCTTCAGAGAGGAAGGTTTATGAAGAAACCAGCCAACTGCTCCAACACACTGTAAGACTCACCATTAAACAACAAATATAACATTAGTATCTTTGGAACATTATCTTTACAACTAAGCAGCCTTTAGAGCAGGGGTGTCAAACTCATTTTGGTCCGGGGGCCGTATCCAACCGTCCAACCGAAAACTCACGGCAAATATACCCCAAAAATAGCAATAAGTCCAAATATTTGTCCAGAGAAATGCAAATCTATTACAGACTGCTGTATCTTCAGTCGCAGCAATAATTTGTTTATCTTCTGTCTTCTCAATTCTCCGTTCAAGTTCTTGTATTGTTCGAAATGCCGTGTCTCGTAGTGGCGTTTAAGATTATATTCCTTGAGCACCGCCGCTTGTTGCAAACACACCGAGCGTACAGGTTTACCATTCAACAATTTTTTTCTCATTTTGCTGATGAGGGTGTCACGGTCAACAGTCAAAACGATGGTCTGTCATTTGTGCCTGAAAAGTGGCGCAGAAAATTACCAATATTTCAATAGAAAATTCAAATATTTTAATAGAAAATTCAAATATTTTAATAGAAAATTCAAATATTTTAATAGAAAATCAGCCGAGGGTCAGATTAAAGGTCTTGGAGGGCCGGATCTGGCCCCCGGGCCGCATGTTTGACACCCCTGCTTTAGTAAGTAGTAGTAGCAGTAGTGGTAGTAGTATACTAGTAAATAAATATACATTTTCAAATACCTAATGATTCATAACAAAATATAGCCAAGGTTTAATCCTATCAGTTTGACAGTTTTCTGATGGAATTCAACCTTACCTGGACTTTACCTAGACTTTATCTGGACCTTGTCTGGACTTTACCTGGACCTTGTCTGGACTTTACCTGGACCTTGTCTGGACTTTACCTGGACAAAGGAGACATTACAACAAAGATACAGTATTCAACTTCACTTTCCCACAGTCTAACAGCAAGTAAATAGGCCAATATTTCAATTTGTCTGAGAAGTCATTTTAATTTAAGTGAAACTAACTTAGCGAACGTTAATTAACTACCAATTACTAACACAAGCCGCTGTAATATAGTTTTAAGATAAAGTATTGTATTTGAAAGAACAAAATTACGTATCAAAAAGATTAAACTTTATAGAGGAAGAAAGTGTGAGCAAACTCAAGTTGGCAAAACCATTAACAGAACTTAATTAAGAGCAAGCTAGCGGTTTATTAACGCTCGTCCAATCTTTCTCGAAGTAATTTACGATGTTTTTGCTTTTCTTTTTGCAGATACTCGCTCATAAAATCGTGTTGCCAGTGGAGTTCCCAGCAGCGGGTCTCTCTGCTTCAGCTCATCCGCAAACTGGAGTCTGAAGAGCGGACAGCGAACGGGAGCGCGGTCCTCAGAGTCCCGGAGCTCATAGATGTGACGAAATATTTACGAGAGGCGGGCTACGGAGAGGCCTACAACTACGCCGTGTTCTGATTGGCTATAAAGACTGTCTATCAATATATGAACGCAGGATAATGTTCTCCAATTGGCTTAAGACTGTCAATCAAACTCTGAAGGCGGGATGCTGTGTTCTGATTGGTTTCTTGGATTCTTCAAACAAACGCTGCCTTGACATGACTCTTTCAACTTTAGAGGGATTTATACACAAAAACTTGAAGAAATTATTATTTTTATGAACTGTTTGCTGCTGGAACTTAAAGAGATGTATTTTGTATCCTAAATTAATATATGTTTTGTAAATATAATATCACAATTTAATGCACTTTATGAGGAAAACAAGTCAGTGTGCAATGTACAATATTAAAATAAGATTTTGCTATCTACTCAGGGACCGACATTAACAACATGAACCAACCTGCAAAATTATGCTCATATTCAGTTCACCCTGGGTGTCTTAAAATTCCATGATAAAAGATGAATTGCATATCACCTTATTCCACTCTACTATTAACCTGGGAAAGACAGCCTGGCAACTAGGCTAAGTGAGCTCTCCTGATTTTGGGAGCCAATCAGAGAGCGGGGAGGGGTGGAAAGACGGTGACGCGTACTACTAACTACTTACGCGTGTAGGTACCCAATGTGGGCGGAAGTACTTGATGTGGGCTCTGTGTTCACACATGGGCAGTTTGTGTATTGTTGTACGGGTTTCACGACAGTGCCCGATTCGTCCCTTGCAGTTGGTTTACAGCTCTGTCTGCATATTACCTCAGGGTGGTTGTCTCATGTGCTTTATCTATCTTTTTATCTATCTTTTTTATCTTTATCTATCTTTTTTTATCTTTATCTTTTTTATCTTTATCTTTTTTATCTTTATCTATCCATCTATGTCTATCTATCCATCTATATCTATCTATCAATCAATCAATCAATCCTGCCGAAAATTGCCTTCGTTGTCAAAATATGTCTCTGTCGTAAATAAAATAAATAATCCAAAAAAAAGCCCGAATCGGGCAGGAAAACCCTCCTTCTTCCTGATACGTCATGATACGTCATTATACGTCATTGTGCGCATGTGCAGAACACACAGAGCCCACATCAGGTACTTCCGCCCACATTGAGCACCCACAACTGAGCACCCACAACGCGTACTACTTAACTTGTAGTTTGAGCTGACAACTGACATGATTGGCTATGGGCTACGTATACGCCAAATGATAGACATTCGTAACGCCCAATAAACGGCCGTTGGCAATCGTCTGATCTGGGAGCCACCTTCGAAATATCTCATAGCAGAGGTGTGGTTTACGATCGCCAACGGCCGTTTATTGGGCGTTACGAATGTCTATCATTTGGCGTATACGTAGCCCATAGCCAATCATGTCAGTTGTCAGTTCAAACTACAAGCTTCCGTTTGCCACGTAGTACGCATCACCGTCTTTCCACCCCTCCCCGCTCTCTGATTGGCTCCTAGAATCGGGAGAGCTCGCTTGCCATAGTCGCCAGGTTGTCTTTCAGATCGGAATGAACGAAAGCAGCCTGGGATTTCCCAGGTTAAGACCATATATCACTTGATATGATATATATGATATGAGCCGTTTCCCAATTCAGCGAGTGCACGGTTCGGAGTGTGGTCTCAGTCTGCAGTCGAGGCGGTGCATACTCGCTCAGCCCTGAGTGCAGTCCGTGGATCACATGGTCGTCTGCGAAATGGAACAAGTCCCGCCTCAGCTCAATGAGCCGGGTGGTCTGCTCCTTGTTCCCTAAAGACAAAATATTATTCTATTGCGACTAGTAATACTTCGAATTGGGACATGGCTATACTGTATACTCCAGATGATGACGTCACGTGAAAACGCTCTATTGGTACTTAGTCAATAGGTACAGTGCTTACCGTTGATTTTGTAGAAAACAGTTTTCAGCTAAATAACTGAAAACACTGTTGTTGGATAGATAAAATTGGATCCCTGGTCTGTGTAGCCTGTATATCAGGGGTGTCCAAACTATGGGCAAACTATGAGCAGTTTTGTTTGGCCCTCGGGTCTTCTGCTGAATTGGCCTAAATGATCGTAGGGGGTACTTTTCACTGCAAATTCAAGATATCACTGTATTATTATATTGCATTGTGATACAGACCTAAATTAGGCCTGGAATAGGTGCTCCAGATCCAAATTCTTTGTAAAGTTATCCATCTGAAAGTCTTGCTGTATTGACCACCAGTCTGTTTCAACATATGGCCCTCAGTGAAAAGGATTGGACAGCCCTGGTCTATATAGAATTGCTCTTAACATAACATAGGTTGAAGCTAGAAGTATATAGCCTTTAAAGGTCCCATGACATGGTACTTCTTGATGCTTTTATATGGCGCCTTAATGATTCCCTAATACTGTGAATGAATCTTTCTTCAAAATCAACACTCACTGCATGAGAAAGACCCATGGACACAGCCAGAGTCATAAATATCTCTCTGGAACACTCCATTATGGGCGTTGTTGCTTGAATGCAAATGAGGAGGACAGAGACAGGCAGGTGCAGCAGGTGGGTTGTGGCCAAACTCTCCGCTCTTTCCTCATTTAGCGGTGCGCTGACTCCACTTCTGCGTTTTTGTGCGGAGGAAGATATGAGAAGTGTTCCATTGAAAAATAAACACATTTCCACAGAAAATAAAATTAAACCACTGCTGTTTCAGAGGTTCGGATAAAGGACATCCGAGCCTGGAAACACTCTCACGTGCCTCCAGGCAAATAAAAAAAACGCATCTAGCATTGCGTAGCTCGTTCGCGGTCCAAACTCTCTGGGCGTGAGTTACAGAGAGTGTGAGTAGAAACACAGACGGGCGGTGGAACTGCATTTGCATTTTTCCTTGAGTGTGACGTCAGAAACTTCCCTTGTTCAGGATCGCCCGTTTGGGCTGTCTTTTTTTCAAACACGGAAAAGGACCACAAATGCTCAGTTTACACATTTCGCAACTTTTAGCCATGGGGGGCTAAATGTTCAAAAACCTCAGAAAGTGAAAATGTCATGCCATGGGACCTTTAATCATATCAGGGACTGCAGATGGAAACGAGCTTTAGCAAAGCATCTCTTCTTTTATGAGATGAATGTGTTTGCTCATGGTCCCTGTAAAAATAAACCAAAAAACTAAAACTACAATATAATTAGCGCCAACACAGTAAATGTGACTAGTTAAAATCCTACTTGGCTGGTAACTTTCAAAAACTTAAGGATAAAAGGTAATGTCAAGGCCTGAAACTACTGATCAACAACTGTATGCCCGGTTGCACTCCACTTACCTGACTGCAAAGGAGTGTCATGTTTTGGTGTTAAACAAAAGCTAACCATTGTTGTAAAAAGAAAAACACACACATTTAAAACAGTTGCTTGATTATTTATTTGCAAGATTTCGCTGTTAACCCCTTCCCAAAACAGTCCCTACAATATTGTACAGTTTTGGATTATCTCAAAAATGTTAAATAGTTTCCAAATTCAACTGAAACTGTGAATCTTTGACAGAAAACGTGTGTTGCATTTCAGATTTGGCCTTGATATAATGAGTTAAAAATTGTAATACATTGACATCTTAAATTGGCTTCAAAATATAAATACACAGCTACCAAAGATTATTGTTTTTAAAAATACTGCCACATTCACTAACATTATAGGCATGTATCTAAGTAAATTGTTTTTAACACTATGGAGAGCTAAAAGGAAGACAGAAGAGGAGAGGCTTCTTATGAATGTACAGCTACTATTTAGAGAATGTGAAAAGGCAACAGTTTGAAAAAAGTAAAAAAGTTAGCGTTACTAATATAAAAAGATATGATATGAAAAGCATTTTAAAAACACAATCTTTTTCCTAGACCTATTTGAAACTCGAAAGGCCACAAAAATCACAGAAATAGAAGAACATGAGAAAAAGTCTACAGCTTTAAAACAAGGCAGTCCAGCAACGAAATGTGCATTTAAATACAAAAGGCAAATATTACACTTATTACAGTTTAGTTTAATGACAACGCTTTCACACTTTCATTCGTACAGCAAGGATGCCTACGAGGTGTGTCCACAAAGCGGGAAAAGCAGAAAGTAGTGAGTGACAGTGAAGATTTTTGTTTTAATAACTGGATTTTTAAAAATATGTATAATTCATTGTGTTTCGGACATTACGCTATTCAGATTTCAAATTTCTTGAATAAAAATCAGGATCAAGACATACTGTATGTGCATATAGGTATAAGTTTTTGTGTTTTTCTTACTTATTTATTACTTTTAATTACTTGGCTTGCTGGGATAGTATCTGTGGTAAATATGTATCATAGTTTTCCAACAATTATGTAATTACTTCTGAGTGTGTCATATCTGCTGCCTATATCCAACCAGAAAGTAAAATGATAAAGTTCTCATAAATAACAAAACTAGAGAAAACTACATTTACACCATTGTTTTTTTTTGTTGTAAAATTTGAAAACTTAAAGGGAAAGTAAAGTTTTTTTTTTTTACAATTTGAGCCTTATTTTGGTAATAAAACAAGTTGTTTTACTCACCCATATCACTTTGGTGTCATATGGAGCATTTCCGGAGATGTTTTAGATTAGCGTTAGGCTAACGCCGTTAGCCTAGCGCGACTTATAGCCATAGCTCGGGCCATTCCCCGAGCATGTAATATGCCCCGTGCGGGCTCCAAATGACACAAACTTTAGCACTTTTCAAATCATAGAAGCTCGATGTCTTTAGTCTACAATTTCGTTTGGTCAAAAGTGGCCTGTAATCCGAGATTTAGCCATAGTTTCGAGTAGATGAGGACGCCAGTGCACATGCGCGGAGTGTGCTCTCAGCTCCCGGGACCCAAACATGGAACGCAGAGCTGTAAACTATGGATAAATCTTGGATTACAGGCCACTTTTGATTCAAACGAAATCGTAGACTAAAGACATCGAGCTTCTATGATTTGAAAAGTGCTAAAGTTTGTGTTATTTGGAGCCCGCACGGGGCATATTACATGCTCGGGGAATGCCCCGAGCTATGGCTATAAGTCGCGCTAGGCTAACGGCGTTAGCCTAACGCTAATCTAAAACATCTCTGGAAATGCTCCATATGACACCAAAGTGATATGGGTGAGTAAAACAACTTGTTTTATTACCGAAATAAGGCTCAAATTGTAAAAAACGTTACTTTTCCTTTAACTTTGTTTTGGTAAAATAAGCAGTCTAACCTGTCATATGCACTTCAGCTATTTTTTTTATACATTTCATCTGGTAATTTCACGGATATAACATTAAAAATAACAACTTCAATTGTATTATATGCATTGTAATTTTCTGTCTAGTGTCTAGTGTCTCCTCCTCTGTATTATTTTATTTCTTATTCATTATTTCAGTTTGTAGCTCAGTAGTTCCTGGTCCTGGACTTTGACACTTGCTCAGACTAAAGCAGTTTATATCTGATGGCACAAAAAAGTCAAATATTTTTGATTATCCTAATACTTTTTGAGTGGGTACAGTATATAATGTCCATTAATTATTATATTTACCGTTTAAATATCTGTTATTACTTCATGGACACACCTCATATTCCCCTCATAGGTCCACATAACACTGCCACATACAACATTTAAAGGCAGCTTAACATATTTTCAAATAAGCATCATTCCCTTCCTGTAACTACTATTAGCATTTTTACTCACTTCATCAAATCAAACTTAACCGACACAAGCAGCCATTTAATCATGATTACATAAATACAATTCAGACAAACGTAATGCAAACTTATTGAAATGTATATTGAATGTCTTTAGTTTTCTTTTCACCCTCTTTACTCTCTGGGCTGGATTGTTTCTGGGTGGCGTTTCAGAAGCCATTACCCTGTTCTCCCCCTGTACCCTGTTAATGTAAGCGAAATTAAACAGGACATTCCCAAATCAAAAGTGCAAACTAAATGCTATGGAGTGCTGTTTTGAAATGCTTCAGGCTGGGTATCTGTGGTAGGAAATAAAGGCAGGAGAGATAAGTTTTATAATAAAAAGGAAAGTTTGGGACAATGTTTTATAATAACTACTCCAAGACTGATTAAAATAGATTAGGTTCGGAAATTTAAAACAAAGGTTAAACATTTTGTAAATGTTCGTCAAGAGGCAAAAGTGAACTCCCAGTACACAAGAAAGAACCAATGTACTGCATGTACTCCTTTGATTGGGACTTGTTTACATAAAACCCCTGACTGTATGAGGCCATGTATAGAAAATACTTTGTAAACTTTGAAATTAAATTCCACAATGAAACTTTTCTAATGGGAAGCCTAATCCAGATATGTTTAATGCCATATCATGGAACATTCCACATCCCAAATTATAGCCAACATCTACAAATCCTGCTGTAAGACTGTAATGTATAGTTTGCCAATTTTATAGCAAAACAAACACAATTCATTTGGGAAATTTAAAATTGTGTTTGTTTGCAATGTTCCCCCTAATGTTTTATGTGTCTGAGCAAACACACTAACTCCCTGAGCACTGCTTGGACCCCTGTGCGTGACATCCGACATGCACCCCCGCTACACGCTGTTGCGAAAGAGCTGCGCGGTAGAAGTTTAATACGAGACACGTACTTTTGTGTCTGAATACGGGACGATTCCCCCGTATTCAGATGACCCCGCGGCTGAAAAAAAAAGTGGAACTTTTTCATCCCTGCGCTGCATAGGTTTTCTTGTGCGCTGAGAATGTGCGAGCAGTGCGCAATTGCACAGGCGCGCAGCTTAGAGGGAACGTTGTTTGTATGATGCATAAAAATTTGAAAATATTTTTCTACAAACATTTTTCTTATTTTACAAACTACAAACTGTAAAATAACAACTATTTTAAAATGTTGAGTAAATCCTCAGATCAAATACAGCAGTACACAGATTCTATTGCTTCTCCAAAACGTCACTGCATGAAGACAGTTGTGTTTAAAGCTACCATCTGAAGTTTCTATGTTTTTTTTACCTGTAGATAGTAGCATTTAGCATCTAATGGTGTTATGTGAGAAGACAACAGGGCCGGGTCAGCCACTCTAATTACAAATGGTAATTAAATAACATCATTTATAAAAGTTTTAACAACCTTGGGGACTTTGTTAACACTTATAATTGACTGTGAAGCTTAAAGATGTTTAGCTTATAAAACACTATAGCTCATAACTGGTGAAACAATGAGAACTATGTGCAAGTTAAATATGAACACTTTAGCACTTTAGGGCCATTATAGTCAAACATTATAAATTAAATTAAGCTGGGGTGGATTTCCCAAAACACTGATTCTAATGATCATTTAACAGGAATACTTCTCTGTTTTGAAAATGGTGACATTTCAGTCTCTCATGTCGTCAAGTAATTGCAAAATAATAAATAAATACAAACGTCGAGCTATGGAGGGACTTCCCACACCCAACACTGTTGGTAAATAACATAACAGAACATGAATATAACTAAATAATTTTAAATCTCACTCCATCTGCGTCTCTCATATAGGAAGATTAGTTTTAAGTTGTGATCATTTTGTCTTTCAAGTTGTTGAGCAACAGCTAATAACATAAAATTAAATAAAAACAAATAAAATGATTTACCTAAACAATGGTGCCAATATTGCTAACCTAATACTTCTCTTGAGTTTTGCTATGGACTGTCTCCCACCTGAGTTTCTTCAAATGTGGGAGTGGGATTTCTAGTGTTTCAGTATCATGGGTATTTGAGTAACATCGAATTATAGCTCATTAAAACAAAACAAAGTAACACAAAAACCATAAATAAAAGACTGAGTTGTGAAATTAGTTCCCAAAATAATCGTGCCAATATTTATGATCAGAAATTCAGGTATGGGCAGATTAGTTACAATTTGGTGATAATTCAGTCTTTCAGGTTAGTAAAGGTGCTATACTGTGTAACCTTTCTCCTAGAGGGTCCGTCACCTGCTTGTCTCCATGAAGATAATTATACCTAGAATGTTCCACAGTATAGCTAGCTTATGCACTTCTGACAACTTATGAATCTCCATAGAGACTTTAAAGTATTTTTGAGCAATAAATAACACCTGTAGTTGATGAAACGCAAGACAGATTGATTTAATGCCCTATTGTGGACAATTTAAACCAGGAATGTCAACAATTAATCAACTTACAATTAATTGTCGATCAAGACGTTGGCCGAACAAAATGCATTAATTGTAACTAATCACTAGAGGGCGCTGCTCTGGAATGTGAACACGAGATGCAAACCCACTGGCGAGAAAGACCATAGCGTTACATCATGTAACCCTTTCCTCTCTGGATGTTGCCGTACAACTCACAGTAGAGCTGGACCTAGAACCATATATTTTTGAAATTATAAAAGCATGTAACTTACATGTTGCGCGGGTACGCGTGGTCACGAAACAAGGTCTAGTCCTGGGCAGGGCGCACCGCGCTCATCCAACGGCACCTCCACGTCCCGGGACGCGACGCGCACTAACCCCTTGGAGAAGTGCGCGACACGTGCACCACCGGCGCGAGGCCGCGCGTACACCGGGGCTGCGAGCACGAGATCGATCCGTGGCACCCGAACTGCGTACTCTCAGTCCGAGCCACAAACCAGCTGCACGAAACCAGCAAAGAGCGGCACGTGGTGGTTTAATCCCGGTTTAGTCCTGGTCTAGACCTGGTCCAGTCCTGGTTTAGTCCTGGTCTAGTTGCAGAACACAATGTTACACTATAAAAAAAATTGAAAAAAAAAAAAAAAAAATCCACGAAACAGCGAGGCCGCGAATAGTGAACCGCGATAGAGCGAGGGATTACTGTATTTTGTTATTCAGCATCAATACATTTGTCTGCTTTTTACTAAGGAATAATTAATTGAGGAATATACAATATAATAATACTATGATATATTTTTGACTCAGTGTTATGTATACTATAGCTTATATTCTTAAAGACCCTATTGAAACACCAAAATTCAGGTGAAAAATGACGCTTATCAGTTAATCGTAAGTCGATCGATAAGGTCAATCAACTATAGATTAATGAATTAATCGATAATTTGCATCCCTAATTTAAACCAAAGCATTAACATCTCTATGGAAACAAACAGGTTGTGGACGCCCTCCAGAGAAGTTACACAGTGCAACTTTAAGTAACAGCTAAAAAGTCACAATTAAATAAAAACAAATAAAATGCAGAGGTGTGAATGAACGTCCCACTGGTGCCAGTATCGATGATCAGGAATACTTCTTTTTGACTTTCTCCCACCTGTGTTTCTTCGTGTATGAGCAGATTGGTTTTACTTGGTGATAATTCAGTCTCTCAGGTACTCAAAGTAAAAATAAAAAAATAAAAAATAAAATAAAAAAAGGTTGAGTTGTGGAATGACTTCTCAAAAACAATGGTGCCAATGTTGACGATCAGGAATATTTCTCTTTGACCTCTCCCACCTGGAGTGTGGTTTGATAGCTTCAGTCTCTCAGGTTGTTGATGTGGGCGCAGATCTTCAGAGCTGGGCCTAGTTTCATGTTCATGGTAGACATGAGGTGCTCCTCCTTCAGCAGCAGCAGAGCCTGTCCATCGATCTCCTGAGAGAGGAACTGAGATGCCAGATCCTCACAACCTGCTCGAGAACAAGAGAGCAATTTCTAAACACTGCACAATCTACATGAAAGTCTACGTTAAGCTTAAAGAGACCTTATTACGCTATATACTGATCTCTGATATAATGTTCCCTCATTTTGTTTCATTCTCACATGTTTAAAGGTCCCATGACATGGTACATCTTGATGCTTTTATATGGCTCCTTAATGGTTCCCTAATACTGTAAATGAATCCTTCTTCAAAATCAACACTCACTGCATGAGATATGACTCTGACAGTCTTCATGAGGCTAGATATGTGTGTAAAATAGTTTATTCTGGGTGTTGCTGCTTCAATGCAAATGAGAAGGACAGAGAGATTGGCTAAGGAGCGGGGGGGGAAGGCGAGTTTCCCCCGCTGGAAGCGCAGCTCTGCACCGCTGTCTGCTCGCTTCCGTGTTTAACACAGGAAGACAGATGGGAGACTTTGCAATGAAAAAAGCATATTTACACAGAAAATAAAATTAAACCACTGGTATTTCAGAGGTCCAGAGGGTCGGGTAAGGGACTTGCGAGCCTAGAAACACTCGGACGTGCCTCCAGGCAAATAAAAAATGCATTTCGCATTGTAGCGCATTCACAGTCCAAACTCTATGGGCGGGATATACAGGGACGCTGAGCGGAGACAGAGGAAGGGGCTGGAGCTGCATTTGCCGATCTGACGTCAAAAAGGTGCCTTGTCCAAACTCGCCCGTTTCAACACTGGTTTTGTGTAACGCAGAAAAGGACCGCAAATGCTCAGTTTAGACATTTCGCAACTTTTAGCCATGGGGGGGGGGGGCCTAAACAGGGTAGGGGAGCTCACATTAACGTTCAAAAACCTCAGAAAGTGAAAATTTCATGCCATGGGACCTTTAACACACAAATTTAGGCTGAGTTCCTCTCACAAAATAAGACGCTTGTGAGCTTTAAGCCATGTTAGAACATTATACTGATCTCTGATATAATGTTGTTTCCTCATCAGAAACAGACCTGGAGTTGTGTTTTGTTTCATTCTCACATGTTTGACAAACCATTTATTATTAGTCTATCTACATCTCCAAGTTAAAGGAGAATTAACGTTTTTTACAATCTGAGCCTTATTTCGGTAATAAAACAAGTTGTTTTACTCACCCATAGCACTTTGATGTCATATGGAGCACTTCCAGAGATGTTTTAGATTTGCGATAGCCGTAGCGCGAGTTCTAGCCGTAGCTCGGGGCATAATACAGGTCCTTCTCAAAAAATTAGCATATTGTGATAAAGTTCAATATTTTCTGTAATGTACTGATAAACATTAAACTTTCATATATTTTAGATTCATCACACACAACTGAAGTAGTTCAAGCCTTTTATTGTTTTAATATTGATGATTTTGGCAAAAAAGTAAAGAAAAACCAAAAATCCCTGTCTCAAAAAATTAGCATATGTCATCCCACCAATAAAAAAGTGTTTTTAATACAAAAAAGTCAAATAATTATGTTCAGTTATGCACTCAATACTTGGTCGGGAATCCTTTTGCAGAAATTACGTGGCATGGAGGCAATCAGCCGGTGGCACTGCTGAGGTGTTATGGAGGCCCAGGATGCTTCGATAGCGGCCTTAAGCTCATCCACAGTGTTGGGTCTGGTGTCTCTCAACTTCCTCTTCAAAATATCCCACAGATTCTCGATGGGGTTCAGGTCAGGAGAGTTGGCAGGCCAGTTGAGCACAGTAATACCATGGTCAGTAAACCATTTACCAGTGGTTTTGGCACTGTGAGCAGGTGCCAGGTCATGCTGAAAAAATGAAATCTTCATCTCCATAAAGCTTTTCAGCAGATGGAAGCATGAAGTGCTCCAAAATCTCCTGATAACTAGCTGCATTGACCCTGCCCTTGATAAAACACAGTGGACCAACACCAGCAGCTGACATGGCACCCCAGAGCATCACTGACTGTGGATACTTGACACTGGACTTCAGGCATTTTGGCATTTCCTTCTCACCAGTCTTCCTCCAGACTCTGGCACCTTGATTTCCGAATGACATGCAAATTTTGCTTTCATCCGAAAAAAGTACTTTGGACCACTGAGCAGTCCAGTGCTGCTTCTCTGTAGCCCAGGTCAGGCGCTTCTGCCGCTGTTTCTGGTTCAAAAGTGGCTTGACCTGGGGAATGCGGCACCTGTAGCCCATTTCCTGCACACGCCTGTGCACGGTGGCTCTGGATGTTTCTACTCCAGATTCAGTCCACTGCTTCCACAGCTCCCCCAAGGTCTGGAATCGGCCCTTCTCCACAATCCTCCTCAGGGTCCGGTCACCTCTTCTGGTTGTGCAGCGTTTTCTGCCACACTTTTTCCTTCCCACAGACGTCCCACTGAGGTGCCTTGATACACCACTCTGGGAACAGCTTATTCGATCAGAGATTTCTTTCTGTGTCTTACCCTCTTGCTTGAGGGTGTCAATGATGGCCTTCTGGACAGCAGTCAGGTCGGCAGTCTTACCCATGATTGCGGTTTTGAGTAATGAACCAGGCTGGGAGTTTTTTAAAAGCCTCAGGAATCTTTTGCAGGTGTTTTGAGTTCATTCGTTCATTCAGATGATTAGGTTAATAGCTTGTTTAGAGTACCTTTTCATGATATGCTAATTTTTTGAGATAGGGATTTTTGGTTTTTCTTTACTTTTTTGCCAAAATCATCAATATTAAAACAATAAAAGGCTTGAACTATTTCAGTTGTGTGTGATGAATCTAAAATATATGAAAGTTTAATGTTTATCAGTACATTACAGAAAATATTGAACTTTATCACAATATGCTAATTTTTTGAGAAGGACCTGTATATGTCTCCAAATAACACAAACTTTATCACTTTTCAAATCATAGAAGCTCAATGTCTTAGTCTACACTTTCGTTTGAGTCAAAAGTGGCCTGTAATCCAAGATTTATCCATAATTTACAGCTTTGCGTTTCATGTTTGGGTCCCGGGAGCTGAGAGTGAAATAAACTGTGACTCCGCACATGCGCACTGGCGTCCTCATCTACTCGAAACTATGGATAAATCTCGGATTACAGGCCACTTTTGACTCAAACGAAATCGTAGACTAAGACATCGAGCTTCTATGATTTGAAAAGTTCTAAAGTTTGTGTTATTTGGAGACCGCATATATTATATGCCCCGAGCTACGGCTAGAACTCGTGCTATGGCTATCGCAAATCTAAAACATCTCTGGAAGTGTTCCATATGACACCAAAGTGCTATGGGTGAGTAAAACAACTTGTTTTATTACCGAAATAAGGCTCAGATTGTAAAAAACGTTAATGCTCCTTTAATACCTATCATTTACCTTTAGTTCAGTAGAGACTGGCAATTCCAAGGTCATCATTTTCCAAATTATTCTAGTGAAGATGTATGGAGTTTAAAAACACAGTAAAGCACTACCCCATGACATCAGTTATGTCACTTTGAGTGAAGAACAGGAGGGTTCATACAGGGTTTATGTGTTAAACATGTGTGACTGAAACAAAACACCACTCCAGGTTTGTTTGTGATGAGGAAACAACATTAAAACAGATCAGGAAATAGCATCATATAGGCCTGTATTGGAAATAAACAACAATTCTTGGGAACTCACACAGAAGATAAGATAAACCATGAACCATAAACATGGAGGAGGGCTTCCAAAAATAAAGAAGTTGGTGTTTAGCTCCCCAGACAACAGTGCTGTACCTTGCAGTGAGGAGATAAACTGTGAGACTTCTTGGACGCTCCACTGCGCAGGGCTGGACATGGGGCAGCTGGGTGCAGATGGCTGATTCTGAGCAGGAGGAGGGGCCTGTGGCTGAGGGGGTGGGGCTTGTGGTGGTGGTGGTGGGGGCGGGGCTTGGTGACAGGATGTGGAGGAGGCGGGAGAGAGGGACATGGGGTCGTCTTCATCCTCTGCACTGGACTCCTCCTCTGAGTGACTGGACTCAGATCCACACTGGGATAAAAAAGAGGATTATTTATTATTATTATTATTATTATTATTTTTTTTATTTTTTATTTTTAACCATGAAAAAATGCTAAAATAAACACATCTTTTAATCACAACTTTAGTTCTGCAAAGTTGTTCTGCTTAATTCAGCTTTGGTTTTTAGAAGGGAATTTTGGGCTCAGATAATCATTATTTAACGTCATTAGCTATAAAAAGATGATTTTCACTGTATATTTGAACTCACAGTATATAAACACATCTCAGGTTTTGAACTATGTCACTTTTCTACCTGCGTGAAGTTGGCCCTCCATCAAACGCATACCTACACAAAAACTATGTCAATCGTCTGTGCTTCGTTTGTGCTGTTTTGTGCTACAAAAAGTTTTGTTTGTGCTGCTTTAGTTTTTGAGACATTAACGATTCTTTTATAGGTCAAATTGGGGTCAGCCAGCCCCCCACAAAGCTTAAAAATGCTCTGAAATGGCCCAAAATGGTGTCAATCGTTTGTGCTTCGTTTGTGCTGTTTTGTGCAGCAAAAGGTTTCATTTGTGCTGCTTTAGTTTTTGAGGGGGGGCTGGCTGACCCCAATTTGACCTATAAAAGAATCGTTAATATCTCAAAAACTAAAGCAGCACAAACAAAACTTCTTGCAGCACAAAACAGCACAAACGAAGCACCAACGATTGACATTTTTTTGTGTAGGTATGGGGGGGATGGGGGGCCAACTTCATGCAGGTCACTTTTCTAGTGTCTTGTCTCCATGGAGATGTTATTGCTTGATCTAAAATGTGATGCAATCAGACTAAATTACAGGTCAGGTCCGAGGAGAGGCCACCCTGCTCACAGTAACAATAACACAGCTCAAGGTATCAACTGTGTACTGGGTATTCAAGGTTCTTTTTGAGCAATAAAAATACCTGTAATTGAATAAATGCACAATAGATAATGATAAAAGAAGAAATTCAATTTGTCAACTGGACAAAGTTTGTTTGGTCGAAAATGTTTCGCCGCTCATCCGAGAGGCTTCGTCAGTTCTGGTTAGAGTGCTGGTAAGACACTTCTCGCTGCAGGGAGGAGCTAACTAGCTACCCACTTTCTGAAACTATCTCGCTGTCTCAAAAGAATGGCCCGTGGCTTCTAGGTGAAGATGGCAGATTGAGGACAGTGAGGTTCAGATCTTAGCCAGGGAAAAGAATTGGTTTGAGAGGGGAGTTAAAGAGGCTATTTTTGTCAAAAAAGAGAATCCGTCGTTAAACAGAAATGGGGGAGTTAGACATAACTTGTCTCCCATCTATAATTCCATTCTTAAACCTAGATCCAACAAACAAAAGAAACAATAGGGCTAGCCAGGTCAGGGCCAGAGGTGTGAAAAACAGTCGTGTAGGGATGAATAGGTATGCTAATCTAGACGCCAGAGAAACAAAAGACAGAAACCAATAGGCAAGATAGTTTCGGAAAGTGGTTAGCTAGTTAGCTCCTCCTGGCAGCGAGATATAAGCAAGTGTCTTACCAGCACTCTAACCAGAACTGACGAAGCCTCTCGGATGAGCGGCGAAACGTTTTCAACCAAACATACTTTGTCCAGTTGACAAATTGAATTTCTTCTTTTATCATGGATTCTACCTGGACGACTGAGGGACTCTTCACACAATAGATAAGTTTAATGTCATACTGTGGAAAATTTCAAGCAAAGCAATTAGATCTCCATAAAGATTACGAGATTACCCACCAGAAAAGTTACACGGTACAAGTTGAAGATAATGTGAAAAAACACTAATGCTAATAACTACACAATTTACCGACTTAATAAAGCATAAAGAAATAAATAAAACTGCACTGCGCAACTTTTCTCTACTTGTCTCCATGGAGATGTTATGGCCTGGTATGACATTAAACATATTCATCCAGCATTTATTTATTACAAGTATTTCTATTGCTCAAAAAATACAAAAATTCATTTTGTGAACAGGGACGACTCTCCACAGATATGAATTGTAACGTAACATGGTGCTAACCTGGTTGCCTCCCTTGTGGTAATTCATCAGGTTTAATTCATACTGTGGAACATTCTAGACAAAGCAATCACATCCCCATGGAGACAAGTAGATAGCCAACCCTCCACCAGAAAAGTTGCGCAGTGCACCTTTAATTCACAATGGACAAAACGCTTATTAATAATGATTCAGGCTTAATTATTCTAAAAAAAAAAAAACTGTTATGAATTAAGTTTTCAGCCTAATTACAGTGTAGTTATTATGTGTCATTTTTATAAACATGTATAAAATAATGCTGATGAACCTTGTCTTGTGCAGCCCGTCCTGCGATCTTGGCACTGGCGATTTCAGAGCTGGTTCTCCTCGGGACCCTCCTTCGGACCATTCCACCCTCATCTTCCGAGTTAGACCTCTCTCCCCGATCCCGGCCTCGATCCCGGTCCCGATCCTGGTCCTTTGTCCGCTCCTGGTTTTGGGCGTGGCTCTGTCTGGAGAAGGGCTGCCTGAAGCTCACGTTGTACCTGGGGAACCAATACATACTGTATCGTAGACAACGAGTGACTATTCTGCACTGAACGGGATGAGCACAAACAAAGCCAGTGACTTTAGCCCAACTGAAGTGAACTGAAGAATGTACAAGTGATGGGCAAAGAGACTGGGGAAAACACAAATGAGAAATATATGAACCAAATGTAACCTGTATGTTGTTTAGACCAGTTATTCCCAAAGTCTTAATGTCATAATCTCAAAATAAAAAGTTAAATTATAAACTTTTTTTTAAAACTTTAAACTTAAATGATCTTGACGGGTTGACCGCGTGTGATCCCATCTCCCACAGATGAGTGCTGCTGTTGTGTCCTTGGGCAAGACCCTTAAAGGAAAAGTAAAAAAAATTTACAATCTGAGCCTTCTTTCGGCAATAAAACAAGTAGTTTTACTCACCCATAGCAGTTTGGTGTCAATTGGAGTGGTATCGCAGAAGTTATGTTGGAGCCGTTCTGTTCTACTAATGATCCCGTATCCGTTAACATGGTGCTCGTATCATATGCTCAGGGCATTACTTTGCGCTCTCCAAATAACACAAACTTTAGCACTTTTCAAATCACAGAAGATCGCTGTGTCAGGGTAGACTTTTAGTGGATTCCAAAATGGCCTGAAACCCGATATCCAGCTATAGTTTCATTTGATGACGTCATCAGAGAGGACAGTGCGCATGCGTGAACTCAGCTGTTTTGTAAACACTGCTAGTCCGAAAGAAGCTAACACCGCTCTGAACTTTACTTTTCTGTTGCGATATCGGGTTTCAGGCCGTTTTGGAATCTACTAAAAGTCTACCCTGACACGGCGATCTTCTGTGATTTGAAAAGTGCTAAAATTTGTGTTATTTGGAGAGTGCAAAGCAGTGCCCCGAGCACTCACGCTAACGGATACGGGAGCATTAGTAGAACAGAACGGCTCCAACATAACTTCTGCGATACCACTCCAATTGACACCAAACTGCTATGGGTGAGTAAACTACTTGTTTTTATTGTCGAAAGAAGGCTCAGATTGTAAAAAAAACGTTACTTTTCCTTTAACCCCACCTTGCCCCCAGTGCATCAAGGCCAGTTGTGACGTGGGCCGTCCTCCCGTGGACTCACCACCCGCGGGAGGATTCATGGGGGCTGGAGCATTGTGTTCTGGGCAGCAGATCTGTTTGGACTGCTGCTCCCGCAACCCAGAAATGGAAAAGCGGAAAAAGATGGATGGAAGGTATTTTAGTGAAATGAATAGACCAACTCGTCACAGACAAAATAAGATTTCACTGTATCCAAGATAGGTAATCTTTGTAGATATTTAAACTACAATATGTATATATAAAAAAAGAATGCCTGAACCATTATTGCTTATATATTGTAATCTATGTAATTATTTTTCATATAGTGATGCACTAAAGTATCCTCATGGACCACTAGGAGGCCTCGGACCGCTTTTTGGGAAGTACTGGTGTAAACAACAGCATTATACAATTATACATTATAAAATATAAAAAAAAAAAAATGAAATAAACAGAAAGCAGACATGTGCAATGATATAAAAGCCACACAGAATATATGCAAATTAATTTTAATAACAGTAAAATCGTGATGTTTCTTCTAACAAATATCAATATAAATTTTTATCTCATGACATCCCTACTTTTTTCCCAAAAAGTAGCCAAAAAAATAACGTCTTACAAAAAATATTTGTAGTTACAGTAAAATTACTTTGTTCACATTATTTTAAGAAGTGAAAATGTAGCATAGCTTTGAAATTTTATTTTTAATTCAGATATGGCTTTTATTGTATAATATGAATACATGCTAAAGGAAGTACCTCTTTGCACAGGACATAGAGCAGAAGCGTTTGGTGCCTCTGAACTGGCTCTCAGGGGCAAAGTTCTTACAGTATTCACACTTCAGCACTGCAAGAGGAAATACAAAATAAAGCATTATATTTCACTATGTTTGTGGCTTTTGTATGATGTAAAATCGACTTGTATGAGCTTTTTAGATGTATTTTGATCGATTCTTCCATGTTTGAGTGCTCAGAAAATTCACCTACCCCCTATCCCTGCTAAGTTTCTTGTATTTATGAGTAATTATTTAAACAACATGGTACTTCTTGATGCTTTTATATGGCTCCTTAATGGTTCCCTAATACTGTAAATGAATCCTTCTTCAAAATCAACACTCAGTGCATGAGAAACAGAGATAAGATGAGAAAGAGTCATAAATATCTCTCTCAAACACTTTATTCTGGGCGTTGTTGCTTGAATGCAAATGAGGAGAAAAGAGATGGCCAATAGTAGAGGGTGTGGGCGTGGCCAAACTCTCCGCTCTCCGCTGTCAGCTCTCAGCTGATCCATTTCCGTGTTTTTGCACGGGGGGAGAGATTTGAAGCGTTCCATTGAAAAATAAACACATTTCCACATAAAATAAAATTAAACCACTGCTGTTCAAAGGTCCAGAGGCTCAGATAAAGGACTTCCGAGCCTAGAAACACTCGGACGTGCCTCCAGGCAAATAAAAAAACGCATTTCGCATTGCCTAGCGCATTCGCAGTCCAAACTCTCTGGGCGTGATTTACAGAGATGCTGAGTACAGACAGACGGGGGTGGAACTGCATTTGCATTTCTTTTTTCGATCTGACGTCAATAAGGTGCCTTGTTCAAAATCGCCCGTTTGAGCTCCGATATTTTGTAACGCAGAAAAGGATCACAAATGCTCAGTTTAGACATTTCGCAACTTTTAACCATGGGGGCCTAAACAGGGTAGGGGAGGTTCGAATAGGGCCCGGGAGAGATCACTAGATTGCTCAGACATGCATGGATGACATATAAAATCAAAAGATGTGTTTGTAATGATGGGCCTGATTCTATTATTAAGCCATTTAGATCAAAATAGGCTCTATTCACGCTTATGTCAGAAAACCAAAAGACGTTTGGAAACATGCGGATGATGACTTCCTTCAGGCTCTGTTGGCGACACGGTTGGCGACATGGTGATAATACCTGGCCCATTTCATCTAGATGTCACTTTCTTTTTTCCTTTTATAGACTGCCTATTAATTTGTGTATTATAATTTGTCTAACTTAATTTAAAAAAAAAGAGAGATGCTTGTGAGTGACATCGAACATTAGAGTCCCATCCCACACGGAAATTTTGTCTGTTTGTGAAGACCTCTGCTGCTGAATCCACGGTTTGAGCACATGCCCAGTGTCGTTAACCACACCGGAAGTCGTCATCCTCATGTTTCCAAACGTCTTCATTTAAGCGTGAGTACAGCCTATAGCCACTGGCAATTAACAAGATATAAAATAATGATCTATTTATGTTATAGTTTGATTCTAAATAGCCCCAAAAAGCACAATATGTCTCCTTTAAGTAACAGGTATGTGAGTAATTTGAAACATGTGCCCATTATACAGGCTGTGTGTCCTTAGCTGTTATGTTCCAGTGTCACTTTGAGGAGGTGAGTTCACCCTTGTAATTACAGCACATTCCTATGGCTCATTCAGTCAGACGCAGAAGTAAACACTGGGGGCTTTTGGATGTTTTAAGTACATTGCGGTGTACAGCTGAGATGGGACTGTTAAAGTTTGTGTACTAAAGTCATCGGTTTAAAATATTTGTATAGTTCTTATTTGTGTGCGTTAACAACTTTACTATATTGAACTTTTGAATCAGAGCTACACAAAATTTGACTCTTGTGAGCGTTAAGTCCATTTAGAATGTTACCTCCTCAAAAACATACCTGGAGTTGTGTTTTGTTTCATTCACAAATGTTTGAGTAAACCTGGTTTAGTCTGTCTACATCGCCAAAGCTCAAAATGCTCTGTTCCACTTTGTGATGTCATGAAGTTTTCAAATTAAAAGCTACCTTTTATCTTTTGTTCAGCAGAGATTAGCAAATCCAGGGCTGAAATCATCCAAATGATGCTAGTCAAGGTGTACAGACACAATTAGGGATGCACCGATCCAATCCCGATACCTGAATTTGGATATCGGCCGATACCGATACTATTCTGATACCAAAACTGTTTGTTTTCCATATTATCATCATTATTGTTTAACTACAAATAAGAGTACCCATAATGATAAATCACCTGCAATTCAACATAATAAAGAAAATACTTAAATAACCCCCATATGGTATGACTTAATTAACTAAGAGACTTAAGAAAACAAAATAAACCCACAAATTAACATTAATGGTTCCCCCTTTAATGTGGCCTCCTTTAGTGCAACACTGTGTGCTATTTATCGCAGTTCCCCAGTTTGGGCCCCTAAACCAGAGAGCAGCGCGGAGACAGAGGAAGGTCGGGAGAGCATGTGGATCCGCGGACCCTCGCGCACACTAGGAAGAAGAACAGAGTCCAGATAGTGAGGAAACAGTTTGTAAGCAGTCCTGCAGTAGCCAGGAACAGTTTGCACCGGAGCATGGCTCCGTGCATGCTCTGCGCGAGAGGGAGAGAGGTGCCGGTCGGGGGGGTGGGCACATGGATCGGAAATTTTTGCAGGTTGGATCGGAATTTCCGATCCGTGAATTAGGTTGATATCGGAATCCGATACCGATACTGGATCGGACCAGCCCCATCCCTAGACACAATGGAGCACTTATTGTATTAGCACATGACCTCACAAGGTGGAACAGAGTATTTTCAGTTTGAGAAAAGAACTCAGCTTGCAGTGTTTGTGTGTTAAACATGTGTGAATGAAACACAGCTCCAGGTATATAAAATAGTGTAATATTGGCTCTTTAACAATAGTTTTTATAATAACCACACCTTAACTGGTCTTGATAAAGCTTGACCAAAGACTTAATTCAAAATATGTTTTAGTATTATGAATGATTCAGGGTAACTACTTTATTAAGGGGTTACAACAACTCACCCTCTGTAATAGATAATACTCCCTAGATAATACTCCCTACAACTGTATATAGCTGTGATTGGACATCTTATTTGATATTGTATTTTATATTTTATTACTTATTTTTCTTTTTTATTCTGATTTGTACATTTATCATTATTTTTATCTTTATAATGATGTCTCATCTGAGACCGGTCTATTGCTCTTTGGTTTATATATCCTATTTAATGTGTGAGCTACTGTACCCAAACAATTTCCCTTGTGGATCAATAAAGTTTGTCTAAGTCCAAGTCCAAGTCTAAGTCTAATTTAAAGGGACAGTGTGTAAGATTTTTACCCGTTAGTTACTGAAATTGAAGATACCCATTCAAAAATACATTGTTTTCCAAGCCTTTTCACTTCCATCATGAAATCAAAGTATTCTTTTGGACTTAGATATAGTCACATAAAAGGGGGATCTTCCCCATATTAGAGGCAGCCATTTTGAATACGAGAGCCGCAGAAGGACATTTGGGCTCATCCTTCGCCTAGGCTCCTGCTAGCAGCTGCTCAGCCGCGCTGCCTGAGGGAGCGAAGGAGAGAAGGAGAGAAGGGGAAGGGGGGGGGGGCCTCGTGGTTTTGGGTAAACAAGCGTGCTGCTGTATCACACGTCGTAATGGATCTAACACCTGTTTTGGACTAAATTGTTTTACTGGATTTTATGCGCTGGATCCTTACGGACAGATTGAGGCCAAGTTTATGGTGAAATACAGAGTTTGACCTGTCCAGAGCCTTCAAAGGTAAGCTAAGTAACAAACCTCGTTTTGTGCTTTTCTGTATAAAAGCCCCATGTGCTCGGGGAGTGATTGTTGTGCAGGGAAATGAATTGCATAGTCAAAAAGAGGAGACTGTAAGGGACCGCGTTTTATTTATACCATAGTTGTCGGCGAGAGCTCACACAGCGCCGGGTGCGCGCTGGTACGCGAGCTGTCTGCCTTACGGCGCGCCCGGGTGGCCCTCGAGGTCTGCCGTAGCCAAAAGAGGAAGTGGAATAGCTACTAACCACCTATGCGCCACGAATCCTACACACTGTCCCTTTAAGGTTAGGAGTTAGGGTATTAATTAAGAAGTTAAATCTGAATCATTCTTAATAAACAATTTGTCCTTTATGACTTCAACCAATATGTGTGAAAGTGAGCGTTACCTGGGGCTGGAGTTTCTGATTGGTTGTTTTCATGACTGTCATTAACAAGCTCCTCCCCCGAAGAGTCTTTCACTGGCCCACACACCTGTCAATCAAATACAACACAGTCACTATTTTCATCTTGCGAATAGCAAATAAACTACATTAGGATTATTAGGTACACTAAAAAGGTACACCATGTAACCTTTCTGGTGGAGCGGTCTGCCACCTGCCTGTCGATTGTTTTCTAGCAATAAAAACACCTTCAATTCAATACATCCAATATAGACAGATAGACAGAGTTTAATGCCATACTGTGAAACATTCCAGTACATTTTTGTATATATATTTTTTTAGTTTATTCAATTCTATGACCTTTCTTAATGTATGCTTTTTTTTTTAATCATAGTTTAATATTAAAACACAGTGGTACCTCACCTTACGAAAGACCCAACAAACGAAAATTCCAAGTTACGAAACGCCTTCACGTTAAATTTTGGTCTCTAGATACGAAAGAAAATTCAAGCTACAAAACGTGAAATCTCAAAAATTCAAATAATGCGCGCTCAGATGCACGCCCCGAAACGTAAATACACTTTATCAACACACGGGGTTAGGTTCCAGAAATAACCCGCAACAAGAGAAATCCCCGCAGTAGGACAACTTTATATTTTACAATTATTCTACATGTTTTAAGGCTCTAAATGCCTCACCACACACATTATACGCTTTTCTCAGACTGGAATTCAACTTTTCTCACATTTCTCTCTCATTTAAACACTCAAACTTTCTGTACTGTATTAAATATGGGTGGCAGTAGCTCAGTTGGTAGAGCGTTTGTCCATTGATCCAAAGGTTGGCGGTTCAAATCCCGCTCTTGACATGAGCGGATAGATCCACTGACCCACAGGTTGGTTGGTACGATTCCAGCTCCCACAGATGAATGCTGCCGTTGTGTCCTTGGGCACCAGTGTCTGCGTACACTGGTGTGTGAATGGGTGATTGGTTCCTTGTTGTAAAGCGCTTTGGGTGCCTTGAAGGTGGAAAAGCGCTATATAAAGATGTGACCATTTACCATTAAATAGTGAAGCATGCCTTGAAGGTGGAAAAGCGCTATATAAAGATGTGACCATTTACCATTAAATAGTGAAGCATGGGGGGAGACACGCGAGGAGCACCTCACCGCGCCGCGCGAGGAGCACCTCACCGCGCCGCGCGAGGTCTGGTTTGCACAACTGGCACCGGGTCTGCGAGCACGAGATAGAACCGCGGCGCCCGGACCGCGTCCTCTGGAGCCCGAGCCACAAACCAGCCGCACGAAACCAGCAAAGAGCGGCACATGGTGGTCCAGTCCAGGTTTAGACCTGGTTTAGAAATGGTCTAGACCTGGTTTATTCCACGTTTAGTCCTGGTCTAGTCTCTTAGCCAAGCAGAACACAAAGTTACACTATAAAAAAACGTTACACTATAAAAAAAAACCTTGAATCAGGCCTTTTCCATTGAAATAGCTACTCAACTTACGAAAAATTCACGTTACAAAACCACTTCTGGAACGAATTAATTTCGTAAGGTGAGGTACCACTGTATTATTATATTTTTACTATTATTAATCTAGTTTTATGTCTCACCAAAGTCCCTAGTTTGTGAATTTTGTCCACCAACAATGGTAATAAATCTGTGATCACTGACACAAGCCAGGGCTAGACTCATGAGAAAAGTTACACAGTGCATCTTTAAATCTGTACCTCACTCACAGGGAAAGGCTCTGCTCCCTCCTGGATGACGAATCCTTCGATGAGGTGTGTGAGGACGTTGGGTTTGACCACAGCCTGAGGAGGAGCGGCGCGCTCTGATTGGACGGAACCACGAGAGACTGACAGGACGGGGGAGACAGAGGAAGGTCGCGGGGGGGAGACGGAGGCTGAGGAGGGACAAAAGATGGATAAAGAAATAATAATAATAATACATTTTATTTATTAGGCGCCTTTCTGGACACTCAAAGTCGCCTTACAACAAGTACAATATACATTATAGGCAGTTAAAAGTAACAGTTGAAAACAAACAGTAAAACTTTTAAAAGGTAAAACATTTAAAGAAAGAAGGAACATGATTGTGAGATAGAACACCACCATAAAGAAGCTATATCCTATTTGTTTCACTATTAGTAGTTGAAGGTAAAACTCCATTCTGGTGACTATAAGTTGTGAAAAGGGCTGATAAACTCATCATGGTGGATAATTAGAATTCTAGAAATGTTTTAGGAGTGTGAGGAATAAACCGGATCCCCTCCGACCCCTGACTGCGCCTGGCTTCATCGAACCGGGATCTCCAGCGTGCATCGGGGCGGTTTGCAGCCGAGTGAAGTGGCTGGGATGAGGATCAGCTCTTCCAAATCTAAGGCCATGCTTCTCGACCGGAAAAAGGTGGCTTGCCCTCTCCGGGTGGGTGGAGAGTCCTTGCCTCAAGTGGAGGAGTTCAAGTATCTCGGGGTCTTGAGGGGAGGATGGAGCGCGAGATTGACAGGCGGATCGGCGCAGCGTCTGCGGTGATGCGGTCGCTGTACCGGACCGTTGTGGTGAACTGGTGTACTGGTCAATCTACGTTCCTACCCTCACCTATGGTCATGAGCTCTGGGTAATGACCGAAAGGACAAGAAGCCGCCGAAATGAGTTTCCTCCGCAGAGTGGCTGGGCGCACCCTTAGAGATAGGGTGAGGAGCTCAGTCACACGGGAGGAGCTCGGAGCTCGGAGACGCCTCCCTTGGGAGGTGTTTCGGACATGCCCCACCGGGAGGAGGCTGCGGGGAAGACTCCGGAACACGCTGGAGGGACTATGTCTCCCAGCTGGCCAGGGAACACCTTGGGGTCCCCCCGGAGAAGCTGGGGGAAGTGTCCGGGGTGAAGGAGGTCTGGGCATCCCTGCTTAGACTGTTGCCTCTGCGACCCGGCCCCGGATAAGGGGAAAAAATGGATGGATGGATGTGAGGAATAAGTTTAGGTACAGCACATTTAAATTTTAAATATTTTTGGCCAAGAAATATGCAAAGGAAGTATGACAGGATAATCTAAATAGTAGTATTATTAGTGGTGGTTGTAGTAGGAGTAGTAGTTTAAATAGTAGCAGTAGAAGTAGTGGTACAAACCTGTTTCATTCTGAATGGTTGGGAGTGTAGTGTTGTGGTCTCTGATTGGTTGGAGTCGTGGAGGGGAGGGTCCATCTTCATCGTGAGCTGAGTTAGAGTCGGATTTTCTTTTGAGGGAACTGGCCGACTGCTTCCCCTAAAACAAAACAGGTTTGAGAAAAACCTTTGTAATATTACGACCATATGAGAAAATGTGAAGCTAATAAAACAAGTGCCATCTATATAAGGTTTTTATGAGATAGAAATGTACATAGTAACGATATGAAAAGCATACCACAGATGGTTGCTGGCGCTGTGTAAATATTGGATAAGCAGAGGCAAAAAGTGACTATTACAGCACTAACTTCTAACATAGAACTAAGTCAAAAGAAAGGCCTAGTGAGAAATATGTTTGTGCGTCATATCTCCTGTAAAATTAAAGCTTTGGGATTGTGTTTAGATTTAACATGTCCAGGAGCAGTAAAATTTGAGAGAGAATTAAAAAGAAACTGCAAAAGTAATAAAATATCAGAAGATGTTTGTGGAGGTCTAAACTAAAGAAAGAGAAGTTTTTAAGCATTGTGGATATTAGATCCACTGGCCTACAGGTTGGCGGTGTGATTCCAACTCCCTCAGATGAATACTGCAGTTGTATCCGTGGGTATGACATGAAACCAACCTCGTCCTCAGAGTGGGAAGGTGGAACACCCATTCATAATTTGCTGATTACAGAGGAAATTATGCTAAATAAAAGGATAGGATTAATTACAATTAGCATGTGTATGTTACTGTTAAATTAGCAATTTAAAATTTTAATGCACTTTTATAATATCTGGTTACTGAACATCTAATATTAATTTTTGGGAATAGCAATATTTCTTTAGTGCTAGGTTTGTTAAAAGTATTAAGAAGAAGAAGAAGAAGTGACTTTATTGATCTCACAAAGGAGAAATTCTTCTCTGCATTTGAACCCATCCTGTTATTCAGACCCTCCAGGAATTCGCGATGTTGCGATTTGCAACTTCAACGCAACTTCAGCCAATCCCCGCGAATTCAGGGCGGTGTTGCAATTTTGACCAATCACCGCAACTCTTCCGCAATTTTTACTAATTTTGACCAATCATCGGCGACGTATTGAACGCCGACCAACTTCCTTCTGTGTAGGAGACATAACTGAGATGAGGTGCACGGTGCGTTTGTGTGTGTGCGGCAGAGGCGGTGGGTCACGTGAGTGTGGGTGTGTGCACGTACGGAAGTGTGTGCGTGTAAAAGCGCGCGCTCACCTGTCACACAGAGGAGAGAGTCAGGGCTGGGGGTGTAGCCGTATTTTTTGTTGACCGCAAACCATTCATTCATCTTTCACGTTAATCTGTTCATCCTGCTGGTTTTCATGAGTTCCATTTCATCCTGCTGCGCTGTCATAGCTGTGTGCGCTCTTTTTGTAATAAATGCACAAAACGCATATCTGGATCTCAGCGTATCTGTCACCATAACCTCCTCTTTGCGCGTCACAAATCTGCGAGCCATAGGACCCAACCTCATATTCTCGGCGGCTAAAAGGTCTGAGTTTGGAAGCCGCAACATTCTGCTTTACTTCCGTGTGACAAAACGAAACTGCGGCCGTGTCCCAGTTCCCAGAGCGCACAGCTCGGAGCGCGGCCTGAAGGGGGCTCAGACTGCAGTCAAGGAGGTGCACACTTGCTCAGCCCCGACTGCAGTCCGCGGACCGCTTAACGACTGCGGTCTTCGGACCGCGTATGGGACAAAAAAGAAATGGGACAGCAGTCGTCGCGCCGGTGTTCTGGCGAAATGTGTGACGCACATGCCCTTCGGACCACGCGCCCTGGGAATTGGGACACGGCTTCTAATGGCAAAGAAACATGTCTGTGGCGCCATTTGCCCACTAAACAGCAAAAGACCGCGCGAAACAGTTCCCCTCCTAGTAGTAATTTATTTTCGATATTGGTAAGGTTGTTTTAGGACCATATCTGTGATCTCTGTGTCTTTGTATTATTCTTTGTCAGTAATAACTTAGTATTCAAAGTATTATTCAATTTTAATTACAAAAAGTGAAAATCGCAACTATTTATCGCAACTTTCACTTCCTCCCGCAACAAAATCGCAACAAAAACCTTAAAAGCACCGCAACTTTCATCGCAACTTTTTGGAAAAGCTCATGCAAATTCAGGCATTTTAGCCCGCAACAATCACAAAAAATGCCCGCGAAATCCTGGGGGGTCTGGTTATTAGGAGCAGTGGGCAGCACATTACTGCGCCCGGGGACCATCTCCATGATCTTCTTGCTTCAGTTTGGTCAGGACCTCAGCTGGAGGATTTTACCTATGGTGCATGTTTGGTGTTGTGTTAAAAATCAGATACTAAAACTAGTACAAAAACTAGATAGATCTGACCTAGATTTGAGCAAGAATTGATACTAAAAAAGTCATGTTCACAGGACAGAAATGAATCTTTCCTGAATAGTTTTAGAATGATCTTGAGCTGTATCAGAACAAGTATAAGAGCTCATAGACTAGTACACGACCATGGACCACTATGGAACCTACCTGGATCACTGAGAGATTACACAGATACAGTAGAAAGTCCTACGACTTAATGTCAAAAATCACATTCTATTACCTAAATAAAATGTGTTTTTTATGTGTTGAATAGCATGATAACATTAACAGTTACTGTACTGTGTTACCTGTGTGGTGTTGCTTCTCGCTGAATCCCCATTGGTCACTGCGCGTTGCTCGTCCGTTGCCCCTGACAACCGTGACAAAGGAGATGCGTTGCACTTCTGTGAGGCCGGGGTGGGACTTGACGTCACGTGTCCGTTCTGTCCCGCGCTCTGATTGGTCTGCGGATGCACCTGCGACACCTGGGCCAATGGGGGAGCCTCACTTGGGGACTGCAGTGTCTTTAGCCCCACCCCTCTCCCCACCACTCCGCTTTCTCTGGACGCTATCGACGCTACCATCGTCAACAAGCTAGAAGAGCTGCTCAAAACCGAAGTCCCGTCTTGGTTGCAGTTGTTTCGTGCCAAAGCTAACGCCTGGGTGCTGCCTAAAGTGCTAGGTCGTGCTCCTACGATTTGCACGGGGATGTGGGGGGCCTGGTGGGAGGAGCCTGTGGAGGTGGGCGGAGCTGGTAGGATGGGGGGAGGGTTGCGTGTGGGCAGTTGGAGGGGGAGTCTCAGTCCCTGCAGGGTCTTGGGTTGGATCGGGACCGGGCCGTTGCCGGATTTGTCCGAACCCAAAGCGCCTTTCTGTAGCGGCTGACGAGAGTGCAGCTGAGCAGAGAGCAGGTGGGGCCCATCACCTGCAGAAAAAAGACGGTTAAAAACAATAACATCCATTACATCCGGATCAGTGACATTCAAAAACACTTTCTTAAGTAAGAAGTTCTTCATACATTGTTTGTATATTATGAATTAAAAAAACAACACCTAATGTAACCTGTGTTGTATTGTGTATGTGTGAGATATTATAGCTTTGTCTGAAAATCTCTATAGAATGGCATTAAAACTACCTGGAGACAAGCAGGCCAGGTTACAGGTCAGATCAGTGGACTGGAAACTACTCAAAGTAAGAATGCAGTAATTTCAAGATATACTGTATATTAGCAATGAAATCCTGAGAAGATCCTGCAATTGAAAAAGATTACTAAGTAAGTAAGTAAGTTTTTAAACTTATCAAGTAAGCCTTACTTGATAAGTTTAAAACCATACTGTGTAAAGCAATATTATTTCCATGGAGACCAGCAGGAGACATTACCCCCTATGAGAAAAGTCCCATAGCTGACCTTTAAATGTACAGTCATATTGATTATTGACCCCTTTCTCAATGTTTCCAGCTATGCACCATAATGCTTCATGTTTGTGAGTTCTGTACCCGACTTCTCCGCACCGAGGGAGCTCTTCTGCAGGGGTTGCACCACCAGTGTCTGTGCGTTGACGGCTGGTTTGATGGTGGCCGTGTATCCGTGGGTCTGGGAGGTGGAGGTTTGGACCAGGATGTGAGCGGCGGTGGGAGCAGAAGAGGTGAGGGTCCTGGGGCCGTGGAGCAGGAGCTGTGAGAGGGGAATGGAGGAGGTGGAGGAGGAGCCAGACGAGGAGGAGGTGGTTTGGGCTTTAAGGCTGTTGGGAGCGGGGTACGTGGGGATCTTTATATGGGACTGAACGGGTTTGGATGGAGACTGGGGTGTTGATTGGTGAGATGGTTGGACCAGGGAGAAGGGAGCTGTAAGAGGAGAGAAAAAATAAAGATTGTATTTTCTTGCTACTGTTTCCTGTCTGTCCAGTCACCTCAAACAATTCAACCCATAGCTTGATAAATCATTCAATTGATACTTTGCAGTGACATCATGCTGGGTGTACAAGTATATGTATGGGAGTATGTTTATTGGTACCATGTGACACAGTACACGCATTAGCAAACAGTTTACAATTTAAGCAACACAATTTCAAAGAATGATTCAGATTGTGTTAAAACAAAGTTAAAGTCTAACAAAGCCTCAGACAGAGCATGCCTACAGTTAGCATCACACCCCCAGGGAATGTTGATGCAAAGTATCCATAGGTATAACATACTTTCAGATAGAGGACAGGGGTCTATAAAACTCTATGGGACATTCACTGTTTTTAAAGGAACTAGCCAAGTTTATGAGTCGCAATGTTGAACCTTATCATTATATGTTTGGGACTGACTCCACAAACTTGTATTGTGGCTTTTTCTTCTCTCACCAGAGTCACTCCTGTCCGGTGCTTCAGTCTTCACCCCTACAGCTTTTGGAGTAGGTGCACTTCGGATGGCTAAATTCTGAGCCTATAAAATAAAGTAACAGTTGGACTGGACTAAATAATTCCATATTAAATTAATGATTCAGGATAAATAGTTCACTTCCTCACCTGCTCATTATCCTGTGCACGGCCGGATGCGTTTACTTCCTGGTTCTGTTGCTGAGGTGGTGGTTGCTGGGTGACGGTTGCCACAGCGGCAGTTGCCGTGGAGCTGGGCATGAAGATGAGCTGAGGAGAGATAGGTGTACGCAGTGACCTGTTCACCTGAAACACAAGGCAGTGACTCATGGTTGAGTGAAGGAGTATTTATAAAGATTACCATATATACAAAGTACAGCCATCTATAAGCAGTACATTTGTATACATATTGCTGTAGTGGGGGTATTTGAATTCAACATTACATTGAGACTCGACTGACATTGTTTTGAAGCCAGTAAAGAGCCTACGACAGGTTAGACCTTAACCTTTAAATTATATTTAAAGCATCACTAAAATGTATTTCTGTAAATTATGCCCAACTTTTGGATAGAATTCTCTCAGTGTGATGATGTCGTCAAGATGGAATTCTCTAGACGAAATGAAGTCAAAATTTGAGAATCATCAATACCTACCATATGGACTTTAAAATGGCTCTGCCCCGATGGGTAAAAGCTGAAACATGTCTGTTTACAGCCAGTTGGATTGATATTAGGGGCAGGTTATTTGTCAAAAGAAAACACACAGTTTTTAGATCTGGGATCACCACTTCATGTTCTATTTAGTACATTTTTATCATTCATTATTGTCATCTGCTGCTCCTCAGAGTTCATACTTCATGGAATTTGGTTAACTCCATATGTCCCTCACTCATGACGAGGGCTGACTAACAGGAGCCGTGGGTGGGTAAGCGTGTATGTTTGGGCAAAAAGCTGTGCTGAAGGTGCACTGTGCATCTTGTCCACCATCTGCTTGTGTCCATGGAAATGTTATTGCTTTCCCTGGAATGTTCACTGCTGGGACATTAGACATATAAATCTAGCATTTATTCATTACAGGAGTTTCCACTGCTTAAAAATACAATAATTCATTCTGTGAATAGGAGCGACTTTCCACAGATCTGAATTGTATTGCAACGTAATGCTGTAACCTGCTTGTCTTCCTCGTAATAGATAGGAAAATTCTAGACAAACCAATAACTTTTCCATGGTGACTCCTCTACAAATGTTACACCATGCACCTTTAAACTGAAAAGCTCTGCATCACAATATCAAATAGCATATTGTAACAAGATTAGAATATTTTTTAGCCCAGTCCTAATTGTTGTTTAGATGTGCCTATTGTCCCTGCTGTTTCCTGTGTGTGTGCTCAGTGTGGCGTCTGTGTCGTGCTGCTCAGAGACCACTCGTCGCTGTCACAGCACTCAGCCCCCATCAGCAGCTGAGTCAGGACCCCTGCGCTACTCATCACTGCACACAAACTCAACAGTGACCTTCAGTGGATCAGATCTAAAGGTGCATTGTGTAACTTTTCTGGTGGAGGGTCCGTCAAATGCTTTTCTCCATGGAGATGTTATTGCTTTGAAATGAAACAAGTTACTGATCAGATCTGTGGAGAGGCAATCCCGCGAACAGTCAGAATGCCTGTTTTTCTATGTATTTTTAAACATTAAACATTAAAACCACCTGTAATTGAATAAATGTAAAGTAGAGCTGTTTAATGTCATATTGTGTAACATTCAAAGTAGAGGAATGACATAGCCATAGAAACAAGATGTTGCCGGAACCCCACCCGAAAAGTTACACAGTGCATCTTAAAGGAAAATTAACGTTTTTTTACAATCTGAGCCTTCTTTCGGCAATAAAACAAGTAGTTTTACTCACCCATAGCAGTTTGGTGTCAATTGGAGCAGTATCGCAGAAGTTATGTTGAGCCGTTCTGTTCTACTAATGATCCCGTATCCGTTAGCGTGAGTGCTCAGGGCATTACTTTGCGGTGTCCAAATAACACAAACTTTAGCACTTTTTAAATCACAGAAGATCGCTGTGTCAGGGTAGACTTTTAGTAGATTCCAAAACGGCCTGAAACACGATATCCAGCTATAGTTTCATTTGATGACGTCATCAGAGAGGACAGTGCGCATGCGTGAACTCAGCTGTTTTGTAAACACCGCTAGTCCGAAAGAAGCTAACACCACTCTGAACTTTACTTTTCTGTTGCGATATCGGGTTTCAAGCCGTTTTGGAATCTACTAAAAGTCTACTCTGACACAGCGATCTTCTGTGATTTGAAAAGTGCTAAAGTTTGTGTTATTTGGACACCGCAAATCAGTGCCCCGAGCACTCACGCTAACGGATACAGGATCGTTAGTAGAACAGAACGGCTCAACATAACTTCTGCGATACTGCTCCAATTGACACCAAACTGCTATGGGTGAGTAAAACTACTTGTTTTATTGCCGAAAGAAGGCTCAGATTTTAAAAAAACATTACTTTTCCTTTAAGGCTAGGCCAATAATTGCATTTTAATTAAGATGAATCGAGATTCAGTCATGTCATATGATCAATGATCGGCTGGGGGTTCATAGTTTTGAGTCTACAGACAATCCTCTGTCAGTAGTTTGGAGGAGAATGTATTTTTTATGCTCGGGAAATTATTTGCTTTAACATTTTAAAATTGAAAATTGTGTTTGATCAATATGAGATTTTTATTTTGTGATATTGCACAGTCCTAATCACACCACAGGGCCCTGCAGTTACAGAAAGTACAGGAAGAAGTTCACTCCGAATTATTGAGAGATATTTAAAAGTAGATCTATTTATTCTGCCGGGCAAAATAAAGATATAAAGGACTCACCCTTAGGTACATCTGCCCCTGTCCTCCAGCTGCTCCACTGAACAGCACTGATTGGCTGATGGTTGACGTGGCAGAGGCATTGATTGGCCGGCTGCTGCTGGGGGCGGAACTAGACCCAGAAGTGACACTGGCCTGAAAACATATAAAGATACAAAAATGCTTGAGAATAGGATTGATTAAATTAAAAATAAAAATAAAAAGTAGACGTACAGATGTGGTGCTGGTGGTCTGAGTGGAGCTGCTGCTGGACGGACTCGACTGACGACTCGCAGCTAAAGTCGCCTGGAGGAGAAATTAGAATTAACCAATTTTGTATCGCAACTTGTCCTTTCCATTTGACCCATCCTTACTTTAATGCCACTGAGAAAAGCAATGCATAATTTAGGTATTGCTAGGTTCACTGCAATAGTCTGACTGGAGGACAAAGATCCATGTTTTATTACTCAGTCAAAAATGTTTAGGGCTTTTAAGGATTTTAATGCACAACAGCAGGGACATGAATGCATGGAGTGATGTAGCTTGAGTTCACAGAAGCTGTTTACTAATATTTCTGTACAGATCTTTGAATAATGTCGAGTGCTTTTGCCAATTCCAAGTCTTCCCCCTTTTAGTCAAATAGTCCATGAACAGAGCATGTCTTTAATCGATCAAGAACTCCTTTACTCGAACATGCCCCTCTCATCTTAATAGTAAAATATCCCCTCTCACCTTGACCTGTTGCACGGCGGCCAGGTTCTGCAGTTGGGCGTTGTTGATTTGCTGTTGGAGCATGAGCTGCTGGAAATACTGTGCTGCATTGGGCTGTCTCTGTAACGCCTGGAGGGCCTGAGGAGAAAGAAGACAAATATATACTAATGCTACTGTTGTTATTCTATATGCAATGAGGAAAAGTAGTTTATGTGTGTGTTTCTATGTCATGTTTGGAGAAAAAAATTGAGAAATATACAATTGAAGGTCTATATTACACAAAATTGTCTCTTGTGAGCTTTAAGTCATGTGATAATGCTGTTACTTCATCCAAAACATACCTGGAGCTGGGTTTTGTTTCATTTACACATGTTTGAGTAACCCTTATTATTAGTCTGTCTTCAAAGCTCAAAATGCTCTGTTCCATCTTGTGATGTGATGATGCGATACTCTGCAAGGTTTTTGATTTTCAACAAAAAGGTGAGCGTGACTAACTGTTGGCCAATGCTTTAAGAGAGCCCTGTTTAACAGTAAAAATCAGCTCATCTGGTGTAGTACCAACTAAAGCCCTATTCGGATGGGATTAGTTTTATGGGGTGACATGGGGTGAAGCAATAATTACCAGGGAATTTAGTCCTGTCCAAATGCGCCATGTCCGTAAACATAACGGAGTATGTCTCTGAAATTTACAGTGAGTTTCACCTTCTATTACCATAGGTAATATTAATCCCGTGCGAATGCGACCCTCGGTAAAGATGTATGTAATATTTCATCACATCCGTTTAAAGAAATAATTTACCGCAATTTTCAAACACGGAGGAGCTTGAAGCGCTTTGTTTTGCCGGCAAGCAAAAGGATCTACCGGTACTCTCAAACAAACGCACACATCGACCAATGAAAAAGCCCAAGAGGTTTAAATCAGTCATCAGAGGCTTGAAACTTCTGCTTGTTTTAGGTAATGTACGCTCTAATATTCCTGATTATGGGCAATATTTTGCATAGTTCGCTAATATTTCACATAGGCTAATCATGACTTCTCTATCTTCAGCTGATGCTTTATGCCGTGCCCCACAAAAACCTGTGACGTGCACGGCGACGAATACGTGACGGCAGAGCATAAACAAACTCCTCCCATGTCAAATAAATATTCCGGACATTTCTTGTCCTGTGTGAATGGGGTCATTTATATTACAGAGGTCCTGTGATAAACCGACATTACTCTACATCCCCCTGGAAAACTAATCCTGTCCGAATTATTTAAAGTCTAACAAAGCCTCAGACAGAGCATGCCTACAGATAGCATCACACCCCCATGGTATGCTGATGACATCAGCTGCAAATTATCAGAACAATATACAAAGCCTGCAAATCCAGAAAATAAGAAATGTAATCTCCATATGTGAGAGTGCCCGAGGAGTCGAAGACAAACAGAGAAATGTAGTTATATTGTGCGTGTGTGTGTGTTTATAGGAGCTACAGAGTCACGGCCTACAGCTCGGAAAAACATGATTTTGTGAGTCAGTTTGAAGGATGAGCTGCCACAGAACGCCAGATGGAGCAAGAAATCATAAAGAAACATATAGAAAAGAATGAAGACTGTGAGGACATGATGGAAAAAAGACTTATAACTCTATATACTGCAGAAAGTTACATTAATGGGTTGTCTATCTCCAAAGCTCAAAATACTCTCCATCTTGTGATGTCAATTTAGTTTAGGAAATAACTGAAATTTCAGAGCTAAAATGATCCAAAAGTGTTTTCATTTTGAGAGAAAAACTCAAATATGCCTAAATATGCAGGGTTTGTGTGTTAAACATGTGTAAATGAAACAAAACACAACTCCAGGTATGTTTGTGATGAGGAAACATTATCATTTCGATCCGAAAATAGGGTAATATTGCCTGATCATTGACGATTAAAAATAGGGATGTAACGATACCTAACTCTCATGGTACAATAATTTGTGAATACTAACAAAACGGTGCACATGCTACTTTTTAATTTTAAAATGCCTGGACAAGCCTTTCGTTCTGTCATAATCCAAACAACTGTGATTTAAAAGAGCTTCATAACAGTTATTTCTTCATGTCTGCACAGAAATGGAGCAAAGGATCATGGTCTATGTCAGGGGTCGGCAACCTCCGGAGCCGCATGCGGCTCTCTGAGACCTCAGTACAGTGGTCCCTTGTTTATCGCAGTGGTTATGTTCTAAAAATAACCCGCGATAGGTGAAATCTGCAAAGATATTATAGAATGAAACCAAAGATTCAAACCTGCTTTCAGGCCCTAAACATATTGCGTGTATTTTACAGTTCCTCTGACCGAGCCTCTTTGTCCTGGCACCACTCCACTGTTGTGGGTTTTGTCTGGGAGAAAACTTGCAAACTTGCACTCCAGAGTCACACTGTGAGCGATCAAACATTTATAGAAATATGGCAAACTGAACGCATTCTGTACAGGAGACACGGAGGAGAATGACTGACAAACCGACAAAGGTCTACAGTCCCTTAGCCAATCAGGACGCAGAAGTGCGCGTTGATACACTCTAAAAAAATTGGGGGAAAAAACGCGAAACAGCGAGGCTGCAAAAAGTGAACCGAGATATAGCGAGGGACCACTGTATTTAATTAAAATGTATTTTATTTTTGTTTGTTCATTTTCAAAATGTAATTCTATGGCAGAAAGGCAAAAAACAACCCGTTATATGCAGTGTTATTTCATTAATTTTAAATTACAAAAGTGTTTTGTGGCTCCCAGTGTTTCCTTTACTGTGTGAAATGGGTCCAAATGGCTCTTTGAATGGTAAAGGTTGCCGACCCCTGGTCTATGTTGTTATCTCTGAAGCTGCACTATAACATTGAATTTAAGCAAAGATGATATAGTGCGATGGCTCACGATATTACCGTGTGACTATGGCTAGGCGGTATACAGTTTCATACGAATACCCGCGGTTTTTTTTTTTAATGATATGAATTTTTCTTATATCCCAATAACGGTGAGTGTGAGCGTACAAAATGTCGGGAACACAGAGCGGAGGAACGTGGCGCCGCGGGACTTGAGAGGGAGACTGTTTTGCAGCGACATGAGAGCGGTGGAAGCTCAGTGCGTGTTGAGCGGTGAACAACATGGATGGAGAAAATGTTACAGACACAGAGGAACTTATACCGAAAAGAGGAACCGTGTCAGTTGTGTGGAAGTACTTCGGCTTTAAAAAAAATCTGGTGATGATCAAACAAACATATTCTGTAAATGTTGTCGGGCTAAAGTTGTAGCTGCAAGAGGCAACACAAGCAATTTCCTTCACCACCTCCGTCACAAACGTGGCGGCGCGGGAAAGATCAACACAAAACACGACTCTGACGTCACTAAGGTCGTTTTCACACCAGGAAAGTCCGATAGTCCACTTGCTTTGGTCTGGACCAAATTTATTTATTTATTTATTTTTTTTGGTGCGGTTCGCTTTCACACTGCAGTTTTTCCCCAAGCGAACCAACATCTATAAACAAAAGCACGTGTGCTGAGGTCGCTCAGCCATTGGACAGAATGAGCCCCGTCGGTGTCCAAACCCGGAAGGAGGAGAATAATGGTGTTACACGCTGTTTTCAATCTAGCCTTAGCGATATGGTTTGCTCAGTTTATACAGTTTGCACAAATGTTTGAGCAGCATCGTGAGGTTTACACTATTTTACAATCAATTTCCAAATTACGAAGACACAGGGCAAGACGGCTACGGAGGACAGCGCTCATGTGCGCAACAAGTTCTGACTCTTGCTCTTCACGCAAAACGTAAGTAAGCCTCGTAAGTTTCGTTTTGTTTCGTTTCGTTTAGTTTCGTCAGCCTAGGTTTCCCATAATGCTCGACATACGACGGGAGCTCGTTAAGTACAAAAAGCCAACTTGTGTCGGATTGAGTCCGGTCTGCATTCTCACCTCAAACGAACCGCACCAGGATTCGTATGGAACCGGACCGAGACTGACCTTTGTAGGTGGTCTCGGTCCGCTTGTTTGCTCCGGATCGAGACTTTTGTTTTTTATTCACACCAGCCCAAAAGGTCCGAATCAAAGGAGCAAACGAACTCTGGTTCGTTTTAAACGAACCAAACAAGGCAGGTGTGAAAACGACCTAAAAGACGCGTTTGCTAAGGGGACTGCCTACGACAAGAAAAGCAAATGGTGGAACGATATTACCAACACTGTTACTATCCACTTAGCCAAAGACATGGTACCACGTAGGCCTTGAAAAAAAATACCGTCAAATACCGTGACACCGATATAATTTTGAAGAATACCGTGATATCAATTTTTGGTCATATCGCCCAGCTCTACGTGACACTTTTGACGATACAATTCCACAATATTTTAGTTGTTATGACAACCCAAATTAGACATGACTGAATCTCGATCTTAATTAAAATTTGAGTAATTACACAGCCCCAGGAAACGGTAGCAGATTTAGACAACCCAGCGCGGAGACAGATGGAGGGCGGGGCTGTGTGTTTGAGTGGGGGTACTCCTGTCGGCACCTGTCTACTCCTGCCTGCCCCTGTCTGCTCCTGATATATGAGATGTCGCTGTAATAAGTTTAAGCAGAAGGAGCAGAGTGTGCGTTAGAGAGAGGGGAGCAGACAGAGACGAATGGCCCAGAGAAACAGCTCCAATGGATCCAAACGATAAACTACGGGAGACTGTCAGAGAGCTGCCAATGAGAACTTAAATCAGGCCTGTGTCTAAATTTTAAGCACATGCATCAATTCCTTTTAAAGATATTTGGATAGAAGAAATACAGATTTACATATCTGAATAAATTAGTCAAAATCACTCTTAATATTAGAGGCTCAGATCATATTTTAAATTCTGGATTATTAAAGGGAGAATATTTAGCAAAACTGACCATATCTTCCCTCATTAATTAGCTTACTCAAAGTTGTATTTCTAAGGATTCATCTATGTTTGAGTAAGCATGAATTGTCCTGTATTTCAGGAGTTTATTTAGTAGGGGTGGGACACAATTGGATACAATTTCTGCAAGACAACACGAGACACGAGACTGGATCAGCAAGGACGAGACAAAGATGAGATTTTGTCATCACCTGTACAAAATACATAATGCATTACCATTTTTGATTTACTTTTTAAAATATTTCTGCTGTCATTATAGCAAGTTTTTTGGGACTACAGCTTCTCAAAAAATCTAAATCATCAAAATCAAATCATAACTTTATTTATAAAGCACTTTTCATACAAAAAAATGTAACAGAAAGTGCAAAAAAAGTAATTCTCCAGTACTGTACTTAACTCATTTTTTTTATGCAATCCAAATGTAAAAACATGGAAAAGAAATCTCACAAGATAATTCTCATGTGCGCACAGTCGGATGATTTTGTCTCGGGAGATCTTGTTCCAACCCTATTATTTAGTGCTCAGAAAATGTTTGTTTTCACCTACCCCCTATCTGAATTTACTTGAGATTAGTCAAAATTGAAACTCCCGGTACTAGGGTTAAACCATGTCTTAGAGTAATTTTTCAACAGTAAAATGGGTCAATGAAAATCTGCTGCTATAGGGAAATACTATGAACAGGTGGAGGATTCAGGTCTACAGTTTTGAACAGGAAATCAGCTCCCCTTTTTCTTAAAGGTCCCATGGCATGAATTTTTCACTTTCTGAGGTTTTTGAACGTTAATGTGAGCTCCCCTACCCTGTTTAGCCCCCCCCCCCATGGCTAAAAGTTGCGAAATGTCTAAACTGAGCATTTGCGGTCCTTTTCTGCATTTGAAAAAAACACAGCTCAAACAGGCGACTCTGAACAAGGAAACTTATTGACGTCACATCGAAAAAAGAAATGCAAATGCAGTTCCACCCCCGTCTGGATGTCCACCCCCTGTCTCTGGAAATCACGCCCAGAGAATTTGGACCGCGAAGGAGCTACGCAATGCGAAATGCGTTTCTTTATTTACCTGGAGGCACGTGCGAGTGTTTCTAGGCTCGGAAGTCCTTTACCCGACCCTCTGGACCTCTGAAACAGCAGTGGTTTAATTTTATTTTCTGTGAAAATGTGTTTTTTTCATTGAAATTCCTCTCCTTTCTTCCTCCGCGCTTAAAACGCGGAAGTGGGAGACAGCGCACCTAACCAGTGGCGCATTTGCCCCCCCCCGCTCCTCTAACCTATCTGAGTCCTTCTCATTTGCATTCAAGCAACAAGGCCCAGAATGAATTGGTCAGAGAGATATTCTGACTCTGACTGTGTAAATGTGTCTTTCTCATGCACTGAGTGTTGATTTTGAAGAAGGATTCCTTTACAGTATTAGGGAACCATTAAGGCACCATATAAAAACATCAAGAAGTACCATGTCATGGGACCTTTATGAAACCAATATCATGTTTTACATTGAACAAAATTTTAAATAATGATCTATGTAGGTTATAGTTTAATCCCAAATCCCAGAAAAAAGGCTTAATTCTTCTTTATTCTATACAAACTAGACAGCACAGAGAGGGAAAAGACAGAGATCCGTATATTTAAATGAGCCTCACCTGTACGGCCTGTCTCTCATACAGGCTCATGGAGTTCATAGCGGAGGGGCGGGAGCTGGTGCCTGATGCTGCGCTCCCATTGGTCGAGGCCCTCTGCTGGTCCCCGTCTGTCTCCATGGCTGCGGAGGAGGACAGAGAGGTCATGGGTCACACTCAGGGTCAAACGTGGGTGTAATATAGAATAGCGGGTCAAAGCTAGACAGAATCCATAAATCAGAGGAAATGTCTATATTTAAAGGAGAATTAACGTTTTTTTTACAATCTGAGCCTTATTTCGGTAATAAAACAAGTTGTTTTACTCACCCATAGCACTTTGGTGTCACTTCCGGAGATGTTTTAGATTAGCGATATCCGTAACGCGAGTTCTCTGGGCATATAATATATGCCCCGAGCGGTCTCCAAATAACACAAACTTTAGCACTTTTCAAATCATAGAAGCTCAATGTCTTAGTCTACGCTTTCGTTTGAGTCAAAAGTGGCCTGTAATCCGAGATTTATCCATAATTGACAGCTTTGCGTTTCATGTTTGGGTCCAGAGAGCTGAGAGCGAAATAAACTGTGACTCCGCAGATGCGCACTGGCCTCCTCATCTACTCGAAACTAGAGGTGGGTATTGGCAAAGAAGTCACGATTCAATTCGAATCACGATTCATATGCCACGATGTGATACTATCACGATGCATCACGATACTTGAATTATTGCGATGCATTGCAATATATTCGACATACTTCAGTCAAAATGTACTAAAAAAAAGAGGATAACTGAATTTATTGAATAACAAAAACAAATAAAACAAACCAATAACAAAAAAAAGTGCATAGGATTTTTTCTAAAACAAAAAATGATGTTCAAACATTTGCCATTTTGGAGGTAGCGACCATCATAACAAACAATACCCTTTCACAAAGAAAAAAGTGCATAGGATTTATTTTAAAAAAACAACTAATCATTTATTTATTTATTAATATTAAATTATTAAATATTAAATAATTAATTAATAATAATTGATTTTTGGCATCAAGATGCAGTATATTGTGAAAGTTAGTATCGCGATGCATTGTCATGACGATTATTTTGCACACCCCTACTCAAAACTATGGATAAATCTCAGATTACAGGCAACTTTTGACTCAAACGAAAGCGTAGACTAAGACATCGAGTTTTTATGATTTGAAAAGTGCTAAAGTTTGTGTTATTCGGAGACCGCAAACATGTGCCCCGAGAACTCACATTACGGATATCGCAAATCTAAAACATCTCTGGAAGTGCTCCATATGACACCAAAGTGCTATGGGTGAGTAAAACAACTTGTTTTATTACCGAAATAAGGCTCAGATTGTAAAAAACGTTAATTCTCCTTTAAATGTAATAGGGCAGCAAAAATAATTGGAATAATTGGGACTAATGAATAAATTCAAATATAAAATAAAAATGGACAATAAACAAAGATAAATGCACTGTATAAAATATAAAAATAATAATAACCAACGCTCACTCACACACTACACTCATACTAGGCAATGTGGGTGAAGTGTCTTGGTTAAGGACACAACTTCAGTGTGCACTGGTCGGCGCCTTCAGCTTGGTGGGCTAGAGCAACTAGGGTTTTTGATTAGTAAACATTAGACCCAATAACATAACATAACATAAAAATACAAATCGAAAAGAAAAGAAATCTTCTCTATATTGCACAGAAACAATAAAGTAACATAGCACATAACAAACTGGCATTGCCAAGTTGTCTCTATACAACACAATAAAGTCAAAATGTTGAGTGTTTCATTGTAGGTGGATAAAACCACATTATACTCACTGAACAACCCACAAAAGCCCAAAGTAGTACCACTAACTACAGCCAGACAGACTCCATCCACTAAAGCGTCTAACAGCCAAACAAAATCAACTCTGAAAAGTATAATTACGCAAACAAACAATATGTGACCAACCCTCCATTGTCATTTAGATTATACAGGATTCATATAATTAAAATGCACAATTCACATGCTATTTTTAGTAATTGTCAAGTCACATTCACAGGACAGAGTCCAAGTATAAGAGCACATAGACTAGTACACGCCCATGGACCACTATGGAACCACTGAGGGATTACACAGATATAAGCACACATGGGAATAGTCCTATGATTTAAAGGGACAGTGTGTAAGATTTTTACCCGTTAATTACTGAAATTGAAGATACCCATTCAAAAATACATTGTTTTCCAAGCCTTTTCACTTCCATCATGAAATCAAATTATTCTTTTGGACTTAGATATAGTCACATAAAAGGGGGATCTTCCCCATGCAGAGGCAGCCATTTTGAATACGAGAGCCGCAGAAGGACATTTGGGCTCCGCCTTCGCCTTCGGCAAGGCTCGTGGTTTTGGGTAAACAACACAAGCATGCTGCCGGATCAGACGTCATAATGGATCTAACACGTGTTTTGGACTAAATTGTTTTACTGGATTTTATTCGCTGGATCCTTACGGACAAATTGAGAGCAAGTTTATGGTGAAATACAGAGTTTGACCTGTGCAAAGCATTCTAAGGTAAGCTAACCTCGTTTTGTGCTTTTCCGTATAAAAGCTCCATGTGCTCGGGGAGTGATTGTTTTGCAGGGAAATGAATTGCATAGTCAAAAAGAGGAGACTGTAAGGTTTCATTTGTGTAGAGTGTCATGATACATGATCGGGCGGCGCGGACCTTGAGGTCTGCCGTAGCTAAAACAGAAAGTGCAATAGCACCATCCACCTATGCGCCACGAATCCTACACACTGGGGCTTTAATGTTGAAAATGACAGTTTTTTTTTGTTTTTTTATTATAATTGAAGAAGAAGAAGTGAACTTTATTGATCTCACACTGGAGAAATTCTTCTCTGCATTTTAACCCATCCTATATATATACAGTATATATATTAGGAGCAGTGGGCAGCACACATTAGGGCGCCCGGGGACCATCTCCATGATCTTCTTGCTTCGGCTTAGTCAGGACCTAAGCTGGAGGTACCTATGGTGCATGTTTTGGGTTGGTGGGGGAAACCAGAGTGCCCGGAGAAAACCCACCCAGACACGGGGAGAACATGCAAACTCCACACAGAAAGGCCCAGGTGACCCGGGGATCGAACCCAGACCATGCATGCAAACTCCACACAGAACACACACAGAAAGGCCCGGGCGACCCGGGGATCGAAGCCGGAACCTTCTTGCTGTGAAGCAAGAGCGCTAACCACTCAGCTACCGTGCCGTGGTATCGGAATCGGTATTGAGTCTATTCCTTAGTACTGAAATCAAGTTTGAAATTTTAGTATCATGCCACCACTGGTTCCAAGTACACAAAGCTTCATGTTTTTCTATATAAACCTTATTTCAGGTTCAAGATCTGGTATCTGTCTGGCATCCGATATAAGCGCTGATTCTAAAACATTTGCTGGATCGGATATCAGCTTCCAAATATCGGTTCAGTCAATATCCTAGGTTGGCATATAAATTCATGTGATAAGACTATTTACAGGTATTTACAGGACTATTTTATGGTCCATAAAGTCTCATATTAATGTTTGAGCTTTTATTTACAACTCTAACCCTAACCCTAAAGCTACATAACACATTTGGATCAGTTTTGTCTTAGGGTTGCTGTTTTCAGTCTGGGGAATCGACAGATACTTACAGCTATAGTATCAAAATCAGATCATAAAATATTGGTCCCTCGTAACTGCTCCATTATTACCACCAAAGAAAAAGAAAAGACCAAGTTCTTCCTCAAAAGTGTGAACTCTGGTTCAAACCACATGCGTTTCTCCAGAGAATTAGCTCGAGTAGACTTCTTGGCAGACTGAATATAAAAATGTGCTGCATTATTTTTATGACCCAAATGCAGCAAAAGCTTTAATGGACGATATCAGTGGGAGTATATTTGACCTAGATAAGGAAGGAGGTACTTGCTCCAGCATTACACTATAGGACATTGACTAGACTACAATAAAATGTTTAGTTTTCAATGGTTTAATTACCCTGCTATTATAATTTAATAGACTACATGTTTTAAATGCACTAATAAGTTAATAAGGCTTAATAAGTAATTAAGATGATCACCAAAAACACCGCTCTTTGTTATTTACTCTTCTAATGTTATCATATGTGAGCTACTTCAATGTATCTTCTATTTGAGGATCAACAGTTTAAGCTTACAGTTAACATAACATAGTCCTGTTCTAGTTATGGTTTAGTCCTGTTCTAGTCCTGGTTTAGTGCTGAATTTAGAGCCAGTTTAGCCCCAATTTTGATGAGGTGATTGGTGAAGTATTTCCAAAAATGACCATACTAGATCATGATATAACTGTATTTCAACTAACGACAATATATGAACACAGCCACATGTATTAGCTATAGTAAACATGTAAAAAAACAGAAAAAAAAAAACTATACTATGTGCTTTAATGTTTTTTTTAATAGTGTTGGCTTATTCCCATTTGACTAATTAGGCCAGTCCCTCTTTTGCATATTAATGAATACAATATGTTTTTCTTTATCAATGAAATGTCTATTCACGTGTTGCAAATAGCCTATTAGTTTTATGCTATATCCTCCTGAGACCCGCCCATTCATTTGTGTCCTTTATAGTGGACATCGAGTTAACCGGTCGATCTTTTAATTGTTTTGATACTCTAGTTTGTGGCTGCACTATGATTAAAAAATAATAATAAAATAAATAAATAATACATAAAAAATAAAAATAAATAAATATGTAAATAAATACTCAAATAAATAAAAAAATACATAATATATAAAAATAAATAAATACGTAAATACTAAAAAAATAATAATAATACATACATAAATAAATAATACATAAAAAATAAAAATAAATAAAGACATAAATAAATACTGAAATAAATAAATAAATACATAATATATAAAAATAAATAATACATGAACAATACATAAAAATAAAAATAAATAAATACGTGAATACTAAAATAAAAATACATACAAAAATATATAATACATAAAAAATAAAGACGTGAATAAATACTCAAATAAAAAAATAAAGAATACATACAAAATAAAAATAAATACGTAAATAAATACTCAAAAAAAAAAAAAAAAAGAAATTAAAAGGGAGTCTAAGAACTTTTTGAGGCGACTGTAGAAGCTTGTTAGAGATGTTGGTCATCAAAAAAAAAAGTTTTTGTTAGGTTGTTAACTTCACGTGGATTTAACACCAAAATGTCCCCGACGTCCATTACAGAGGACATGTTAGAACATTATGAATAAAAATAAAATTAACAAAATGTAAATGCTAAGGTGTTCATTTACCTCCAAATAGAAAATTAAAATAATAATAATAATAATAATAATTTAGATACACTTTTTTTTCTTCAGGTCCCAGGAGGATATGAAGGTTGACTCAATATTTATTTTTTATTCATTTCAGTCCTTACCAGCCTGCCCTATAGAAGATTTATTGTTTATTATACGCGGGCAGTATTTGGGCCATAGTAAGCCAATATCCTGCGTAATAACAAGGTAATGCACACTTCCGTCCTTCCCGATCCTTTTAAACCCCAAAAACAGCCACCATCTGCTCCGGTTTGCTTTTCCTGCCCGTGTTTTTGTTCTTTTATTACGGTTACGTGCTAATCTAAAATCCAAATCTCCGCAGTGGGTCATTATTACGACTCCTCCTCCGCGCGCCTGGAACGACCCAGCGCACCGAGCGATCCATCCTTCTACCCGGCCTTACTTTCACCTCCCCCGGCCTCCAGAGCTCACCAAACCCCCCTCCAAACACGGACCCCCCCAGGAACAGCCCGTTAGCATTAGCCACATCCCTCTACACAGCCAATGATATAGCTCTTTTAGCAGACAGCGGATCCAGGCTAACGCCGAGGTCTGCTCCGAGCTCTTACCGACGCTGGAGCTCCTCTCCTCGGGTAGCGGCGCTCCGGTTGCTCCCTCCCCACGGTTCCGCCTCCGCTGGGGTTTCGGTACCGTGGGATAGGGCCTGGCGTTGCGGGGGTTTTAGCTCCACGGGACGGATCGTAGTCTAAACGGTGCGTGCTTCAGTGTTTTGCATACATTTGCAGCTGATGTGAGATACGCCTCCTGGTGGTCATCTACGTTTTCCGGCGCGACGGGATGACGAGCGGCCCCCCTCCGTCTGCCCCAGTGCCCCACGATCTGCCCCCCCGCCATAATAAATATTCCACCGTAATGAAACATCTACTACACCAACTGGGACGACGAGGACAGGTCCCCCGGAGGTGATATATTAACCCGCAGTCTGTGATTTGTACCGCACAAAACGGAACTTCATAGAAAAGGGGACACTGGTTGGGTGCAAAGAAGCAACTGTTTTAAGATAAAATAAAATAAAAAGACAACAACAACAACAACAACAACAACAACAACAACAACAACAATAATAATAATAATAATAATAATAATAATAATAATAATAATAATAATAATAATAATAATAATAAACACAATTATAAATATATATTAATAGGGTAATGGGCTACAGTAATTGAATATGTATAAGAAAAGTAAAACAAATGCAATACTGCTATCAATCAATCAATCAAACTATATTTATAAAGCGCTTTTCATACAAAATTGTAGCACAAAGCGCCTTACAGTGGTTAAGGATTAGAAGATTGACCTTTATTGATCTCACACAGGAGAACTTGTTTCTACATTTGACCCAAGGACCATCCCCATGATTTTGTTATTTAGGCTTTGGTCAGGCCCTAAGCTGGAGGATTTTACCTATGGCGCATGTTTAGGTTGGTGGGGGAAACCGGAGTGCCCGGAGGAAACCCACCCAAACACGGGGAGAACATGCAAACTCCACACAGAAAGGCCCGGGCGACCCGAACCTTCTTGCTGTGAAGCATGAGTGCTAGCCACTGAGCCACCGTGCTGCCAGAGGGGAAAAACAAACAAACAAACAAAAAAACTACTACTACTACTGCTACTACTACTACTACTACTACTACTACTACTACTACTACTAATAATAATAATAATAATAATAACAATATAATAATAATAAACAAAATATGAATAAACAAAATTGTGTTAATACGTTGATAATTAAAAATTAAATACATTTTAATTGAATATAATAATAGAACACTTCTGTTTACATGCACAACAAAAAAGAAAGGTAATCTTTGTGCGTACATATCCACACTTATTTTAAATGTGCACTATGTAATATTTTTGATGGAAGGTCCACCACCTGTTATGATCCATGGAGATGTTAAAGGGATAGTGCTTTTAAAAAAAATGTTAATCTGTATGGGTTTCCTTCTAAAAGTTACGTGTGTTGACACCGGCTTACCTCTGACAGTCTCAGCTGATCCCGGTTCGGCTCACTTTCTGGAGCCCACGTAAGTAGGTCCGGTAACTTCCCTGGAACATGAAATAAAGCTTGTTTTTCTTCTCAAAACAAAACATTTGTTTGAAAGGTGATATATTTGCGTCCGAAACAGTTGTCCACGAAACATCCAGCAGCGTATTTCACATTTGCGTATTGTCTCTCTCCACTCGTATCACTACGCCCATGTTAACTCTATCAGCCTGTTCACCTTCAGCGGATGTCTACGCCAAAGTTTACAAGTGAACAGGCTGATAGAGTTAACATGGGCGTAGTGATACGAGTGGAGAGAGACAATACGCGAATGCAAAATACGCTGCTGGATGTTTCGTGGACAACTGTTTCAGATGCAAATATATCACCTTTCTAACAAATGTTTTGTTTTGAGAAGAAAAACAAGCTTTATTTCATGTTCCAGGGAAGTTACCGGACCTACTTACGTGGGCTCCAGAAAGCGAGCCGAACCGGGATCAGCTGTCAGAGGTAAGCCGGTGTCAACACATGTAACTTTTAGAAGGAAACCCATACAGATTAACATAAAAAAACAACAACAACGCACTAACCCTTTAATATTTTGACAAAAATATTCACATTGTGGCATTAAACATAGCCAACTATCTTCTCCATTTTGACAAGCAGGATATCTTACTATAGGCCAAGTTTCAGATTAGATCTGTGGAGAGGCGACCCTGCTCAAAGCAAGAAGAAGCAAGAAGTTTTTCAAGGTATAATTGAATCGATGGAAAATAGACATATTTAGTACCATTTTGTGGAACATGCCAGGCAAAGCAATCATATCTCCATGGAGACAAGCAGGTGCCTTACCTCACCCCCACCAGAAAAACTTGCATAGTCCATCTTTAATGTAAAAAAGAAATGTTGACAAACCATTACATTTGTGTTATAACATGATAATTACTTTATTTAACAACTTGTGTATGTAAAATACAAAACATCTGGGGCACATCACAGTCTGCATTTAAACCAATAAATCAATCTCTCTCTCTCTATCCCTTTCTTTCTCTCTCTACTTCAGTCAGTCTTGCATTTACTCAAATTTGTTACCTAACTTCATAATCTCACAAAGAAGCATGGGTGAACACTGCGACAGGACTTTCAAATAGTCAAATATACGGTGAGTGAGATGATAGCATGAGTGGTACATTGAGGATAACAGTCATTGAGGTGCAGTCATAGGCACAGACAGCGACTACATCAGGCTAAAACACTATACAAAACACACACATTCCAAAACAGTCACGTAGCAACACCATGTGATCACAATGCAAGCTGATTTCACATATGATTTTAAACTTTTCAAGTAGCAGCATAATTGCCTCATGTAATATTCAACCAATCACATACAACAATAATTTGTCAGTTGTTGCTAGGTAGGTTTTACGATCCATGACATCATTTTGTATTATTTATTTTTCTTCACTATATGCATTAATATAGGTCTAACACTAACACTAGTTAACACTAGTTTTGGCCATTATGCTAATTTGATCTAATCTATTTGTTTTTCTTTTGTAATCTTATCTTTAATCTATTCATAGCAGATTTTGCACGACTAAGAATTTTTTTATTTATAGTAACCATATGTCCAGGCCCGTTGACTGAAAATTGGAGGCCTGGGGTATGAAGCCTCACATGGGCCCCCCCTCTAATAAACATTAATTGGAAGAGACTCTAATTCTAGACCCCTAAAAACCTGGGGGCCGGGATAGCAGACCCCTGTGCCCAACCCCTGTCTACTGCCCTATATTTTACAGAAATTAGGCTTAGTTGGTTTTAATAGTTGAGTTGGAGTAAAAACATAACTCTACTTTGTAAATCGTTGTCAAAATTGTCAATAAAAACAACTATTTTATCAATCCAATTTTTAGACACAACCAGTTCATTTCAACTGAGGCACAACAACTGTAGCATCACTACTTCCTGTACAATTGTTTAGCCTATCTATATTTTTTGTGATAATATATATAAATATTTAAAGGCAGTGGACAGAGAGCGGTGGGTGGATGTCACCGACAACATGTTAAAAAGTACATAAATAATAAAGTAAATAAAAACTTCACCCGAGGACACTTCTGCCTTTAGAAAGTTAGAGGTTTGTGTCTCAATGCTAATACTAATACTAATTTTGAGACACAATACATATTAAAACAACACCGCTGAAGTCACATATATATTTTAAAAAACATTTGGGTAGTCTTCACTATAATGAATTAGAATTTTTATTTGTTATTGTATATTTTATACACCAAAATCAATATTGTTCAAATGCAGATTGCTGTAGTGAGATCTCGGATCTAGTTACTGATAGAAATGATCAGATTCAGCATTTGTGAATTTACCTTTTGGATATTTCAAATGAAAATACCATGAGATCAAAAAGGAAAACGGGTATTACGACATCAACGAATTCTAGAATCTCAAAACAACTCACAGGCACACTGGAAAATGTTTGGAATGAACAAAACTGCAATAAGGAAAAACCAGGTTGAAATAAACTTTTACTATAAATCTCTCTCCACAACATGAAGTGATGTGCGCCCCAAATAAAAAGACACATGCGTCGATTCCACATAGACATTTGTGTAAAAAATACATGTTATTTACACAATCATTTAACTATCTTTTTACAGTGAGTGACTACTACTAGTGACTTAATTCAACATTATAGACTCAATTTAGGCGATGGTACAAGAAGCAGTGGAATAATGTTTAAAGTTTCACTATGTAACTTTTCTGTATAGCATCTGCCACCTGCTTGTTGCCATGGAGATGTTATTGCTTTGCCTGGAAACTATTGATTTTCCCTGGAATCAGTCTCAGTGTAGTCAAGAAGGTGACACAACTAGGAGTTACTGGTTAGATCTGTGGAAAGGCAAGCCCGCTTACAGCAAGAGTGGATGTTTTTCAAAGTACAACTGTAATTGGGTAATATTAATGCCGTACTGTGAAACAAGTAAAGCAATGTCATCTCCATAGAGACAAGCAGGTGACAGACTGTGAATGCCACACCACACATCTGACCTGTAAACTGTCCTGGTTGTGTCAGTTTCAGTACTAGTTTAATGCTATTCTAGTACTGTGGAACATCTAGGCAAAGCAATAATGTCTCCATGGAAACGAGCAGAAAGGTTCCATATTGTGGCTTTAAGCTTGGCAGGAAAAGTAGCAGAAAATACACTTATATTCCTACTTGAACACATCACTGTAGTGCACGAAAAGCCCACAGTGCCAGTCCATTTGAGCGATGGCATAATAAAGATCTTTTTCACAACATTTGGAAGAAAATGTAAGTAAATTGGTAAGTAAATTAAAGTGAAAAAATTGAGATATTACACAGACCACTGTTTCTACATAGAGACCAGACATGAGCCACAAACACACTGAACATACTAGTATAAGCGATAGCATTTTTACTTTAAAGTTACTGTGCAGAATATAACATTGAATGGTAGTTAAAAGCATGAAGTCCTATGATAAACTATACATTTCCCAAAAATATTTTTAAATAAATTCAAATAGTAGCTAAAACAAGCACATCCCATAATTGACAATGAAAAGGCAACAGTATTCTTAAGTTAATAACTTCAATCAAATCCACTTTATCATAACTACACCTTAATTAGTCTTAATAACGCTTAAACAAATAGTTAGTTGATTCAGGCTTAGTAACTTAATACCTTAGTAACTATCTCCAAACCCTAATGTTACATCCCCAGACCTTTAGCTCTTCCCTTTTTGTCGTTTTTTGGTGGGTGAGCGAATCCTGCCCATTCCCCATGTACTCCTGGCTGTGTGATTGGAGGTCTGTTTTCCTGCCTGCCTCTGATTGGCTGCTCCTTACTGGCCCCTGATTGGTGCATCGAGCTCCCTGCTGGCCAGTCCAGTGCCAAACCTGCAGCCATTTAAACGAGCCCTCCAGCTATTTAAATTACTACTCTGCTACTACTACTACTACTATACCATTTTTCCATCTTAATAACACCTAATCTCTTAATTAATTAAGGCTGGATAAATTTTACTAAACTATGTGTTCATTATTAATTAAGTCAATGTTCTAGCATTATTAAGGCTATCATGTAATTATTATAAAGTGTTAACCTTACCCAACGGTTTTATTCTGTGTGCTTTAATAATTCATAATTGTAAGTACTGTATGCTTTAAAATCTGATTAAAAACGGGTCCACTCTCTTCTCCACATGTATTACAGCTAAGGTTCCAGGCCTGTAAATCCATAGAGTTGAACCTTTGTAAATGATTCAAAATAAAATTTGTGTTCAGTGTTTTTGGGCTTTTAAAGTGACAGTTTTCAAATACATTGACATCACCAAAGCATAGTCAAAACAACACTATTACACCAGTTCTTCTCCAGTAAAAGAAACAAAACTACAACACACTCAATCAATGAAATTCAAGGTCCCCTGTCCAGCATTTGAACCAATAAATAAACATTAAACACTTAAGACCCTCCCTCTTTAGGCCAGGACAGCTCTGATTGGCCACTCATCTCACCCACTTTGTTGTGATGTACAGTACAATGACTTAAGATACACCACAGTAAGCTTTAACATACAATCATTAAGGGGTAGGCTTATAAGACACGAGGTGGGTAGTATTTACGACCTAAGTTACTTCTTAAAATCATTGTACTTCTCAGAGTATTTTCAGACACTTTTACTCCTACTTGAGTAATATACAATCGGCAAAAGCTGTATGTGACAGTATGAAATAACTTCAACAATTGCACCACTCCTTAGATATGATCTTGTTTTTCTCATTTTTGTATCTATCTTTTGAAAATATAGATTTTGTGCATTGTTATTCATGTTTCGTCCTTCCAATTACATAAACATCAAATTAAAAAATAGATTGTGTCAAGTACTCTTACAATTACTTGAGCTGTAGTTTTTCCAGATATACTTTTATATTCTTACTTAGGCCACTACTGCACTTGTACTTCAGTAATATTATTTTGAAGCAACAGAACCCTTAATTTTGGAACATTTTTGGTCTACTTCACCAACCTCTACATAAGACACAAGAGGGACCTATAAAACTAAAACTTTTGTATTTGGTTTTGAAGAAGTAACTTATATAGTAACCTCTGTTCTCTGACTCTGAGTGAAATAAACATGAACAACATATAGTCGATTAAACAGGACGGTTAAACATTTTTCTAAGTAAACCAAAGAAAATGTTAAAGCGATCTTAAATATATATATATTTATATTTTACAGATAGCTAAAAGTTTGAATTGTACATTAGCACATATTGATACTTTGCAGCTGATGTCATCAACATTCCCTGGACAGGACTGGAGGCACTGCTCTGTCTGAAGCTCTACTAAAGATAGACTTTAATCTGAGCTTTATTTTAACACAATCTGACCTGAAAGAATGGATTTAGTTAGTTAGATTGTGTCACCATGGTAACCAAAGACATACGAGCAGAACCCCCCTTCCCCCCCAGTGTGATGTCACTACAAAGTATCAAAGTATCAGTATATTCTCTGTGGTAGAAAGATTGCATTTTGACTTCAGAAATGGCTTGGGGCTAACACAATGTAATGTTTCGTTAATTAGCATTACCGGTATATCATGAATATATTTAATAGCAGCTTAACCAGTAGTGTGTTAGTTAGTTTTGCCCCTAGTTTCTGACCTAAAGTGCACCAAAAATAATTTATATATATTTTTGAGTGTTTTATATAGAAATAAACTCTGAAATGGGTAAGCAGATTGCACTATGCTTGGGTTACCTGTTACCACTGATTGTGAAGAGAGGCAGAGTGGTTAACAGTTATGAATGAATTATGATATTGGTTTGTACCTTGTCTCAGTATATTTCTAAATGATCAATCTTTTTTGCATGTTATATTTAATTATGTTTTAATTATGTTTAAAATGTACTATATAACCTTTCTGTAATGTTCCACAGTATAGCATTAAACGTATCTATCTCCATGGAGACTTAAGTCGCATCCTTAGGTCAGCTTACATGTCGGGCCTGTGGAGAGAAGATACGTTTAATGCCACACTATAAAACGTTTTAGTGAAAGCAATAACATCTCCATAGACCCCTTTACTGTTAGTAAACAGACGTGATGTCACCGGCATGTGCGCGCATTGTTGACCCAGAATCAACCATGGTGGACCATAGCGGAGTATCTGAACGATAGGGAGAGCTACAGTCAAAAGCTCACGTTGAGCAATGGGGTTCGACGACCAGATCCTTATGCGATCACGGAGTGGCAGTACGACCGCAGAAAGTGGCCAGATTTACAGTGGCCAGATATCCACTGTTATTTAGTGGAGAAGCCCAGCGTGTATACAAGAGAGAAAGTGCGCGCATACAAATCCATGGATACCTACCAGTTTGCCGTGTGTGGCCATGTACAGGAGGTAAAATACCACGATATCGATGGGGAGTTTTACGTGTTGGCATCTGATGTTCTCCCCAGTCAAAGACAAGGCCACAAGACGACCATGTACAATGCTTGGGCGATCATCAACAAGCGCGAGAACTACGTTCTGCCCGCCAACTGCACGTGCGTTGCGGGGTAAGTAACATACTACGACTTAATTCACGAGTCATAGATGTGATCTCAGTCATGTCAAATGCTATTTATGATGGTCATGCGAAAACTTATCATGCATTTTAACAAAGTTATTCGTGTTTGTTTACATGTGTCTGTCGTAGAGGTTACCCAGTTAATATGTCTGTGAGCTTTGCGGTGTCCTGTGCTTGCTAGTTAATCAGCATGATTAAACACCATTGAATACCTGGGCAAATTACCCAAAACAAGCAGCAGGTGTTCACTTGTGTATGTCAGTTGAATGATATGAAATATAATTTATTCCATCTGTTTCTCTTTATTCGAGTTCTTCTCTTCTATATCTTCGCTGGGGGTTTTATGGCAGCAGTGGCTTCGTTTTGAGTCAGCACTGCGCCCGCATTCAGTGATGATGTAGCTTTGAAACTGGTCTATAGTGACAAGCAGATAGCGTACCAAAAAAGTTACACAGTACATCTTAACTATAATGTCAAAGTCACTTGAGAATAAACAGCTCTATGTACTTTGTCATTTAAATGTCTGAAAAATTCTTCTGTTTTGTTAAAATTATGTTATTTGAATGATTTTATTTGGGCTGTTGCAGTGCCCCCACCTGGACAATATACGCCATTGCACAAACTTTTGTCTATTACTTGGGGTGTGTTGTGGAACTTTGGCTTTGAATAGTTTTCCCTTATTTGTCCTGTATTTGACACTAAATTATCAATAGAAATATAAATAAAAATATGACTATATATTATATTGCACAATAAGTGACAATTATGAAGCTTGCCATTTTCATTGTCATTTTACGTAACTCTAAATCTGTGTATACTAAATAAATGATTTCCAAAATACTACTATTATTATTTTTCTATTTTATGATTCATATTTTTGACTAAATAAAAATCTATAGCCTAAATCATTAGCTTCAGAAATGTTGCTGTGATATTTGCAGATAATTGAATTTATTTTATACTTAGGGCTGGAAATTTCTCAATAAATAAATAAATAAATACATGTGATAAATAGAATAATCTGAATACATACCGTTCGTTATTCTCAAAAAACCTTTCAACTCTCAATATACTTCACTCCACTGTATATCTTTGCTGTGGCTCCATATCTGTCTGCCTGGCCCTTCAGGAATGTTTGAGTTAAAATCTCTAGTTTTGCGCAGTAGCAGCTTCTATTTCCTATTACAAATAAATAAGGAGGAGTTTGAAGCAGTTGTGGAAGATATCATGGAAATGCTTTGAGTACAGCTAACATTACATTAAAATCGCTACTGTTCTACTACTACCAATCAAAATCTATCAAAATAATTCAGTGTGTTCCCAGGGTAATTTTAGACTCTTATTTTGAAATATGTTTAAACTTGATAAATGGGAGAGGTTAGTTAATTTATTGGGACACTTTATTATTATTTAAATGGTTGTTGTCTCTGATGTGGTTTAGTGGTTTGGACATCTTGAGTAAAAAATTTAAAGTTATGTTCATTTTAAAGGTGCAACTTTTCTGGTGGAGATGCTGTTAAATGCTTTTCTTCATGGAGATGTTATAGTTTTGCTTGGAATGTTTCACAGTATGGCATTAAACCTTCCTATCTTCATGGAGACCAAACCAGCCCAAGATACAGGTCGGATCTGTGGAGAGACGACCCCATTCACAGTGAGAGTACTTGTTTTTGTCTGTATTTCTGAGCTATAAAACCATGTTACAGGGAGTCCTCGGGTTACGACGTTGATCCGTTCTTAAGACGCGTCGTAACCCGAATTTCGTCGTAAACCGGATTTTGCCTTTGATCTTCCAACCAAAGCACCAATAACCTTTCCATCTCAATAATTAGACCACTACGATGCTTGTTTATCACTGCCGCTTTCATAGGAGCAGATCAGAGCCCACATCAGGTACTTCCGCCCACATTGGACACGCACACGAGGCTGTCTTCTTCTCCCTACAACCACAACAGAGCGTATTCTTCCGCCGTGCGCCGCGCGCCGCGTGCGTTTGTTTACATCTTTTACCACGCTAAACCGTGTAAGACGGAATGACGCGTAATATATACATATTTTTTTTAATGGGGGTGCGTTCGTAACCACGAAACGTCGTAACCCGAGACCGTCGTAACCCGAGGACCCCCTGTATTTAATAAATGTAAGTTAGAGCTGTTTAAAGTTATACTGTGGAACATTCCAGGCAGAGTAATAACAACAACAAGTAAGACCTCCATAGAAACAAGCAGGTGACAGACCTCCAACCAAAAGGTTACATAGTGCACCTTTAAGCAGGTCTGGACTGGAACAAAAAAATGGCCCTGGCATTTTTGGCTTAGACGGCCCTTCATAATTAGTCCTGGTTTAGTCCTGGTTCAGACTTGATTTAGTCCTGATTTAGACCTGATTAGTCCTGGTTTAGTCCTGGTTCAGTCCTGATTTAGTCCTGGTTTAGTCCTGGTTCAGACCTGATTTAGTCCTGATTTAGACCTGATTAGTCCTGGTTTAGTCCTGATTTAGTGCTGATTTAGATGTAATTAGTCCTGGTTTAGTTCTGGTTCAGTCCTGATTTAGTCCTGGTTTAGTCCTGGTTCAGACCTGATTTAGTCCTGGTTTAGTCCTGGTTCAGACCTGATTTAGTCCTGATTTAGACCTGATTAGTCCTGGTTTAGTCCTGGTATAGTCCTGGTTCAGTCCTAAATTGTGGGCCGGTCTCTAAGTAAAAAAAAAAAAAAAAAAAAGGGCATCGGCCCACCGGGAAAATGCCCGGTATGCCCAATTACCAGTCCAGGCCTGCCTTTAAGTATCCAAAAATCTGTAGTAATTTGTAGTTATTTTAAAATCTGTAAAAAGAATGATGCCGTTATACTCTTGTCTAGTTTAATATCTGCACACTTAAATAAATATTAGAATATAATATAATAATATAATATTGTTTTTGGAAACAATTATCAACCATCCTCCAACATATTTCATATTTTTGTTGAGTTTTGTCTTTCTCAACTCACTTTTTGGACCTCGGAGCACAGTTTGAGTAGCACTGACTTAAGCTATGTTGATGTTTGGTTTATTCCTCTTTTTAAAAACACCTACAGTGTGTACTTTCAAACTTTCTTCCTACACGCTCTCCTGGGCTGTAGTGTTATTCTTATCATCTAGAGGAGTAGTTTCGGACACAGTAGGTTGGGTGGGGGCTGGGGTGGCCTCGACCAGTGGGACCTTCTCTTTGTCTGGAGACG